>CM065467.1:18792382-19392382 GCA_032872475.1 Leptopilina myrica (nomen nudum) | reverse complement strand
ATGAAGGATGACTGAAAAAAATTCAATTTTTTTCTAATTAGTATTCTTGCTCTTTACAATTTAGAATATAAAGAGAGAAAGAGCCAAAAGGCTCTTTCGATTGTAAGGAAAGAAAGAAAGAAATAAGAAGAAATTGAATAATTGTGAAATAATTTTTCACCTGAGGAAGAATTTTCGTTCAGCTGCCAAAGCAGCTTTAATGTCCTTACGTCCCTCAATGTCTTTTTGACTTCTGTTCACTACTCCAATATAACCCCTACGTAAGGGAAGTAATTTATTTTCCAAAATATCCCGAGCATCGGTGCCATCGTCCATAAGATCTAATTTTGTAATTACACCAATAGTACGAACACCTGAAAAAGCAAAAAATAAAAAAAAATTCATCAATTATTTGACAAAATTATAATAAATAAAAATAATTTTTTCCTCTCCCCCTTCCATTCGTACCTGGCGCGTCAACTTCCTTGGCAAGTTTTAGGGCATCACTGTTTGCTAAATCAGTATTGGCTGGCGTAACAGCCAATATAAGACAATTTTCACGCTTAATAAATTGAAATATCATTCCTTTAATTTGTGCTTCAATATCCGCCGGTTGATCTCCTATTGGTACTTTTGTCAGACCAGGCAAGTCAATGAGGGTCAAGTTAAGAACTAGAAATGAAAATTGATCGATTAATAAACACTCTTTCAAAAAAGAAAAAAAAATATATTCAAATTTCAATCGTTTTCCATTTATTTGACTAGCATTATTTTTTTCCTTCTTAATTCAAATTTTATTTCTTTCGAAATTAATTTAAATCTATTAGTCATATACTGTTAACAAAATTCCCTAAAGAACTGGATATGTTCAAATAGATGAATTTTTTTCCACATTTCGTAATCTTTCTCTACGTTCGAAAAAATTTTTGTTTGCATCTTATTTAAAAAAAATAAAATTTTCAACTGAAAATTCTTAACATTGTACGAGAATATTATTTTCATCAAATTTAAATTTTATTACAATAATCAGGCCTTGGATCAAGTTTACCGAGAGAAAAAGTAGCTTTAGTTGATTAAAAATAGAAATAAAATGTTGTCACAAAAATTAAAATTAATCCAAAATTGGACAATTTTGCTGAATAAATATTTAAATACTTCTTATTTCTTTATTCACAGGAAATAAAATTAAAGAAAAAATTCAACTTCTCAAATTTAATAATTTCTAAAAACTAAAACTATAACGTATCCAAAAATCCAATTATTTTCTACAATTTTTAACTAAACTTCATCTCTAAATCAATTATCTACACGCATTTTTAATAAATTTTTGCAATTTCTTCGAAAATTCAATTATGTAAATACAAAAAATCCAACTTTTTTATAATAATTAAAACCGTCCTTTTTTTATTCTTTTTAAACATATTAATTAAGGTAAAATATTTTCAAAAATTTTAATACAGAAATTCGTAAAATTAACATTTTTTAAAAATATTTTTAAATCAATTTCTGAAATACAAAAAGTTATACAATTTTAAGAATTAGTTTTTTTTATAAATATTGTAATGTATTTTTTAGAAAATAATTAAAGAATTTTTTGTATAATTAAAAAAAATAAACTTTAAGGTATTAAGTAAAAACTTTGAATATAAGATTATTTTTTCCAAAATGTTAAAAATAATTCTTAATTATTTTTATTATTTTGTGTATAAATTTGAATTTTCGGAAATATTGAAAATATAAAAAATAATTGAATTTTAAAAAATTAGAACATAATTCGGAGAATTGCTCTTATTAAAACTATTTTAATATTATTTTTAGAATCTAATTTTGATTAAATTAATTTTTATTGGAATTAACTCTTAAATTATTAATTATTTAAATTTAAATACAAAAAATCAAATTTTTTTATTATAATTTAAACCGTCAATTTTTCTTTTTAAAAATATTAGGTAATTAAGGTAGAATATTTTCAAAAATGTTAATAAAAAATTCGTAAAATTAACTTTTTTAAAAATATTTCTAAATAATTATTTGAAATATTAAAAGTTGTACAATTAAATACAATTAAAAAGGTCTAATAAATTTAAATTTGGTAAAATATTTTCAAAAATAATTTAAATTTAGTAAAACTTTTGAAAAATAATTCAAAACTTGTCAAAATCTTCTTTAAATAATTGAGTTTTTTAAAAATATTAAAAAAATTAATCAATTTTTTCCAAGAATTTTAATTATATAAATAAATTAATTCTGTAAAATTCTCAAATAGTAAGTTTTAAAAATTTTTAATTTACTTTATTTTTAGGTAATTGAGTTTTAAAAAATAGTGTAATTTAATTTTTTTGAAAATAATTAAGGAATTTTTGTAAAATAAAAAAAAAATTTTTAAGAATTTTAATTGAAAATTTTAATATACGATTATTTTTTTTGAAATGTTAAAAATAATTCTGAAAAATTTCAACTTTATTATTTCGTGTATGAATTTGAATTTTTTGGAAATATTAAAAATATTGAAAATAATTGAATTTAAAAAAATAGAACGTAATAATTCAGAGAATTATTCTTTTTAAAACTATTTTAATATTATTTTCAGAACCTAAATTTCATTAAATTTATTTTTACTGAAATTTACCCTTTACGATTATTCATTAAAATTTGAAAATTTAATATTTTTTTCAAAATTTTCAATTAAAATTCTTTAAAAATTAATTTTCCAAAATTGTAATATAATACTTGAAAACATGATTTAGTTTGAATTAGATTTTCCAGAATTTCAATTATTGAAAATCTTTTTAATTGTATATTTTAAAAATTTAATTAGAAAAATTATGGAAAAATAAATTTTCAAAGATCTGTCTATTTTTATGCTTTTCACACTGTAAAAATCGAAATAAGTTGCATTTTATACTAAAAATATGATATTTTGTCGCAAAATTTGGAAGAAAAGTCGAAAAAGTTGCAATTTCTAAATAAAAGTTTTACTATTTGAAAATAGTCGAAAAAAGTAAAAAAAAAAAAATATCCAAGGCCTGCGTCAAGTACGGAAAAAAAATAAATTACAAAGATTCGAAATCAAATTTCTAATAATAATATTTACAGTGGTAAAAAGTTTCCTTCATTTTTTATTGACCATCAAGAAAAATAATAAATTAAAATAAAAATGTAATTTACAGTAAAAACGTTTTATTAGAAAAATTTAATTTACGCAGAATTTCTATATATTTCATTATTATTATTCAAAACAATATATCTTTGAAAAAAAAGGGGGAAAAAAATTCAAACTCACCATTAGGAGAATAAACTCGCAAGTTAATGGGAATATTAGAAATTCCTTTGTTGCCGCCAGTAATTCTGTCAGTTTCCCCCTCGATCTCTCTGCGAATTTCATCGAAATCCACAAATTTCTTTCCTTTACAATGTAGAAATTCTCCATATTCTGCAAAAAGAAAAAAAAACATTAAACTACAATAATTATTCAAAATTGAAATTAAAAATCTAACCATCTCTCGATAATAACAATATTTAAAAAATAACAATTCACATCCCGAAGCAACATTTCTATTTCAATTGTATAGTGTCAATGCACCCAATTTCCTACTTTATTATCATGTAAAACTCACAGGAAGCTTGACAACTTGAATGATTGTCAGTCAGAAAAAAAAATTGATTCCAGTAAATTTCTTTCCCACTTTTCGTATATTAAAAAAAATAGTCGCTTCAAAAAAAAAAAGAAATTAAAAGTTATTTTAAAATTAATCGTTTTTTTTTCTGAAATTATTCCCAGAAAAAAAAATGCCAAACAATAAAAAGAGGATATTTTTACAATTTTCATAAATCGGATAAATATTAAAATCAACAGGAAATAAATTCCTCGAGAAATTGAAGGGCATGGGTTAATAACTGACAATAGTAAGTGCAGTACGATGATAAAATATTTTATTCGCTGACAGGTCAATGGGTTAACAGTGTTCGTTATGTATCGTGTAAGTGCTTCAATGGCGCAACACAGTGTCACTTACCTGATGCACTTGCTGGGATTCGAGGAAAAAAAATTGCATATTGTCAAACAACGATTTTAACGAATTTACATAAATTTAAAATACAATTCCAAATACCAATCGAAATTATAAATTTCAATTTTCAATTGATTAAAAACTTCTTCCCTTTCCTTAGTTTCGAAAAAAAAATTTAATATCGAAAAATAAAAAATTTAAAGAAAAGGGAAATGTTTAGTTTAAAATTAAATAAGAGGAAAAGTTACAAATTGTTATAAAAAAAATCCACTTTCTCATTTTTGATGAGAATGTAAAAAGAGAAATATTGGAAAGAAATTCTTATTGAGAAAATTTTATTACACTTTTCATATATAAAATTCAAGTCATTATTCAAGGGATGAAAAAAAATCGATGAGTTTTTTTTTCGATTAAAGAGAGAAAAGAGCGAAATATGAATTATTCTAAAGTGCTGATTCACACGCTCACTCGGTTAGTAAGTATCTTAAATTAACACTCCCTCATTTTTTTTTATTTTTTAAATAAAGTTCCTCAATTGCTATTAAAGTAAGCTTCAACATACGTAGTGTATTTAACTCCCCCTAAGCGCAAATAATTAATGATGTCAATTTTTCAAAAAGCCTCGCCACAAGGTATATTGTATAGATAAAAACAAATTATCCACTTTCTTTGTCCAAATATACAAAAATTGTTTAACGTCATCGTTAATTTATTATTATTATTATCACCAATGTTAATCGATCTCTACAATTCGAAATAAAACTTCAAACGCAATAGATAGTCATTTAGATAAAAAAGAATACATTTCTTTGTCTTTTTTATTTTATTTACCAAAAATTACTCACTATGACTATAAAAAGACGAAAAAAATCCACGATTAATTATATTTTGTTTTTAATTAAAAAGAAATTAAAAGCAAAAAAAGTATTTTTGTTAAAAAAGACGAATTTCCCCAGAATTTAATATTTGAAAACAAAATTTCTTTCAACAATGACCGACATATTTCTATGAATTGAGACTAAAAAAAAAATATTACTATATGTATCTTATCCAACGATAAGATAATTTTACCAGAGAATTTTAAAAGGTCTTTTTTTCGATTAAATCGTCGTTTCTCTAATTTATCCCAATAGAACGTAGTAATTAAATTCTGTAGCAATAAAAATAGAATAATATTAAATAATTTACCAGTGTGACTGTTGATCAATTGTAAAATAAGTGGCCTTCTGGTTACGATTCCTGAACCTCTTGGCAAAAAGTCCCTGGAAAAGTAGAAAAAAACACACATTGTAAAAATCGAAAGCTTTAGTAAATGTTAAATTAAAATTACAATAAATCTCCAAATATTTAATTAAAATTACAATAAAAATTCAAATTTGACAAAATTACAATAAAAATTCAAATTTGACAAAATTAAATTAAAATTACAATAAATCTCCAAATATTTAATTAAAATTACAATAAATCTCCAAATTTGACAAAATTAAATTAAAATTACAATAAATCTCCAAATTTGACAAAATTAAATTAAAAATACAATAAATCTCCAAATATTAAAATTAAAATTACAATAAATCTCCAAATTAAAAAAATTAAATTAAAATTACAATAAATCTCCAAATTTGACAAAATTAAATTAAAATATCATAAAACTGCTTAATTCCAAAAATCAATTTATAAAAAAATTATCACCCAATTCTAAAATTTAAAAGCTAAAACTAAAATTACCGAATTATTCTAATTTACAATTATAATTCATTGATTAAATAAAAACAAATCAGAAGAAGATGCATACAATTTTTTTTTAAATTGAAATCTAAGAAGATAATTATTAGATGCAAGACACGTGCGATTACCCATTGTTTTTCAGAGTTACATAAAAATTATTACAGTCCTTTATTAACTCTCTATTGTCATCCATCAACAAACACAATAATTTTTACTGTTAAATTCTTCGGATAAAGATTTTAGGCAAACAAAAAATTTACAAAATTTTCTACTAATAAAATTAAGAGAGGAAAAAAAATACAAGAACTATTTTTATTTTTTGCTTTTGCAGCACATTTTTTCTGCTTTATTAATCGAACAATCTTTAAAAGAATGCGACACAGAAAGAACGAGAATAATTGTTTACAAGTCGCGGAATAAAATTCTCGAGAAGTTTTGTCAAACATGTATTAAGCAAAAAAAACTTGACTCTGTTTGATAAAAATATTTACAAAAGAAAAAGGTTTCTCCTCTCGATTCAATTAATTCAGTATACTTAATTAAATGGATGAAATCGAAAAGAATTGAAAGTGTTATAAAAACACCACTTCGAGAAAGAAATTGAAAATCGATCAAAAAATAGAAAAATTTTTGTTCTTTTACAGAAAAACGAAAATATTCCTCAATATTCCTAAAAAAATTTAATTAAAGGTATGGATTTAAAGATCTTGCGAGCCTGACCCAATTACTGACCTTACTGAAAGAGATACACAAACAAGTTATCAGTATAAACTGAAGAAGTCGGAATTTTTATCTAGATTTCCAGCTTCTTATCACAAAAGGTTCCTATACGAAAAATTAATTTTCTCCGCTTGAATCTTGAAACATTCGATTTTAACAAATTTGAGGTTAAATTTCGAAGAATTTTCAAGAAATCGCGTTCAAAGAATCAAAAGGGCGAATAAATAAAATAAAAAAAAGCGTGAGGAGATAATGTGTCATTAAATGATTGTTTGACAGTCCACAACGAGTGGGTGTTGACTCATCAACGATTACTATCATTAATATCGTCATCATTAACATCATCATCGACCTGAGAACGATTTTTCTGGCACGGCCTTCGAACCTTCGAACGTCCGTCCGTCCTGTTGTCTCTGATCAAAGATGCGTGCGTTCAAAAAGATCGTTGCGCGGTCAGCGACGTAACTGTCAAGAAGAATCTCGGTGGGCGTCGTTTTCAGGACGAGAAACCTTTTGCAAGTCACTTAAATAACCTACAAAATACAACCCAATAGGATCCGCCCCTTTCAAATGACCACAAATTCTCCCAGATCCCGTGTCTCGCTTCTAAACGCTAAATATTCATTTTCCCCTATATATAAAAGATAAATCTTCCTTTTCCTCTCTACTTACTTTCCAACAAAGTTCTCCAGGACAGAACTTTTGCCCGCACTTTGACCTCCAACGACTGCAATTTGCGGCAGGTCCAATTGCATTGTAACTCCAAGTTGCGTGAATGCATCCTGGAGTTTGTTCACAATTGGAATCAATTGCTCCATACCCACGTTCCCTGCCATTATTACCAACTATTCACTATCGCCAATTGGCGATCACACACGCACCAGGAACACGAACACTGTTTCTTCGGATATTTTTCTCTATCAACTGCGTCCCGCAGGCGACGACGTTCAATTGCCACCACCTTCTGCCTGTTTTTTTTTTTTTTTTTTTTGTCGGTAGGGGTAGTCCTACTATCCTGTCGTCGTCGCCTATTCGTGCACTGCGCGAATACCAGCAAAATGGCCGTTTCGCGATTGATAATTCTCACCGCATCATTGTCTCTCGTTATCAGCAACTTCTGTGCATTAAAACGCGCAACACACCTGTCAAAATTCACTATTAGAATCGCGATGTTTCTATCAATG
The DNA here is from genome assembly GCA_032872475.1 of Leptopilina myrica (nomen nudum). Classification (NCBI taxonomy): domain Eukaryota; kingdom Metazoa; phylum Arthropoda; class Insecta; order Hymenoptera; family Figitidae; genus Leptopilina; species Leptopilina myrica (nomen nudum). The sequence goes on along the minus strand of CM065467.1, from coordinate 19,384,761 downwards.
ATGACCGCGGTTACATTTAACGTTGATAATCCAACTTCTTCTGGATTCGAGGACATAACATTTCAATCGATAACTAGAGAGCGTGTGCGCACTCGCGACACACCAACTGACCCACTTTCTTCATTCCCCGAGATAAAATCCATATCGCGCTTCCGCCTACCCTTTATTCTTTGCCCTTTAAACAATTGAAAAAAAATTCTTCTATTATTTTTATTTAAAATTTCTATTTATTTTTCTTCAGAAATTAAAAAATAACGTAAATGTTTTTATTTTTAGGTTAGGTTTATTTTTCGAACATTTAAAAATTCGCGGGCTTTTGGTCGTTTCTTTTTGATCACGTGATCGAATCTAGAAACGTCAACGTCTAGCAGCTGTTACACAAATACCTTCCAATTTTATCGCAGTTTTAACAAATTTTCCACTTGTTTTCAATAAAAAGCATAAAAGGATTCAAAGGGTAAAACTAATCTTCTTTCTGTTTTATAGGTTTGTTTCATTAAATTCTGTTTATTTATTTATCAAACAAACCATTTGATGAACTCTATTGATAATAAGTTGTAGATGGCGCTCGTTCTTTCTTACTTGGCGGGCTTTTTTGAAATTGTTTCGAAAAGTAAATTTTTGTAAAATAGTTTCTAAAGTGGACAACTGGACAGAGGGCGTAAATGATAATTAGAAAATTTTTCGTCAATATAAAAATAGTAGGAGAAGAAAAATAATATAGAAAATTTTTTACACAGAGTGATTGAGTTGTCCTGAAGAATTCTTATTTACAGGGAATGAATTTCGTAATGGAATTGAAGAATAGATCTTTTTCTTAAAAGAAATAATTTCTTGTGCAAGAAAATAAAAATTCGAGGTCTCTAAAGCTCATTACTTTCGCTTATCTACACGTATACAGTTCAAGGTCTGGATTTTCTCACACACATATACAAAGACATGACAACTGTAGTGAATAGATTGATAAGAGGGGGACTAGGTCGATCCTGCATTTTCAAAGAAATTCAAGTGAGAGGAGCATCTGTTGCTGCTGGAAGAACAAAAATGGTGAATATGTCATTTCTTTAAAACTCACTTCTATTGAACTTTATTGAAAAATTTCTTGAGACGGAAAATATTTAAATCGAAAATTAAATAGTTGGCAATAACTTTAATTAATTAATATTAAGTTAATTAAATGTTTCCATTAAAATTCCAAGCCACAGAAAAAAGATATTTGTCAGTATTTTTCTTTTTCTTGTCTTTTATTCGTTAGTTAACAAGTTTAGAATATAAAACTATTTTTCGAGGGAGAAAAAAAATTGTTTTTCAGGCAAATTTTTCGAAATAGGGGCGTTTCCCTCTTTTTCTATATATAATAAATAATTAAAAATCCTTGAGATTTACTTTCACTTATATCTACCTGTGTTTTAAGCTATTTCGTCAGTAGTGAGAAAAAAATGAGAAATTCTTCTTTACCTAAATGAATTAAATCATTTGTCAAAATAATATCTGTTGAAACTAATGACCTTTTGGTGATAACGAATAAAATTACCAAAATTTGTTGTAAATATAAAGAAAAGAAAATGAATTGATAAAGAAAAGATAATGTAGAAACTGGTAAATAAATATTTGTTTTTCAGAACAAAATCAAAACAAAATAAAAAAAAAACATGAAAACGAAACAAAAATCAGGGTTGCCACACTTTTTCTCCTTTCAAATTCCCTGACTTTTCCAGGTTTTACAGGTTGAAAAACGGAATTCTTTCCAGGATTTAAAAAAGAGTACGAAATATTTTACGAAATTAAATAAATCCCTGATTTTCAGTCAAAACATTGACATTTTTTATTCAATTATTCATTTTTAAAATGTTCAACTCAAATTCGTCTTTAAATCAATGTTTTTTTTAAATAATTTTTGAAAAAGTTTTTTTCCAGAATTATCAAATTGTTTACAATTTAATTTTATGTGAAATTTTTTTCTTAAATTCAATTATTTCGAAAAATTCATTGTATATTACTTTGTAATATTCAACGATATAATCTAAATTTTACATGAAATTTATTTTTAAATCAATATTTATTAGAAAATTCTCAAAAAAATCAATTATTTAAATAATAAAATTATATTGAACAAGTGAATATTTCTTAAAATTGAATTTTCATAAAGAATTTTATCAAAAAATTTTTTAAATAATAAATTAACTCCTTCTGACAAATTTTAATAAAAATTTTTAAGAATAATTTCATTTTTCGAGAAATTTAATTTTATTGTATAAAATTGTATTGAAAATAATTGAATTTCTTTAAAGAATTTTATAAAAAATTCCTGAAAATAATTGATTTTTGTAAAGCATTTTATTAAAGTTTCTAGAAATATTTGGATTTTGCAAAGAATCTTATGAAAATTCTTGAAAATAATTGAACTTTTAAAAAATTCCTGAAAATAATTGAATTTTGTAAAAATTCTTGAAAATTCTTGAATTTTTAAAAAATTCTTGAAAATAATTGAATTTTAAAAAATTATTTAATTTTGCAAAGCACTTTATTACAATTTTTGAAAATTAAATTCTACAAAGAATTTTAATTAAAATGCCTGAAATGTTTCCAAAAAATGTTATTGCATTTTCTGAAAGTAATTAAATTAAAAAAAAATTGTAATAATAAAATTCTTTTGGTAAATTTTAATAAAGTAGTAGATAATAAGAATTATTGAATAGAGAAAAGTTTTTGAAAGTAAACGAAATTATGCCAAGAATTTGAAAAAAATTTTCAAAATAAATTGATTTTCTACAAATACATTTGTAATTGCTTCAAAATTTAATTTTTTCAGTGTTTTCGAATAAAATTCTTCTGTAAATCCATTGTTTTAAATAATCAATTAAATATATATTCAAAAATTTTATCAAATTCCAGAAGAATTTGAATTATTAAAAGTTTTCAAAAATCTTCGTTCTTTAATATTTCTAATTAAATTCATTTAAAATAGAAATTTTCTAAAATTGTAAATTGAAACCTTTTGAAATCGATCCACTTGTAAAAATTGTAAACGCAATTCTTCTAAAATTTGTTCTAAAAATCTAAAATTAAAATAATTAATTTTTGTAATTTAGAATTTAGAATTTAGAAAACAATAATTTTCCAGGATTTCAATAAAAATTCCCTGACTTTTCCGGGTTTTTTCAAGATTTATAAAATTTCCTAACATTTCCAGATTTTCCAGGTTTCCAGGTTGCGTGGCAACCCTGAAAAAATTGTTTTTTTCACTCCAATTGTTGAATTAGAAAAAAATATATTTATCATTCAATTATTAACTTTTGAAATATAAATAATAATACATATTATAATATATATTTATTTATTTGAATTCAAAAGGAAATATGAAAAATAGTAATAAATAAATAATATTAAAATTATTGTTTTTAATATTAATTTTATTTATTAAAAAAATAATTAAGAAATTTTTTTCAATTCAAAGGGAAATATTAAAAATAATAATTAATAAATAATATTAAAATTATTATTATTAATATTAATTTCAATTATAGAAAAATAGTATTAAAAAATAATTTAAAAAATTTTTTGAATTAAAAGGGAAATAATACAGTAAAAATTAACAAAAAAAAATAATAAAAGAAAATACAAATTTTATTCATTATTTACCTTTTTATTCTCTGAAATTTCGTCCAAGGCAAACCATCATTATTTGGAAATAATATAAAAATAATCTGCAAAAATAAATTAAATTAAAAATTAATTTACAAATTATGTATTTTAATGATTTTTTTTTTCATTTTCTCAGCCAAAACTTACGGAAGAAGATAGAAAAACCGAACTAGCTCCACTTCTCGCAACCGGGTGGACAGTTCAAACTGCCAAAGATGCCATATACAAAGAATTCGTCTTCAAAAACTTTAACCAGGTGAATTTTCTTTATTTCTATCTATTAAAAAAGAAAAGACAAATAGACACAAAAATTAGAATAATTAAAAAAAAATGATTAAAAGAAACGAGAAGAAAAAATTGTAAAGAAAATTGTAAAGTAAATTGTAAAGTAAAAAATTGCTGTAAATTAAATTGTAAAGTAAAAAATTACTGTAAATTAAATTGTAAAGTCAAAAATTCCTGTAAATTAAATTGCAAAGTAAATTAAAAATGATCGCAAAACAAAATTAAAAAGAATTGAATTTTAAGAAGAAAAAAAAACTTTTTCTATTTAAGGCATTTGGATTTATGACAAGAGTTGCAATGCAAGCGGAAAAAATGGACCATCATCCCGAATGGTTTAATGTTTACAATAAAGTAAACATAACATTAAATTCCCACGATGTCAACGGATTATCCAAACGTGACGTGAAATTAGCGACATTCGTCGATAAAGTGGCCAAATCATTCAACGAATAGACGCAATAAACTATCCAAGAAAATCTCATCTGTAAATATGGACCAACATTTTCTCTTAAATCCTCAACTAAATATAAGTTACGAAAATAATATTATTTCCCACTGTCGACAATAATTCTTTGTTATCGAGTTGAATTTTATCTTTTTTTCTCATTTAAGAAATAAATAAATGTTATAAATATTTTTCTTTTATTCACTCTTCTTTTAAATGTATTCCAAAGTATTTCAACGATAAATAGCTAAATAGCTAAATAGAAACGAAATATTTACGAAATTAAGTTAATTATTAAATTAATTCAATTCAATTGAAAATGAATTATTAAATTAATTCAATTCAATTGTAAATGAATTATTAAATTAATTCAATTCAATTGAAAATAAATGTTTAAATTAATTCCATTCAATTAAAAATGAATTATTAAATTAATTCAATTCAATTAACAGAAATATTTAATCGAAATAATCTTCAATGTCGATATCCGGATTGAGTAGATCTTCACCATAAACACTGAGATCTAATTGATTGAGAATTAGATTTTCGCACATTTCCTCCAAATCAGTTTCGCCAATAAGAACAGCTCCCTGCATTCTGCCATCTTTTAAAATCAATTTCACGTACTCCTGATTCTTCGTCATTCGCAATAAAATTTCATAATCCTGATTCAATGTTTGCCCATTATAAAGTCCAAGAAGAACGATTTTGTAATCGAAGAATTTCGTAACGTGCGTAAAGAGTTCAAAGCAAAAATCCTGATAAAATTCCTCATCACGCGTAATTGAAACCATTGCCTTAGCCGCGTATTGTCCCATTTGATGAGCCTGTGTCCAGAGTCGCATTTGAAACCAATGTTTCGCCATATCCCAATTTGCCGAACAAACATCGCCAGCGGCAAAAATATTCTCCTCCGAAGTTGTTAATTTCCAATCGACCAAAAACCCACCGTCCTCGCCTCTCACTAAATCCTCCAGTCCAGGAAGATTTGCATTTGGTATCACGCCCGTCGCCGATATGACAAGATCACAATTCACTGTCTCACCATTCGTTAATTCGACCAAAACGGGCCATTCCTCATTCACCGGATTTGTAATTCTCAAAACTTCGCATTCGTATTTCACTTGTATTTCAATCGGCAATGGGGGGAATTGTGTTAATTTGAAATTATGCCAATCGGGACCGAGTGCGGCTCCAACTTTTTTCGATTTCTCCTCAGTTGTCGTGTAACGTGCCCTCTTGAAACAACAATTCTTACCAACCTCTCCACTTTGCGATGGTAAATTATCCACTTTATTCAATAAACGATCTTGAAAAAAATGCGCAGCTCCAGGATCGACAAACGTTGCCGATATATGCTTATCCTTTATCACCCAAATAACTTCGATACCACGAATTTTATAAACAAGTTCCGTGGCAATTCCACCATTCCCCACAATGACAATACGTCGGGCATTTTCTACTTTCGCCAAGAAATTCGTCACCGACTCAGTGTCGCGAATACCAAGAACGTAGGGATTATTTTCAGCAATTATCCTCGGACTCGCTCCCGTGCAGAGACAGAGTTTTTCATAATTAACTATTTTACCAGATTCGGTTTTGAGAAATTTCCCTCTTGAATTCACTTCGCAGACAATATCTTGAAGGACGGTTATGGAAGAGTGTTGCCGTGATAGTTGTGACGATTCACGTTCCTCAACGTCAAATTGAAATAGTGTTTTGCCCAATGGTACAATATTGGTAATTGCCTTGATTAATGAACTGGCAGTAATGAGAATTACCGTCTCTTCCGGTGCGAGGAAAGAAATACTCTCGGCGCAAGTAACACCGGCTATTCCTCCCCCGACAATAACAAACGTTGCTTTCATTTACCCTTTTTTTAAACTAATATCAATATTAAAATTTTTATTGGATTTTTTAAATTTTTGTAGATTCGGATTTATACCAATGAGAGTAATCGTATTTCCTGTGAGGAGGATCGTAGGTCACGATTCCGCAGTCTCTCGCTATTTTAATTGCCACCAGAAGATTCTTGTGTTGCTTTTGACAAATATTCGTAACTCTGAAAATAAAAACAAAAATATAGAATAAAAGAAGGGAAAAAATAGATTACAAGCCTCGGATCGACTTTAACGAGCTAAAAATGTCGCTTCACTAGATTAAAAATAGAAACAAGTCAAAAAGTTATTAAAATTTGAAAAAATGAGTTTGCAAATTTTTAAAAAATTAGGTTTTTGAACAATAGTAATTAAACTTTTTTAAAGAAAAAGTTACTTGAATACACAATAACAATTTCAACAAATTGAAACAATTGGAAATTCTGTAAAATTTTATATTTTAAAGAATTTTATTTTTTCCTCTTCGAAAATTGTCTATAAATATAATTATATTTTTCAAATTATATCATTTTATGAATTTACAAAAATTATTCTATTTAAATAATACGATTCTCTTAGTTAAATACTCATATGAATGGTTTTAACAAAAATTTCAGTTAAAATTCAAAAAAATAATTGAATATTTAAACAGTTATAACAGTTGCAAATTATAGAAATAATTATATTTCATGAGGTTTTTCATTGAAATTATTTGAAATTTTAATTCCTCGGGAAAAATAAATATGAATAAGTTTTAAAATTGTTATTTAACAAAAAGTATTGAAGTTTTGAAATATTTAATTTAGAAATTTCGAAAAATTGTTTCTTGAAAAAATAAAACTAAAATATTTTTAAAATACTTCTATTTCTGAAAATATTTAAAAAAAAATTGAAACATATGAAAATTTTGCCAACTTTTATATTCAAATAAATTAACTAAACTTCATCTCTAAATCAATTATCTACATGAATTTTTAATAAGTTTTTGCAATTTCTTCGAAAATTTAATTATTTAAATACAAAAAATTCAATTTATTTATAATAATTAAGACCGTTCTTTTTTTGTTCTTTTTAAACATATTAATTAAGGTAGAATATTTTCAAAAATTTTAATAAAGAAATTCGTAAAATTATCTTTTTTTAAAAATATTTCCAAATCAATTTCTGAAATACAAAAAGTTATACAATTCTAAGAATTACTTTTTTTTATAAATATTGGAAAGTATTTTTTAGAAAATAATTAAAGAATTTTTTGTGTAATTTAAAAAAAATAAACTTTAAGGTATTAAGTAAAAACTTTGAATATAAGATTATTTTTTCCAAAATGTTAAAAATAATTCTTAAATTTGAATTTTTATTATTTTGTGTATAAATTTGAATTTTCGGAAATATTGAAAATATTAAAAATAATTGAATTTTAAAAAATTAGAACACAATTCGGAGAATTGCTCTTATTAAAACTATTTTAATATTATTTTCAGAACCTAAATTTTATTAAATTTATTTTTACTGAAATTTACACTTTAAGATTATTCATTAAAATTTGAGAATATCAATAAGAATAATTAAGAATAATTGAATTTTAAGAAATTAGAACATAATAATTCGGAAAATTGCTCTTATTAAAACTATTTTAATATTATTTTTAAAACCTAATTTTCGTTAAATTAATTATTATTGAAATTTACACTTAAATTAATTATTTAAATACAACAAATCAAATTTTTTATAATAATTTAAACCGTCTATTTTTCTTTTCAAAAGTTATTAATCAAGGTTCAATATTTTCATAAAATGTTAATAAAGAAATTCATAAAATTAACTTTTTCAAAACGTTCCTAAATAATTTTTTAAAATACAATAGTTTTACAATTAAATACAATTAAAAAGGTCTAATAAATTTGAATTGGGTAAAATCTTTTTAAAAATACAATTTAAATTTAGTAAAACATTTGAAAAATAATTTAAAACTTGTCAAAATCTTTTAAAAATAATGGAGTTTTTTAAGAATATAAAAAAAATAATCAAATGTTTCGAAGAATTTTAATTATAAATAAATGATTTCTGTAAAATTCTAAAATAGTAAATTTTTAAATATTTTAATTTACTTATTCGAAGATAATGGAGTCTTAAAAAATTATGATACAAAAATTCTAAGAATTAGAATATATGATTATTTTCTTCAAAAGTGTAAAAATAATTGTAAATAATGTTCATTTTATTATTTTGTGTATGAATTTAAATTTTCGAAAATATTAAAAAGAACTGAATTTTAAAAAATTAGTAGGTAATAATTATTCAGAGAATTACACTTTTTTCAAAACTATTTTAATATTATTATTTTTAAAACCTATTTTTCATTAGTTTTCATTTTTTTATTGAATTTACACTTGAAGATTATTCATTAAAATTCTTGAGAATTTAATATTATTTTCAAAATTTTCAATTAAAATTTTTTAAAAGTTAATTTTAAAAAGTAGTAATAAAATAATTGAAAAGATGATTTAGTTTGAATGAAATTTGACAGAATTTTAATTATTGAAAATCTTTTTAACTGTATATTTCAAAAATTTAATTAGAAATATTATTGAAAAATAAATTTTCAAAGATTTGTCTTTAGCTATGCTTTTCACGCTGTAAATATCGAAATAAGTTACATTTTATACTAAAAATATGGTATTTTGTCGCAAAATTTGGAAGAAAAGTCGAAAAAGTAGCAAATTTTAAATAAAAGTTGATAAAAAGTTGAATTATTTGAAAATAGTCGATAAAAGTCGAAAAAGTAGCAAATTTTTTTAATAAAAGTTGATAAAAAGTTGAATTATTTGAAAATAGTCGATAAAAGTCGAAAAAGTCATAATATCCGAAGCCTGAAATTAAAAAAGAAGACAGTTTAAGCTTACTTGTAACTTAATGTTTCCCCGTTATAAGGCGAAATAAATTGTTTCAATAGTTTCGTATTTCTGTAATCAAGAACAAGATATTCGTCACGACAAATTGGACAAGGATTTCCAGTTGACACAACTCCGCCTCTCTGTAAATATATATAAAAATTTGACACTTATAAAAAAATCAAACAAAAAATCATATTTAAAAACCCTATTACTTACAATACAAGTTTTCCTCGTTTTTTTCGGAGCAAATTGTCCTTTATAATTTCGCCTATACAATTTCCAAACAGGATTATCGCCGTATGTTATTTTAAAGGCTAAAAATAAAAATACGTTTTTGAACAAAAGTGAATAAAAGCCAAAAAAAAGTCTACAAAATGAAACAAAAGTGAACAATAGTGAACAAAAACGGAAAATATTTCAATTAACCGATGCGAAAGTGTGAAAAATATTTACCTTCGCTATCAACGTATTTTATACTCGTTTCCACTGGTATTTCTACAGTTCTATCCAAATTAAGAAAACTTCCACTCTTTTCTTGTTTCTTAAGTTTATCCTCGCCAATCAATTCTTCCGGAGTGGAAATCTCGGCTATATCTTGAATCTCTTCGGCAGTTTTTTGAAAAAGAACCGGAGCACGAGATAAATTTCTCACAGACATAACCTAAAAAGAAAATTTTCCGTCCTTTTAATTACAAAACGTATTAATGAATGAATATAATATTGATTTTTTTTCAAATACTCACAGGTTGAATACATCCATTTCGATATAATTTACTTATAAGTTGAATATTTCTCATTAAAAATGACATTTTTTTCCAATAAATAAAAGCAAGAAATCCAATTCTTTTAACAACTGTGAAGTTAGGTGTATGGACAAATCACGAGGAACGTGAAGTTGTCCGCAGATTGAAAGCCCGCTAACGTTTGAAATTTGTAATCACGCAAATTGAAAAAAAAATTTGATGCGCGGAAGAATTTATCTTAAATAAAATTACTACTATTTTTATAGAAATAATGATTGTTAATAAATTTTCTTTTTCAAAAGCAAAATAGTCAAAATATTGGTATTGCCCTCTCTGAAATGACAGCAGCAGTATCAGATGCAAAATGGCGTCGATCGCTAAAATATTTCAACTTTCAAAACAATTATCTGTAAAACCATTAAATCCGTATTTTTTGAATAGTATTCGATGTGCAAGTAAGTTTTTCCCACCATCCATTTTTTTGAAAATTTACTTCAATTTTCGCTTTTCTGTTCAAATTTGCCTTATTTTCTTTACTTTTCCTTTCTTTTAAGGTTATGTTACGTAAGTCTCTTGTTCATATATTTTTGTAATTATTTCTTTCTGAATTTAATTTAAACTCGCTTTTTTAATATTATTTATTATAGAGCTAGTAATATTTATTTCGAAAGCTAATATGAAAGATTTATTGGAAATTGACAAACGAATGTTTGGCGATTGAAAAAAATAAAGAGCAAAGACTTGGAAATTATTCTATTTCTTTTACAAATTGTAATTTAATGTATTAATTAATTTTTAAAGTTTGATTTAATTTTGTATAATATTTATCTAAATAGCTCATCTACGAGATTACATGCCAGGCGAATATCCTAAAAATAAAGAGGAAAGACTAAAGGCAGCTAAAAAATATAATCTCCATCCAGATGAATATGTGCCATATCCCAAAGAAGATGAAATGGGAATGCACAGAGGAGATTATCCTAATCTTCCATTAATTGGACATGCGGGTAAAGATCCCTATTATCCCTGGGATATGCCAGCTGATAGGAGAAATTATAAAGAAACTGTAAGTTTCTTTATAAGTAAAAATTATAGAAAAGGAATTTAAAAATTTTCTTTCGATAAACTGAACCTGATTTTATGATTTGCGTTAATTTTCTCTATAGCTTCCTGAAGAATTTGACATTATTGGTCCAGAAAAAATTGATTGGATGGGAACCAGAGTGAGGGTTTCAAATAGAAAAGCGTTTCTTACATTTACTTCATTTGTTGCTATCATGTCAACTCTTATTTACCTGGCAGAAGATTATAAATATTTCCCAACTGTGGTGAGTGTTGAATTACAAATAAAATCTCATTAAAAAAAAAATTTTTTAATACAGGTTTGCCACGCAACCGGGAAACATTAAAAGCCTGGAAATGTCAGGGAATTTTATAAAAATTAAAAAAATCTGGAAAAGTCTGGGAATTTTTATCGAAATCTTGGAAAATTGTTGTTTTCTAATTGTATTTATTCTTGAAATCTAATTTTTACTTAAATATTTTTTAAAATTAATTCAATTTTAAACGAATTGTATTTACAATTTTCATAATTAGAGGAACGTGAAAAGATTTTCATTTAAAATTTGTAAAATTTCAATTTTAAATGAATTTCATTACAAAATTTAAAAAAAACCTAAATATATAAAACTCTTCTAAACTTATTTAAATTTTTTGAAATATATTTAATTGATTGTTGAAAATAACTGATTTATAGAAGAATTTTACTTAAAAACACTAAAACAAATTGAATTTTGAAGCAAATAGAAATTATTGGAGAAGTTCAATTATTTTTAAAAGAAGTAAAATTCTTCTCAGAAATTCAATTATTTTTTTCAACTTTTATTATTTATTCTTTACAGAATTAAATTATTTTCAAAGATTTTAATGAAATTCTTTTATAATAATTCAATTTTTTTCAAAATAATTATATTAAAACTCTTCGTAGAAATTTAACTGATTTCAAAAAATTTTTTAAATTCAATTATTTTCAATGTTTGCTATTTTAATAAAATTTTGGAAAACAATTCAATCATTTAAACAAAAATTTTAATTCTTCACAAAAATACAATTATGTTTGAAAATTTACAAAAATTCTTGTTAAACTTTAAATTTTGTTTATAAATAATAACATTCTTCACCGAAAATCAATTATTTTTTCAAATATCAATAATATTCTTGGCAGATTTTTAATTATTTTTAGTATACAAAATTTTCATAGAATTTCTCGAAAAATTAAATTATTGTTAAATGTTTTTTAAATTTGTTTCTTGACAATAAATGATAATAATAATAATAGTAAGAAACATAATAATTAAATGTTGATAAAATTATTCACGAAAATTCAATTTTAAGAAACATTCGATTATTTAATAAATTGTTTATTTTTATAGTTAAAGAATTGATTTCTCGTAGAATTTTCAAATAAATATTGAATTAAAAATAAATTTCAGGAAAAATTTTCGATTGTCATTGAATATCATATTCAAAAATATTTATTTATTTGAAAATTCTACGAGAATTCATTTATTTCACTCTAAAAATAAACACATAATTGAATTTTTTTTAAATTGAATTTTCATGAAAAATCAAGAAATTTTAAAACAATAATTGAATTCTATTAAACATTTTTAATAAAATTTCTTTAAGTAATTGCATTTTTTCGAAAATTTGATGAAAATTTTATTTATCAAAAACTATTGAAATTCTGATAGGAATTTTATTAAATTTTTTTTAAATAATTGAATTTCGGAGGAAATTTTAATTATTTGTAAAGATTATTTAAATTTTCACGGGAATTTTTGACAATTATTTATTTTTTAAGAAATTAAATTCTTTTCAAAAATTTTAATGAAATTCTTTTCTAAGAATTCAAATTTTTTATAAATAATTTTAATAAAATTCTTCGTAGAAATTTAATTCATTTTAAAAATTTGTTTAAATTCAATTATTTTTAATGTTTGCTATTTGAATAAAATTTCACGGAACAATTCAATTATTTAAACCAAAAGTTTGATAAAATTAGTCTTAAGAATTTAATTATTTTCACACGCAATATAATTCTTCGCAAAAATCCAATTATGTTTGAAAATTTACAAAAATTCTTGTCAACATTTAAAATTGTCTTCATAAATATAAAATTTTTTTTCCGAAATTCAATTATTTTCCAAAATTTTAGTATTATTCTTGGCAGAATATCAATTATTTTTAATATACAATATTTTTATCAAATTTCTCGAAAAATAAAATTATTGTTAAAGTTTTATTAAAATTTGTTTCTTAGCAATCAATAATAATAAGGATTAAATGTTGATAAAATTTTTCACGAAAATTCAGTTTTAAGAAACATTCAATTATTTAATAAATTGTTTATTTTTAAAGTTAAAGAATTGATTTCTTGTAGAATTTTCAAATAAAAATTGAATTAAAAATAAATATCAGGAAAAATTTTCCATTAAAATTGAATATCATATACAAAAATATTTATTTATTTGAAAATTCTACGTGAATTCATTTATTTAACTCTAAAAATAATTATTTTATTAAATAATTGAACATTTTTAAAATTTAATTTTAATGAAGAGAACTTTATCAACAAATTTTTAAATAATAATTTAATTCTTTTAAATAATTTTAATAAAATTTTTTTAAATAATTTCATTTTTCTTATTAATAATAAATGTAGTTTTAAAGACCAGGAAAAATTCCGTTTTTGAACCTGGAAAAGTCAGGGAATTTTGAAAATGGTAAAAGCGTGGCAACCCTGTAATATCAATTATTAGAAATATTAATATGTTATTAGAAATAACTGAATTAAAATTAATAACTAAAATAATTCTTCTCATTTAAAGAATGAAAAAATAAATTTGATTTCAGATGGCGAAACAATGGCCACAAGACGGTGTCAAGCATTATACATTTGAACCAGCTAAATAATTTTTAATTTACAGATAAAATAATTAAGAATGAAAAATTGTTAATAATCACGCAGTAATCACAAAAATGTATATAAATATTCTGCAAAAAATATATATAGAAAACGAATATTTAAATTCTTTGTGTTGTTAAAATTTACCTCTTTAAGCTTCTGTAAAAATTTCAGTTTTTTAATTTTTTAATTTTTTAATTTTTTTTTACTAAAAAAATATCAATGATTTTATCCGCATTTTATGGAAAATTTGTCCTGTCGGTAAATAAGAAAACTGTTTTATAAGTTTTAGTTTTTAGGTTAGCTGTCAAACGAGATAAACACAATTTACTTTCTTTCGTCTCTCATTTAATTTTCACTGTAAATTTCTGTAAATCTCTATTAAATAAATTATAAATATTTTAAAACAATTTTAGAAATATGAGTGGTAAAAATCAATTACCGGATCTTGATAAAATATTTCGCGAGGAAGATGATGATGGATTTTTACCCTCCGGAAGGTGAATTTATTAATATAATTTTAATTCATCATTTAACGTTTTCTATTATAGAAGACTTTCAATTAAATTTTTACTTCTTTGCAAGAGGTGTATACTTAATAAACATATAAATTTGAATTGACATAACCTATAAGATTATTTTTTTGTTTTCGTCAAACCTTTTTGAAACATTAAAAAAATTATTGTTCTTTAGTTCCAGATTGGCGTCAATATTCGGTAGGAATACAAATAATCTAAATACTCAGCCGCAAATTATTCCACCGAAACAAAAAACTGTTACTCAAGAATCGAAGACGGAAGTTGTTATCGCAAAAGCTGTACATGCTTATAAATTGTAAGTATATAATAATTTTTATTGTTACTACGACAGAAATTTTATTTACCTTTTCCATTGTGTTGTGTGAAAACTCATTTCGCAAAACGTGTGAAACTTTATGACTTCTAAATAATAAATCTATATTCATAAATATAGACAGAACGGAAATTATACTTCGATAGGAAAACTAGGCCTCGCTCTAGTGGGGAATGTTTCTACAAAATCCTATCAATTAATTCTCTATCGAAGTAAACAAGAGCACATATCCATTGTTTCGATAAATCCCGATTTTTCCTACATCGTGCAGGCAAACAATTATTCTACATATTATGATAATCGACAAGAAAATTGGTCAATACTTTTTGAAACCAATAAAGAATGCATTGAATTTGCAAGAGAAATTGGCGTCTCACGATATCTCTCGCGTCGTGAAAAGACAAATAATTCTCTAATCTATCAGGACTTAAGTGCACCTAATAACGAAAAGGATTCGGAAAAAGCAAAAGAGGGCGACGAAATTTCGCTAAAATACGTCATTACCACAGAAATAATTCAACCATTAAAAAATCATTCAACCGCCGAATTGTCAATGACTGTGGAAATTTCATCTGATGACAATTGGGAAAGAATTTTATTGGGAACAATGAAGAATTTGAGACGAATGCTAATATTACCGCCGAATAAGCAGGTGAATAAATAAAAATTCAAATGTTTATTCTTTCTTTTTTTTCTTTTTCTTTCCATTTTACGTTAGAACTTTTTAGATTAGCCTCGGTCCGGGATTTCCCAAGGAAAGAGACATCGTTCTTGAAATAGAAATAATGAATATTCAGCGGGCAAAGGAGATGAAAATTCCCGAAGCAGAAAGTTCAATTTCGTCAAGTAAGGCTTCGATAATATCGAGAATGGCAAAAATGGGACAATCTATTCTTCCAAAAACTTCCATATCGACGACCACCGATTCTGATGACACTGAGGTATTTTTTCGTTCAAATTAAATTTGATTTGGCAAAAATTCTAATTTTTAATTATACAAAAAAAATTGATTCTTTTCAATTTTAATCGACTTTGTCAAATTTCAGGATGAGATAAAAAAAGAACGAACTGTACGACACAGAAAGGTGAGATGAGAAGAATCTTTCTCAAAAACGGGAAGAAAAAAGAAATAAACACTAAATTTCAAAAGACATGAATTAAAAGTAAAAATATTAATAATTGTGATAAATATTAATAAATATGAATAACTGTTAATAAATATTAATAACTGTTAATAAATTTTAATAAATATTAATAAATATTAATACATATTAATAAATATTAATAAATTTTAATAAATATTAATAAATAATAAATTTTATTAAATATTAATAAATAATAAATATAATAAACAGAATATCATGAAATATTAATTAATATTGTTAGTTGTGATTTTTAAACTAAAAAATTTATTACAATTTATTATTAATAGGGCGAATTGCCAGAGACAAGTCCATCGAAAAAGCAATTTCAATCCACTCACGAAATTACAGAAACTGGCAATCATCACAAAGTTATTAAATCAAAAGTGACTTCATCGATTCCTAATGCACAATCGTCACTGTATCCAGTCGTTTACACTCCACAATGGTCACCAACTCAAGTGCAGGTAAAGTTGGAAAATTAAATTCAGTAAAAAATTTACTTAACTTGAATAATATTAAATAAATAAATATATACGAATTTTATCAAAAAATGTTACGTTAGTTTCAATAATTTCTAGTCAAAAAATGTTAAATTAGTTTCAATAAATTCTAGTCAAAAAATGTTAAATTAGTTTCAATAAATTCCAGTCAAAAAATGTTAAATTAGTTTCAATAAATTCCAGTCAAAAAATGTAAAATTAATTTCAATAATTTCCAGTCAAAAATGTAAAATTAATTTCAATAATTTCCAGTCACAATTTATGACAGTTGACGGTCAAGCATTTCCCATGGCACAACAATTCGTCACACAAACAATGCCTGCAACATTGGATCCAAGTTTGAATATATTTTTAACTGAGACAAGAACACAAAATTCGGAGATTCGAATGGGAATGTCAAAAATATCCGACAATATTCAACGATTATTGGATAAAGTAATTATTTACATATCAAAAATATCAATAAATTATATTTAATAATACCAATAATTAATTTGTTAAATCGTACAAATTAATTATTTATAGAAAATCATAGCAACTTTTAATTTAATTAATTTTAGTTTCACGTTTTGGAACTTCAAAACGCCTCGTCACCTAGCAACGATAAAACAATGGAGAACACATTGAAAATGATTCTCTCATTAAATTCACCAGAAACGAAAAATAATTCAGTTATTACTTCTGGTAAACTTGAGGAAAGTAACAAAAGTCAAGTAAATCAATTGCAAGAGACTATTTTAACCAAAGAAGAGGAATTGAAGACGATAAGAGGTATTTGGGAAAATAGAAATGATAGTAAATAATATTAGTAATAATTAATAATAATAATTTATATTAATTCAAATTAATATTCAATTTTAAAATTAAGGCATTGAAAATCATCGAATTATTGCAAAGAATTTTATCAAAAAATTTGATAATAATAGAATTCCTTCTAAAAAATGTTATTAAATTCTAGTGAAGAATTTCTTTGAACTTTTTTTAGTTTTCTTTAAAAATTTTAATTGAAAATTTCGAAAGCATTCGGATTTGATGAAAAAGAATTTTATTAAAATTGTATTAAAAATAATTGAATTCTTGCGAAGAATTTGATGACTATTTATAAAAATAATCGAATTGTTCCGAAGAATTTATTAAAATTTTAGAAAATAAATGAATTTTATGTTAATATTTGAAGATTAAAATTCTTTCGAGAAATTCTATTAAAATTGTTTGGAAATAATTAAATTTCTGCAAAGGATTTTACTATTTATAAACATAAATTAATTATTGAAAAGAATGTTACTATTTATAAACATAAACGAATTATTGCAAAGAATTTTACTATTTATACAAATAATTGAAATGTTACGAAGAATTTATTAAAATTTTGAGAACTAATTAAATTGGTATAAAGAATTTTATAGAAATAATTGAAAATAATGAAAATTTTTTTCTTCTTTATAAATATTTTGACAATAATTGAATTATTTTTAAAGAATTTAAAATTCTTGTTGAAATAGAATTTTATGGAAATTTTTGAAAATAATTAAATTCTTTCGTGCAATTTTATATAAATTGGATGAAAAATGATTTCATTCCTTAAAAGAATTATAGTATATTTATAAAAATAATTGAATTGTTTCGAAGAATTTTAAAAAATTTTAGAAAATAAGTAAAATTTATGAAAATATTTTTAAATATTTAAATTCAATCAAAGGAATTCAATTAAAATTGTTTTGAAAATAATTGAATTCGTGCAAAGAATTTTACTATTTATAAAATTAATTGAATTCTTGCGAAGAATTTTACTATATTTATAAGAATAATTTAATTATTTCGAAGAATTTATTAAAATTTTTGAAAAAATTGAATTTTTTCGAAGTGTGTTAAAAATATTTTTAAAAATTGATCTCTTCGGAGAAATTCAATTAAAGTTGATTTAAAAATAATTCAATTTTTGTAAAGATTCTACTCATTAAAAAAATAATTGAATTGTTTCGAAGAATTTATTAAAATTTTAGAAAATAAGTAAAATTTATGAAAATATTTTAAAATATTTGAATTCATCCGAGGAATTCAATTAAAATTTTTTTTGAAAATAATTGAATTTCTGCAAAGAATTTTACTATTTATAAAATTAATTGAATTCTAGCGAAGAATTTTACTAATATTTATAAGAATAATTTAATTATTTCAAAGGATTTATTAAAATTTTAGAGAAAAGTTGAATTTTTTCGAAGTGTGTTAAAAATATTTTTAAAAATTGATCTCTTCGGAGGAATTCAATTAAAATTGATTTAAAAATAATTCAGTTTTTGTAAGGATTTTACTCATTAAAAAAATATTTGAATTGTTTAGAAGGATTTATTAAAATTTGAGAAAATTATTGAATTTTTTCGTGAAATTTTATTAAAATATTTTAAATATGAACGCAGTAGTAATTAATTTTGTACTTAATAAGTTAATTTTTTAAATTTTGACCATAAAATTATTTAAAAAATTTATTTTTGTAATTTTCATAACAATAACAAATTCCTAGTGATAATAATAATAAATATTTGTAAAAAAAATTTCAGAATTAGCAAATAATGCCAACCAGGAAATAATGAAACTGAAAGAAGAGAAAAAAGTTTCAGATCAAGTGAATCTGGAATTAAAGGAGAAAATATTAACTTTAGAAACGAGTCTAGGAACGAAGAAACAAGAGTTCGATAATTTAAATTCCCAACATGAAGCTGCGAGGGAAAATTTGTCCGATTGTCAAAAGAGAAATTCCAATCTAGAGAGGGAAATTTTACAACTTCAGTCTAATTGCAAATCATTAGAAATTGCCGCAAGTACAAATCAACTAAAATCCACTTCCGTAAGTTTTCTCATTTTCATTTTAATTAAATAAAAATAAACACTTGTAAAAAATTTACCATTACGTTCATTTTTGTTTTCTCATAGAAAAGTGACAAAAATAAAGAAGTGAAATTAATCATGAACAATACGTATCACACATTACTGTCGAAATTCATAGAAGACAATTATTCAACTAGTTTTATAAAAGAAACAATTGCCGCCACATTGAGAGTAAGAAACATTTTCTTTCAATTGACATTATTCTAGATTTTTATTTGATATTGAATAATATCAAAAAAAAAACTAAAATTTAGTTTAGATTGAAATTTTAGTTTAGAAAATTAATAAATATGCCAAAGAATTATTTTAATAAAATTGATAATTTTAAAAATCAGGATATAACTTTAAAAGTACTGAACAGCGATGAATGTGAGGAAGAAGAATCGAGTGATAAAAAGAAAATGCATGAGAAAAATAGACAATTACAGGAAACTGAGAGATTGTCATCGTCTTTAAAAGAAGATAATAACGAAGACACGAAAGACAAGTTTAAATTAAATTCCGAGACGAATTTGAATAATTTTATCCAGGTGAGTATTTGTTAAATAAATTTTTTCCCATTTTCGTTGTATTCAAAATTTATTTCAAATTGTAGATTGCTCCAGAATTTGAAAACATACCACCGCCAATTCCACCACTAGACTCTAGCAATGAAGCCGATTTGAGCGATTTTTAAACATTCTGAGAATTGAAAGAAAAGAATTAAGAAAAGAAGCTTTATATGTGATTTTGTATAATTAAAACAAAGTGTTTATATTCTTCTAAACATAAACAAATTTTTATTCCAAAAATTATCCGCACTAATTTTTTTGCTCTCATAACCTAAAAATTACAAAAATACTTTTCATCTTCTACTTTAATACCGAATTTTGCTAATTTTATAAGTTTTATACCTAAGCAAATATTTCCCTAAATCTAAAATGAAATATGGTATTTTGATTATTCAAAAAACAGTATTTTTCTTTTTTCTTTTACATATAGATATCAATAAACAAAATTGAAATAAATTGCAGTGATAACAATATTGGAAAATAAGGAACATGAGGAAAAATATCAATAAATAAAAAAAGCAATGTCAATTATATAAATAAGAGTAAAAAGAAAAAGAATAACAAAAGGAATTTAAAATGAACGTGTCACAGTTGCGCCGCAGATGAGTAATTTTTGTCTAGTGCGTCATTGGCAAAGACTAAGGTAAGAAGTGTTTATCATATATTTTGTCCTCCAATTGCAGGAATTAAAACCCTTTAAAATGTGACTTTAAACTTTAAAATCCATGAGAAATGAAAATTTGTGAGAAAAATAACAAATTGTCCTCCATTATTATTTACCCGTCTCTCGAGAAAACAGTGATTTCTTCACGGGCGCGCAGTTTTTCAACCATCTTGGCTTGTGCCACGCCAATCAAAATTGAAAACATAACCCCAAAAGAAAAAAATGACAAAAATCAAAAATATTGCAAAATTCGTTTCTTAAAAAACTATACTACTTGTAAATTTCCCACATTCAATTCCTTTACAAATGATTTTTAAATGATTCATCAAAATTTTCTCTCCTTGCCAATTTCCTTATTTTCGTAAACCTAACCTAACTTTTTTGCGCAAAAGGTCCCCGAAGATGTTTTCTTTTATAATATAGGTATTATTATTTTTCATATTTAAGAATTAAATATCAATATTTCATAGTAAATTGATGTTATTTTATTATTCATATTATTTTCACCGTTAGACAGAAAAATGCAAACTTAGAGAAAAAAGATAAAGCTCCTGAATGTTTTTTTTTTTTTTTGAAAAATTTTCAGCTAGACACTAAGATTCGGTGTTCGGGTCCGTATTGCAATGGACAATGCCACAGATGATGAGGATATATCTTTTCGTCTTGGGGAGTTATTTGAGAGTTACGAGGAACTAGAGCAGAAATTGGAAAAATTTTCCAAACAAAGTCTTGTGCATTACTGGCGACGAGACAGTAGAACAGTAAATGGTGCACATATGAAAACAGCACGTCCCATAAGTGCAAGATTAAAATATTATTCCGTTAAATATGCCTGCATTTATGGTGGACAAAAATTCTTTCCCCGAGGAGCTGGAAGACGACAATCGCAGTAAGTTTTTCCAATGGAATTTTAAGAAACAAAAATTCGAGGGAATTTTAGTTAACAATTTTTTTTTGTTTTCAGATCTATTAGAACCAATTGTCAGGCTCATATTATGTTGAGAGCTTCAAAAGACGGTACGAAATTGGAAGTAACGAGTGTAAATAATGAGCATAATCATGAAATTTCAGAGGTGAAGCATTTTTTTTTTAACAATTAATTAAATTCAGGGTTGCCACAAAACCTGGAAATGTCAGGGAAATTTATAAAAATTGAAAAAACCTTGAAAAGTCAGGGAATTTTGATCGAAATCCTGGAAAATTGTTGTTTTCAATTTGTATTTATTCATAAAACTTAATTTTACTTAAATATATCAAAATTAATTCAGTTTTAAACGAATTGTTTTTACAATCTTCATAAGTAGAGGAACGTGAAAAGATTTTCAATTTAAAATTTGTAAAATTTCAATTTTAAATGAATTTCATTAAAAAATGTTAAAAGAACCTTAATAACTAAAATAATTCTACAATTATTTAAATTTTTTGAAATATATTTAATTGATTGTTGAAAATAACTGATTTATAGAAGAATTTTACTTAAAAACACTAAAACAAATTGAATTTTAATGCAAATAGAAATTATTGGAGAAGTTCAATTATTTTTAAAAGAAGTAAAATTCTTCTCATAAATTCAATTACTTTATATCAACTTTTATTTTTTTATTCTTTACAGAATTAAATTATTTTCAAAGATTTTAATGAAATTCTTTTATAATAATTCAATTTTTTCAAAATAATTATAATAAAACTCTTCGTAGAAATTTAACTGATTTCAAAAATTTTTTAAATTCAATTATTTTCAATGTTTGCTATTTTAATAAAATTTTGGAAAACAATTCAATCATTAAAAACAAAAATTTTAATTCTTCACAAAAATACAATTATGTTTGAAAATTTACAAAAATTCTTGTTAAACTTTAAATTTTCTTTATAAATAATAACATTCTTCTCCGAAATTCAATTATTTTTTCAAATATCAATAATATTCTTGGCAGATTTTCAATTATTTTTAATATACAAAATCTTCATGGAATTTCTCGAAAAATGAAATTATTGTTAAATGTTGTTTAAATTTGTCTCTTGACAATAAATGATAATAATAATAATAATAGTAAGAAACATAATAATTAAATGTTGATAAAATTATTCACGAAAATTCAATTTTAAGAAACATTCGATTATTTAATAAATTTTTTATTTTTATAGTTAAAGAATTGATTTCTCGTAGAATTTTCAAATAAAAATTGAATTAAAAATAAATTTCGAGACAAATTTTCGATTGTAATTGAATATCATATTCAAAAGTATTTATTTATTTAAAAATTCTACGAGAATTCATTTATTTTACTCTAAAAAGTAAACATTTTATTAAATAATTAAATTTTTTTGTAAATTAAATTTTCATGAAGAATCAAGAAATTTTTAAATATTAATTGAATTCTATTAAACATTTTTAATAAATTTTTCTAAATAATTGCATTTTTTCGGAAATTTGATAAACATTTTGTATATCAAAAACTATTGAAATTGTGATAGGAATTTCATTCAAATTTTTTTAAATTATTGAATTTCAGAGGAAATTTTGATTATTTATAAAGATTATTTAAATTTTGACTATTATTTATTCTTTAACTAATTAAATTATTTTCAAAAATTTGAATGAAATTCTTTAATAATAATTCAATTTTTTTTCAAAATAATTTTAATAAAACTCTTTGTAGAAATTTAATTGATTTACAAAAATTTTCAAAATTCAATTATTTTCAATGTTTGCTATTTTCATAAAATTTCACAAAACGATTCAATTATTTAAACCAAAAGTTTAATAAAATTTTGGGAAACAATTCAATTATTTAAACAAAAATTTTAATTCTTTACAAAAATCCAATTAGGTTTGAAAATTTACAAAAATTCTTCTCAACATTTACATTGTCTTTATAAATAATAAAATTTTACTTCGAAATTCAATTATTTTCCAAAATTTTAATAATATTCTTGCCAGAATTTTAATTATTTTTAATATACAATTTTTCACAAAAATTCAGTTTTAAGAAACATTCAATTATTTAATAAATTGTTTATTTTTATAGTTAAGAATTGATTTCTTGTAGAATTTTCAAATAAAAATTGAATTAAAAATAAATATCAGGAAAAATTTTCCATTAAAATTGAATATCATATACAAAAATATTTATTTATTTGAAAATTCTACGAGAATTCATTTATTTCACTCTAAAAATAAATATTTTATTGAATAATTGAACTTTTTTAAAAATTGAATTGTCATGAAGAACTTTATCAGAAATTTTTAAATAAATTTTCGTCAATTTTGCAACATAATAGGATTTTTGCGAAGAATTATATTACTTTTAAAAATAATTGAATTCTAGAGTTTTCCAACAATTTTCTAATTAATAATAAATGTAGTTTTGAAAAACTGGAAAAATTCCTTTTTTTAATCTGGAAAAGTTCAAGGAATTCAAAAAGGGTGAAAGCTTGGCAATCCTGTTTAAAAAAAAATAAGAACTTACAGGAAAAATGATAGAAACTTAATTTTCTTTTGGTATTTTTCTAGGAACTATTTAAAAATTTACCGCAAGAGAGAAAATTGTGCGGTGAGATAAAACAGGAGGTTCAAGATTTAATGCAATTGCACATTGATCGAAAGCGACTAAAGGAATACGTTCGATTGCGAACCAATAAAATATTACGTTCCAAGGATTTATTTAATATCGCCGCTGCCAATAAGCATAAAAAGGAAATAACACCCGAACGTGCTTATCAGCTTTTCAAGAAGATACACGACATTGAAAATATTCAAAAGAAAGAATCGAGCCGAAAGAATTTCATCGAATCCGAGGACGAAGTGTCACGAACTATAAAGAGATTGAAAACCGAACAGGATGCAACGTGCTGGGCACAAAATGTACTAAAATATTTTTCTATTTGTTATTTTTTCTAATTTTTCTATTTGTCTTTTTTTTATTTTTTCTATCCATTTTGTTTCTAATTTTTCTATTTATTTTTTTTCCTAATTTTTCTATCCGTTTTGCTTCTAATTTTTCTATTTGTTTTTTTCCCTAATTTTTCTATCCATTTTGCTTCTAATTTTTCTATTTATTTTTTTTCCTAATTTTTCTATCCATTTTGCTTCTAATTTTTCTATTTGTTTTTTTCCTAATTTTTCTATCCATTTTGCTTCGAATTTTTCTATTTGTTTTTTTCCCTAATTTTTCTATCCATTTTGTTTCTAATTTTTCTATTTATTTTGTTTGTAATTATGGGATTATTTTTCAATTTTCCCAATTTTTAAAGTAATTTCCTATCATTTGCAGAGTTTATCGAACGAATTAGAAACGGGCGAGGGAAACGACGTGGACGACAATTATTGCGATCCTCTAATGCAAGAGGAATCTGTCGACGAGATGAGTAATGCCGAAAGTCAATTGGTCAGTGCCGCGAGAGACACGGATATGATAAGTGTTAATGGGGAAATTGTCGGCGAATTAGTAATGGAAGACGGTGATCCGTCTGTTATTGTCGAATCAATTGTCAATGCCGATGGTTCCGTGTTTGTCGACGAGAGAGAATTTAACACCTATCCACTATCATCCAGTGTTCAAGACAGTCAATCTCCAAATCATGAAGGTAAAACTTGTAATAATTAATTTTTTTTTAAATGACGATTAACTCTCTTCTTCATCATTGAAGAAAATTTTTCTTTTCCTCAAGAAACAAAATAATTAAAAGCAAATAGAAAATAAAATTCCAATTAACCACTTCGGTGGCGTGGCGTTCCAATTGGCGTTCCACGTCCCTGGCCAAAAGTGGCGAAAATAGCGAAATGGCGTTCCAAATTTTTCTAGATTTTTTAAGAGTATAATTAATTTTAATCTACTGCAACAATATATTTCTATGTTTTAAATATCAGGGAACAAAAAAATAACAATGAAAATTTGTTTTTTTAAGATTTTCATTGTTTTTTTGGACGTTGCAAAATGTCATTTTTAATACTTTTCTACGAATGGCGTTCCACTTTCGCTCAAATATTGATAAAAAAAATCAAGATCTTTCTGTGGGAAATAATATTTATTTATATCTTAGAATCTCTGAATCGTAGAATTGTGTTATAGAATCATTTGTAAATTGTTATAAACAAATTGTTAATAAAGACGATGCGTTCAATGAATTTTAATAAAAATTGATACTCGGGGGTTTATGGGGTCGCTAATAACGAATCCGATGTCAGTTTTTAAAAATTCAATATGGCGGACTAGTTTATAAAAAATTGATTGAATTCGCTTGAAACGTTTTATTCCGGGCTTTTTGGGGTCGCTGATTACGAATCCAATGTCAGTTTTGCAAAATTCAAAATGGTGGATTAAATATGGCGGACGAGTTTATAAAACAAGTTGTTCATTTTATGACCATTTCGCTTCCTCAAAATATCATAAACCAATTGCTAAATTTAATTTTAATATGTTAAGGTAATATTTAAAAAAACGCAAAATTTGAATTTTTTGTGAAAAAGAAAAATATTGATTAATTTTATAAATTTTGATGAAATGTGCACTTTGTATATATCAATCGATTCATTTTCTTGTAAGGAATGTAATTTTGAGAATAATTTATAAAAATATTAAGAAATAAAAAAGTTATTTAAAAAAATACAAAAATTTTTTTTTTAATTTTGAAAAAATTGTATAAAAAAAAATTTTGTGGATAAATTTGAAAATCCTTGTGTCAGATTTTAGGTATCAATGACTGCAATAAACCTGCAAAATTTCAGGGCAATCCATTAAAATTTGTTACAGATAATTTGTACACCATTTTTTGTGACATACACACACACATACACACATACATCTGGATTTGCTCAGAATTTAATATACATATATCCTAGATGAAAATGAGTCCATTTAACCATGTTTTTAAAAATTGATAATCGTCACGAATGCAAAGCTTCCTTATGAGGAAGCAAAATTAATTGAATTCGCTTGAAACATTTTACTTGGGGGTTTTTGGGATCCCTGATTACGAATCCGATGTCAGTTTTGCAAAATTCAAAATGGCGCATTAAATATGGCGGACGAGTTTATAAAAAATTAATTGAATTCGCTTAAAACATTTTACTAGAGGGTTTTTGGGATCGCTGATTACAAATCCGATGTCAGTTTTGAAAAATTCAAAATAGCGGATCCAATATGGCGGACGAGTTTATAAAAAATTTATTGAATTAGCTTGAATCGTTTTACTCAGGGGTTTTTAGACTCCCGCGCAACGCAGTGGTAACCTGTTTCTCAGACATACTAAAAATTCTAAAAGCAAGCGCTTGAAAAGCGAAATTTGTTTTAAAAAAATTAGAACGGACACTCCATGGCTATGTAATAAATGCGATAAACCGTTTTGCAAAAGGTGCTTTAGCTAGGCGCATAACCATTGACCACAAACCCTTCAGTAAACCCGAGTAAAACGTTTCAAGCTAATTTACTTAATTTTTTATAAACTCGTCCGCCATATTGGATCCGCCATTTTGAATTTTTTAAAACTGACATCGGATTCGTAATCAAGGATCCCAAAAACCCCCAAGTAAAATGTTTCAAGCGAATTCAATTAATTTTTTATAAACTCGTCCGCCATATTTAATCCACCATTTTGAATTTTGCAAAACTGACATTGGATTCGTAATCAGCGACCCCAAAAAGCCCGGAATAAAACGTTTCAAGCGAATTCAATCAATTTAACAATTTGTTTACACAATTTGTTTATAACAATTTACAAATGATTCTATAACACAATTCTACGATTCAGAGATTCTAAGATATAAATAAATATTATTTCCCACAGAAAGATCTTGATTTTTTTTTATCAATATTTGAGCGAAAGTGGAACGCCATTCGTAGAAAAGTATTAAAAATGACATTTTGCAACGTCCAAAAAAACAATGAAAATCTTAAAAAAACAAATTTTCATTGTTATTTTTTTGTTCCCTGATATTTAAAACATAGAAATATATTGTTGCAGTAGATTAAAATTAATTATACTCTTAAAAAATCTAGAAAAATTTGGAACGCCATTTCGCTATTTTCGCCACTTTTGGCCAGGGACGTGGAACGCCAATTGGAACGCCACGCTACCGAAGTGGTTAAAGAGTAATTTAAAAACAAAAAATTTACAGCCCTCTCTCCAGAGTCGATATCGGCTCACATTGACGATGAGAAAATGAAGAAACTAAATCCCAGTTCATCGCATTTTGTGCAAAAAGTCCTCTCATCAAATCGTTCATCACCAGTGATGAAGTCACCGAATCCACTTCACGATTCGGAGAAAATTTGGGTCGTCAAGGAAGGTGCACTCGATACGGAAGCCGACAGCGGTGCCGAAAGTGAGGCAAACGGTGTGAAAACAAGAAATATTATTAATCCCGAGAGTAATAATATTCGTGAAATAATGATAGCGGACGAAAGTGAACCTCTATTGATACATCAAAAATTAGCTGTTCTTAAAGCTGAGGAGGAGAAACTCTTTCATGAGACTGAAATGTTAAAATTGAAAAAAGAAAAATTGAGATTAGAAATCAAACTTCTAAAGTCAAAAGTAATGGAAGACAGTAATGATGTTTCACACTATATTTTTGTGCCTTGAGTTTTCAAGAACTCTATAATGATTATAAACATTATTATAATGTCTAGGGGTGCGTAGAAAATTTATGTAAATTTTTATATAGGTACGCACAAGAAGCGATAAAAGAAAGAAAAATAGTTAAATAATCGTTAAATAGTTAAGATTTAAAGAGGCTGTTATTTTCAAAACAATATTTATTATGTACAGCTAAAATATTTCACGCGTTATTTCTTTTTTTTTTTAGAAACTACATGTTCTGTAGTTGACAATTTCTTTGTGTGCTTTTTTCCCTAAAAAAGCATTTTCTTTTCTAAATGTAGAGAGAACAATTTAATATTTTTCAATTGTAGTTAATAGTTAAAACGACAGTGATGTGTAATTAAAATATAGACATTTCGGTTTAGTTGAGAAAATTAGTCCTGACAAAACCACGTATTTTACATATGTTTCGGTTAAATGTATATTTAATTTTGTATTTCGTTTCAATTCTATTAATAATTTCAATAATTTTATTCAAGTTCATTATTATTATATTCATTCGATTATTATATTTAATTCGATTATTAAATTCAATTTAACTAAATTAAATTCAATTTAATTACTAAATTCATCGAACAAATATTTATAAGAAAACGTAAATAGTAATTATACATATAGAGTAAAATTACGTAAAGAAAAAATAAATATTTTTCACTTTAAAAAAATTAAAACTTACGTTGTTAATTATTTAATAAAAACTAACGAATGTTCAATTATTTTCGAAAACATAAATTTACGAAGGATTTCAATTTTTCTCTTAATTTGTTATAAAATCTTTGCAAAAATTCAATTAACTTCAAAATTACTTTCAATTTTTTTTTAAACTTTTTCGAAACAATTCCATTAGTTTCAAATAAAAATTTAACGCAATAAATGAACTTTTTTCTTAATTCAGTTCAAAAATATTTTAAATATTTCAATAGAATTCAATTATTTTTCCAAATTTTAATAAATTATTAGAAAAAATTCAATCAATTTAAAAATTATAAATTCCTATTTATAAAAATAATTAAATTCAGTTTTAAAAAATTTTAATAGAATTAAATTATTTTACAAATTTTAATAATTTTTTCGAAAAAAATCAATTATTTAAAACTTTTTTAAACTTTTCCGAAACAATTCAATTATTTTCAAATAAAACTTTAACAAAATAATTCAGTTAAAAAAAATTACAATAGATACAATTATTTTTCCAAATTTTAATAAATTTTCGAAAAAATTCAATTATTTTTATAAAATTTTAATAAAATATATTTCAAATTTATTAAAAAATTTTCGAAACATTTCAATTACTTTTAGAATTTTGAATAAATGCTTTTGAAACAATTCAATTATTTTTAAATAAAAATTGAACCAAATAATTCAATTTTCTTTTCTTAATTTCGTTAAAAGAATTTCAATAGATTTCAATTATTTTTCCATATTTTCATAAATTCTTTAAAAATATTCAATTATTTTTATAAAATTTATAAAATATATTTCAAATTTATTAAAAAATTTTCGAAACATTTGAATTACTTTTAAAATTTTCAATAAATGCTTTTGAAACAATTCAATTATTTTCAAATAAAAATTGAACCAAATAATTCAATTTTCTTTTCTTAATTTCGTTAAAATAATTTCAATAGAATTCAATTATTTTTCAAATTTTAATAAATTTTTCGAAAAAATTCAATTATTTTTATAAATAGGAAAATTATTTCAAACTTTTATAAAACATTTCAAAAAAATTCAATTACTTTAAAAATTTTTAATAAATCTTTTAACACATTTCAATTATTTTCATAGAAAAGTATAACCAAATAATTCATTTTTTTCTTAAATTAATTTTCCTATTTATAAAAATAATTAAATTCAGTTTTATAAATTTTTAATAGAATTCAATTATTTTCCAAATTTTTATAAATTCTTTGAAAACATTCAATTAATGAAAATTTTTTAAACGTTTTTTCGATACAATTTAATTATTTTCAAAAAAAACTTTAACAAAATAATAAAATTTACAAAAATTTTATATAGAATTCAATTTTTTTTCCAAATTGTAATAAGTTCTTCGGAAAAATTCAATTATTTTTAAAAATAGGAAAATTATTTCAAATAAAAAAAAAACATTTCGTAAAAATTCAATTACGTTTAAAATTGTTAATAGATCCTTTTGAAACAATTTAATTATTTTCAAATAAAAATTTAACAAAATAATTCAATTTTTTTCTTTATTTAGTTAAAAAAATGTCAGTAAAATTGAATTAGTTTTTCAAATGTTAATAAATTCTTAAAAAAAAATCAATTATTAAAAATTTTTTAAAAACTTTTTCGAAAAAATTCAATTATACTTTTTAAATTTTTAATAAATCCTTCAAAACTTTAAACTGCAAACAAAATATTGGATTACAAACGATTATTGTTATTTAATAAACAATTGTAAAATTCTTGTAATTTAACACTCACTTTTTTCTTCCTATTTTTATGGCCTCTGGTTCTAAAAATGATTTAAATAATAACTTTTTCTCCTTTTCGACAGAAAAAAAATAGAAGCACTTTTTTTCATCTAAAACTAAAATAACGGGAATTGTTATTAATTTTTTACAATTTATATTTATTTATTATACAATAGTTTCAAATTCGATTGGTGGACATTTGAATTTTAATTGAATTTTCCATCATTTTCATTGGTTAGGTGTCAGAATTCGAACATAACCTAGAAATGTATATATTTATTTTCGATTTTGACACTGACACCTTTGACACAGTTTTATTGTTTTGACGCATTATTATGCAATTTCGAAGATTTGACGGATTTGCTACATTATTACCTAGTACGGAATAATTATCGTCTCAATCCGGGAATTAATTGTTTATTAACAATTCGAGAATTGTTCGGATTTTTTTCCTTTTAACACCGGTCCTTTAAAAAAGTATGCTTCAAAATGATGCAACAATACATGAAGGAACTTGAACAGGTAAATTCTTGTAGTTTAGAAAATAAAAGAATTGTTACTTTATTATTTCTCTAGTAGCAAGAAGAATAATTTGGATCTTCTTCCTAACCTTTTAATTTAAAAACACGTAACTATAGTAGTTGCTCCTATATTAACAACGTTTTTGAATAATTACATTTTGCTCATTATTGCACTAACTTTTAATATTGTTCCCGGGGGAAATTGACGAAAACTTAATTTACTTGATTAATAAAGTTTGGCACAAATTTTAGAATATGAGATTTTACTTTGTAAACTTTGTGTGTAACTTTTGTTGTCAATAGGAGCCTTTTGATCCCGAGGAATTTGTCGAGCGTTTAGCATGGCGAACGGTGAATGACACAATCAGCGAAAATGGAAAAAGTGTCTTTGATCCTCTACTAATTCACGAAACATTTCTACAAGCAATTAAAGATCTACAAGTTCTACAAGAGAGACAGCAGAAGAAATGCGAAAAATTGGAGTGCGCTTTGAAAGAAGAAGAATCGAGACATGCCCTCGAAACATTGGATTTACAGGAGAGAAATAAAAATGCAATGGAACTTTTTCATCAACTCGATGAGAGAATTAATCTCGTTGCAACTAAAGTTCTTCATCTGGGCGATCAACTCGAAAATGTCAATACACCAAGAGCGCGAGCTGTCGAAGCTCAAAAATTAATGAAACATTTCTCCGAATTTCTCAGTCCTGGACCTTTAACATGTCAAATTTTCACTGACAAATCATCCGTGAGTAGAAAAAACGCGGAATTCAATATTTCTTTAACTAAAAATGATCCTAATGTTTCGCACGTTCAAATGAAGGACAAAAGTTTTTTACTTGTACTTTGTATTTCTTTACAACAAAAAATATGTTTTAGATTAAAACAAATTAATTCTAAACTGCAGAGTTGCCACGCAACCTGGAAAATCTGAAAATGTCAGGGAATTTTATAAAACTTGAAAAAACCTTGAAAAGTCAGGGAAATTTGATCGAAATCCTGGAAAATTATTCTTTTTTTAATTGTATTTAATCTTGAAATCTAATTTTTACTTAAATATTTCAAAATTAATTCAATTTTAAACGAATTGTATTTACAATCTTCATAATTAGAGGAACGTGAAAAGATTTTCATTTAAAATTTGTAAAATTTCAATTTTAAATGAATTTCATTAAAAAATGTTAAAAGAACCTTAATAACTAAAATTATTCTACAATTACTTAAATTTTTTGAAATATATTTAATTGATTGTTGAAAATAACTGATTTATAGAAGAATTTTACTTAAAAACACTAAAACAAATTGAATTTTGAAGCAAATAAAAATTATTGGAGAAATTCAATTATTTTTAAAAGAAGTAAAATTCTTCTCAGAAATTCAATTATTTTTTTCAACTTTTATTATTTATTCTTTAAAGAATTAAACTATTTTCAAACATTTGAATGAAATACTTTCATAATAATTCAATTTTTTTTCAAAATAATTTTAATAAAACTCTTCGTAGAAATTTATGTGGTTTACAAAAATTTTTCAAAATTCAATTTTTTTCAATGTTTGTTATTTTAATAAAATTTGACGAAACAATTCAATTATTTAAACAAAAATTTTAATTCTTCACAAAAAAACAATTATGTTTGAAAATTTACAAAAATTCTTGTTAAACTTTAAATTTTCTTTGTACCTAAATAATATTTTTCTCCGAAATTCAATTATTTTATCAAATAATTAATAAGATTCGTGGCAGAATTACAATTATTTTAAAGTTACAAAATTTATCGAAAAATGAAATTATTGTTAAATTTTTTTTAAATTTGTGCCATGACAATAAATAATAATAATAATAATAATAATAATAATAATAATAATAATATTAATAATTCTATTAAATTTTTTTTAAATAATTGAATTTCGGAGGAAATTTTGATTATTTGTAAAGATTATTTAAATTTTCACGGGAATTTTTGACAATTATTTATTTTTTAAGAAATGAAATTATTTTCAAAATCAACTGATTTCAAAAAAATTTTCAAATTCAATTATTTTTAATGTTTCCTATTTGAATAAAATTTCACGAAACAATTCAATTATTTAAACCAAAAGTTTGATAAAATTAGTCTAAAGAATTTAATTATTTTCACACGCAATATATTTCTTCGCAAAAAACCAATTAGGTTTGAAAATATACAAAAATTCTTGTCAACATTTAAAATTGCCTTTATAAATAATAAAATTTTACTTCGAAAGTCAATTATTTTCCAAAATTTTAATATTATTCTTGGCAGAATTTCAATTATTTTTAATTATACAATATTTTCATCAAATTTCTCGAAAAATGAAATTATTGTTAAAGTTTTTTTTAAATTTGTCTCTTGACAATCAATAATAATAATAATTAAATGTTGATAAAATTATTCACGAAAATTCAATTTTAAGAAACATTCGATTATTTAATAAATTGTTTATTTTTATAGTTAAAGAATTGATTTCTCGTAGAATTTTGAAATAAATATTGAATTTAAAATAAATTTCAGAAAAAATTTTCGATTGTAATTAAATATCATATTCAAAAATATTTATTTATTTAAAAATTCTACGAGAATTCATTTATTTAACTCTAAAAATGAAAATTTTATTAAATAATTAAATTTTTTTGTAAATTGAATTTTCATGAAGAACTTTATCAAGAAATGTTTAAATAATAATTGAATTCCATTAAACATTTGGAATAAATTTTTTTTAAATAGTTGCATTTTTCGAGAAATTTGATGAACATTTTGTAGATAAAAAATAATTGAAATTCTGACAAGAATTTTATTAAAATTTTGGAAAATAATTGAATTTTGGAGAGAAATTTTGTTATTTACAAAGATTATTTAAATTTTGAGGGGAATTTTCGTCAATTTTGCGACATAATTGGTTTTTTGCGAAGAATTATATGTTACTTTTAAAAATAATTGAATTCTTGAGTTTTCCAATAATTTTCTAATTAATAATAAATGTAGTTTTGAAAACCTGGAAAAATTCCTTTTTTTAATCTGAAAAAGTCAGGGAATTTGAAAATGGTAAAAGCGTAGCAACCCTGAAAGTAAATATTATTTAATTTTAATTAAGTTTTCTTTTTTAGTTATTAATTTTCTAGAGAAATGAAGGTGAAGAAAAAGTTTTCGTTCATTTGAACGTTCGAAACTTTAGCCCAAAAAAAACATTTGTTTAATGATTTGAATTTATTCCAGTTGGACGAGGCAGCCGACGTGATATTGAAACTCCATCTCATTGCACAAGAGCTTCCATCGGAGAAATTTGAGCATGCAAAGAAGAAAATTAGTACAAAATATCACGAGATTGAGAGAAATTTAATAGAGGAATTTGTGAGAGCACAAAATGGTGAGGATGCAAATCGAATGAAAAAATTGGCATCAATTCTGCTGCATTTCAAGGGCTATTCACAATGTATGGACGCATTTATTGAACAAAGTCAAATGAGTTCATTTGGCAAGGACGTTTTTCAAGAGGTCATACCAATGTGCACGAAAAATTATAAACTAATGCAGCAAGTATTCACAAATCCCGAACAAGTAATGGCGAAATTTGTCTTAAACATTTATCATTTGCGACTGCAAAAATACATCGTCGCAAAATTGGCCGATCGTTCCGACTCGGAGAAATATTTGACAAATCTCTACGAATTGTATTTAAAGACATCAAAACTCTCGAGTGATTTAAAAAAATACAACATGTGCACCGACGAGGCTTATTTAATTAAATTGACACGAAATATTTTTCACAAACACGTCGATGGCTATATAACGTGAGTTTCAATTGGAAAAAAATGATTCTATTTAGAAAAATAATTTTCCTTTCAGCTTTAATTTTTGTATTTTAAATTTGAATTTGAATTTTTGATTTAAAAATTTGGTTTCTTTATATTTATTTCTGTTTACACAGAGTGGAGACGAAATCATTGCGCGATAAAGCGGCGGCACTATTATCGGAATATTACGAATCGAAAAATCATCAGAAGAAAGTATTGCAAACGGGTGGTTTTCAAGAGTTAAGAAGAGATTTGCAAGCTGTTCTTGGAACGAGGACAAATATAAATATTGCACAAATTGAAGACTATGGCGGTGAGACATTTCTCTCGGAAGAATTGGCTATTAATTTATTGCAACGCAGTAAATTGGCATTTCAACGATGTTCATTATTGTCGCAACCAAATGATTTGCCGGCAAATGCAACGCAAATATTGGATATTTTATTGAAATCATTGGTGGACGAGCACGTTGATTATGCACTTGAATTAGGTTTACAGTGTGTTCCAATTCCAGAGAGTCGAACACAACCGGAAATACATTTCTTTAAAATTGTTCGACGATGCAATGCA
Source organism: Leptopilina myrica (nomen nudum) (assembly GCA_032872475.1). Taxonomy (NCBI): domain Eukaryota; kingdom Metazoa; phylum Arthropoda; class Insecta; order Hymenoptera; family Figitidae; genus Leptopilina; species Leptopilina myrica (nomen nudum). The sequence goes on along the minus strand of CM065467.1, from coordinate 19,349,366 downwards.
ATTATTCGATTATTGGAGGAGCAATTTAGCGATAGTTTAGTGCCTCTCGTCATGTAAGTTGATCTTTCTTTATTCCGTAGAAAAATATTCTATTTCTTTTCTTTAAGAGACAAATTTTCTTATTCTTTTCTTTTAGAGACAAATTTACTTTTTCTTTTCCTCTAGAGAAGTATTTTTTTTTCTATTATAAGCACAATAATTATAAATTCTGAGACAGGAGATTAAAGGAAAAGTCGGACAAAATACGGGAAAAAATTAAATATTTAGAATTCACAAGAGAATTATGAATTTTTGTGTTTCTTCTGTTTGCATCATAAACTATGAAATCACCACGAATTCTAAATGCAAAACCATCAATTTTTTTCTATTTCTGACAATAATTTCATTTTAAATAACTTTTCTTTAAAAAACTTTCACTCTAAGTAACTAATTTTTGAACAACAATCAGAAAATTATTACTTAGAAATTATTTAATGAAAATTTTACTTAAATAAAAAAATTAATTCAATTTTTAAAAAATTGGGTTTATAATATTTATAAATAAATCAACTTCCAAAGGTTTTAATTTCAAATTTTATAAAATTTCAATTTTTGATGAAGTTAATTAGAAACTTTTAAAAACTTAAACTATTGCAAAATGTTAATAATTCAAATTCTTCTTGAAATTTGTTAAATTTGTCAAATATTTAATTAATTATTAAAAATAATGACTTTATAGAAAAATTCTAGTTAAAAACATTTTAAAAATTTTCATTTTGGAGAAGTTACAAATAATTGCAGAAATTCAATTATTTTCAGTCGTTAATAAAATTATTCTTAAAAAGTTCAATTATGTTCAAAATTTAAAGAAAAATTTCTGTCAAAATCTGAACTATCTTTATAAATAACAAAATCCTTTTCTAAAATTCAATTCATTTCAAAAAATTGCCTTATTTTCATTATCAATATCTAGGTACTATTTTGATAAAATTTCCTAAAAAAATTCAATTATTTAAAAAAAAAAATTAAAAAAATTGAACACAAACATTTAATCATTTTCGTAAATAAAATAAAAATTGCAGAGGAATTAAATTAATAAAATTATTGTTTATAAATTTCATGGCATTAATTCAGTTAATTTCATAAATAATGAATTTTTTAAATTTAATTCACTATTTTTATAAATAATAAATTTGTTTTAGAAGTTGAATTACTTTTATAAATTATAAAGCTCATCGCAGAATTTTTATTATTTTTTAGAATAGTTTTGAATAGAATTCTTGAAAAAATGTAATAATTCTTAAAAATTTGATTGAAAACCGTCAGAAGAATTGAATTATTTGAAAATTTTCTGTTAAAATTCTTTACAAGAATTAAATCTTAAAACTCATTCAATTATTTAATAAATTATTAACTTTAGTATTTAAATAAAACATTTTTATAAAAATTTCTCAAAAAATGTAATGAGATTCTTAAAATTTTTATTAAAATTCGTCAAAAGAATGCAATTATTAAAGTAAAAATGTTGTTTGTAAAATTCTTTATGAAAATTCAATTTTAATAAAAAAAATTCAATTTTTCAGTAAATTATTTACTGTTCTATTGAAATAATTGATTTTGAAAAGGTTTCAAATTTGAATAATTGAAGATTTCAATTTTCTTTACTTTCAAATGGCAATTTTGAAGAATTATTTTTTTGAAAAAGTTTAATTTAATTTTTTTAAACAATAATTTGAAGTTAAATTCAAATTTAACAAAGAATTTATTAAAATTATGAGAATTAATTCAATTGGTATAAAGAATTTTATGGAAATAATTGAAAATAATGAAATTTTTTTTCTCTTTTTTATAAATATTTTGACAATAATTTAATTATTTTTAAAGAATTAAAAATTCTTGTTGAAATAGAATTTCATGGAAATTTTTGAAAATAATTAAATTCTTTCCTGTAATTTTATTTAAATTTTATTAAAGATGATTTTATTTCTTCAAAGAATTGTAGTATTTATAAAAATAATTGAATTGTTTCGAAGAATTTACTAAAAGTTTAGGAAATAAATATAAAAAAAAATGAAAATATTTGATTTCAACCCAGGAATTTAATTAAAATTGTTTTGAAAATAATTGAATTCCTGCAATGAATTTTACTATTTATAAAATTAATTGAATTCTTGCGAAGAATTTTACTACATTTATAAGAATAATTTAATTATTTTGAAGAATTTATAAAAATTTTATAAAAAAATTGAATTTTTTCGAAGTGTATTAAAAATATTTCTAAAAACTTATCTCTTCGGAGGAATTCAATTAAAATTGTCATAAAAATAATTGGATTTTTGTAAAGATTTTACTACTTAAAGAAATAATTGAATTGTTTAGAAGGATTTATTAAAATTTTTGAAAATTATACGTCGGTGAAGTTTGCAACGTTTATGATCAACGATTGAAAGAAAAAAAATTATTTTCCTGACAAAAAGAATACAAATTTTTGTTCAAAAATATTTTTTTGTAGTAAATCATTATTGAAAAAAGAAAAATTATTATTTTCTGTACAAAAATTTATAAAAAATTGCATAAAAAAAATTTTTAATTAGAAATCGTTGACTATAAACGTTGTAAACTTCACCAACGTAAAATTATTGAATTCTTTCGTGAAATTTAACTAAAATTTTCAAAATATGAACAGTATTAATTAATTTTGTTAAGTGAATTTTTTAAGTTTTGACTATGAAATTATTTTAAAAAATTTGTTTGAAAATAAAAAATTTTGTAATTTGCATAACAACAACAAATTGAATAACACGTAACATTTGCTAGTTTTAAGTAAATTAAAAGCAAAAAAATTTGCATAATTTAGATCAGTCAAATGAATTTTGTTATGAAATAACTTAAAAAAAATAACTTCAAAGTGTGGACAGACAGAAGGAAAGAATTAAATTAAAAAATTATTATATAGTTAATTAATAATTAATTTTTGATATTATTCTCTGTTGAAATTCAATTAATACTTTTTGTTTTGCAGCTCAACGCCAAAGAATGTGGAGTGCATGACGAAGAAGAAGAAAATATTGGAGCAAATTGAAATGAAATTGAATTTGGGTCTGGATCGGAGTATAAATGCAATTGTTGGTTGGGTGAAGGTTTATTTGCAGACTGAACAACGTAAAACTGATTTTAAGCCTGAGAGCGATGTTGATACACTAAATACACCGGCGTGTTTGACTGTTGTTCAATATGTTACGGGAATGATAAGACACATTGACGACAGTCTCGATGGTAAAAGTCTTGAGAATGTCCTCACCGAATTGGGAATACGCTTTCATCGTGTTATTTATGAACATTTACAACAATTTCAATTCAATTCAGCCGGAGCAATGTGTGCAATTTGCGATATGAATGAATACAGAAAATGCGTCAAAGAATTGAAAATTAGCACTGTCGTCACTCTATTTGACACATTGCACGCTCTCTGCAATCTTCTTCTTGTGAAACCGGAAAATTTGATGCAAGTCTGCTCTGGTGATCAGTTGGTAAGTTTTTTTTTTTTTTGTTTTTTTGCAATTATTGACTGTTGATGAGAATTTATTAATATTTCGAAAAATATAATTCTTGGAGAATAAAAAATAGAAAAATATTTAAAAATTTTTTGGACTGAATTTAAAGTTCTTTTCTATTTGCAGGCAGTGCTGGATAGATCGATATTGGTTTCGTTTATTCAATTGAGAAGCGATTACAAGACACAAAAATTGTCGAATTCACTGAAAGGACTCACCACGTAGTTGTATATATTTTACGAAATCTCTATAAATTTAGTTTCATTTCCTTATATTTTAATATATATATATAAAAATATTTTTATTTTATATATAAATTCTTAACGTGTTGATATTAATTAATGCAAATTAATTTAAAAAATAATTTTAACAAATTTTAGTCTTTCTTTCTTTCACTCTTTCGATACTTCACTCCCTCACTTTTCTTCCTCTAAATAAATTTTCATATTTTCGAAGTTTTAAATTGACCTTTGTCAAAACATTGTATATTTTAATTATATAAACACCTTGAATTAATTATTTAAAGTAATTATTCAGGGTGGTCACAATTTTCAATTTATCAATTTCCCGAAATTACAACTATTTTGCTTGACAAAATTCTTTTTACATGAAAATATGAATGTTTACGCCCATTGAGTAAAACTTATGAATTTTACGAATTTCTAAAAATTATAATTAATAACTCAACGTGAATTTAGCGATTTTCTACAAATTTCAACTGAATTGAAGAGAATAATTGAATTCCTTTGAAGAATTTTTGTTCGTGAATGAAAATAATTTAATTCCAGAGAAGAATTTTGTTAAAATTCTTTTTAAAATTCCTAATTAAATTTTTTTTGAAGAAATGTACTATTTATAAAAATAATTAAACTGATCTAAAGAATTTATTAAACTTTTAGGAAATAAATGAATTTTATGCAAATTTCAGAGAATAATTGAATTCTTTCGTGAAATTTTATTAAAACTATTTTGAAAAGAGAATTAAATTTCTGTAAAGAATTTTACTGTTTATAAAAATAATTTGAATGTTACGAAGGACTTGTTAAAATTTTAGGAAATAATTGAACTTGTTTTGACGAATTTTATAGAAACATTGGAAAATAATGAAATTCTTTCAAGAATTTTTTTTTCTTTCTTTTCCTTTTTTTCGACAATTATAATTGGATTTCTGCAAAGAATTTTATTACCTTTTGGAAATAATAGAATTTCTCAATTTTTCTGGTGAATATATTTAAAAATTGAATTAAAAGTAATTTAATTTTCATATAAAATTTTTAAAAATATTTGAAAAATAATTGATTTACTTTTAGAGAATTTTTAATTCTTGCATTAAAATTGAATTTTATGGAATTTTGTGAAATTAAATAAATTCTTTCGTGTAATTTCATTTAAATTAGATTAAAAATAATTTAATTCCTGCAGAGAATTTTAGTATTTTTCCAATTAGTTGAATTGTTTCGAAGAATATATTTAAATTTTAGAAAATAATTGAATCCTTTCGTGAAGTTTTGATGAAAATAATTTAATGTTTGAAAGAAAAATTTACTATTTTATAAAAATAATTGAATTACAGCAAAAGAAATTTACTATTTTTAACAATAATTGAATTCTTGGGGAAAATTTAAATTATTTATAAAAATTATTCAATTGGTATTTTAAGATTTGAAAAGTTATTTAGAAAATTATTTAATCTGTTGGAAATAGATTAACAATTTTTTTTTTTAAATTAAATTCTTCCGAGGAATTCGATTAAAAGTATTTTGAAAATAATTGAATTCCTGCAAAGAGTTTTACTATTCACAAAAATAATTGAATCCTTTTGAAGGACTTATGGAAATTAAATTAAATTTTAATTTTTTTTTCTTTTGTGAAATTTTATTGAAATTTTGTTAAAAATAATTGAATTTTTGCCAAAGAAAAAATTTTACTATTTATAAAAATAATTTAATAATTTTTCGAATGTTCTTCTAAAATTTAATTATTTAAATACAAAAACTCAATTTTTTTAAATTGTAATTGTTCGTGTTTTTTAAAGTTTTTTTTTTAAATTATAATAAAGAAATTTTTGTACAATTAATTTGTCTTTAAATGTTTGTCAATAATTTTCTTAAATACAATAGTTTTTTTAATTAGATTCAATTGGAAAATTTCCTAACAATGGAAATACGATAAAATCTTTTTCAAATAATTGAATTTTAACATGACTTTTGTTCTCATTTTTTTCCAAAATGTTAAAAATAATGTGCAAAATATTATTTTTTGGGTGTATTTAAATTTTCGAAAATATGTACAAATAAAATTATTGAATTACAAAAAATATGAAGCTAATTTTTTTTTCTTTAAATTCTACACTATAGTTCATTCACTTTTTAATTTAATTTAATTAATTATTTCACTTGACAACAAATTTAATGACTCGACTTTGGATTCAAAAATCCAATTTCAATTTTCTTTTAGACAAAATAAATAGGGCTTTACAAAAAAATACGAAAATTCAAGTTCGTTTTGGAATCAAATTCTATATTTATCGTTAATCTACACGTAGGAAACGTAAAAAACCATCGATGTAATAACTTATAGTATTCTACGCGTAAATGTCATATCCACTTAAAACGTCTAAGGGCAGCAATCGCAAAAATTATGCTGCAAGACTGTTAATCTGTTTTCTTTTTTTTTTTTTTTTCATCGTGTCACAAGTTTTTGAGAGTTTTATTTATTTCCCTCCATTTTTTTGAGGTCTCAATGAGAACCAAAAAAAAAGACGAGAAAAAAAAAATTAGGACAGTTTCTATTGATTTGTACTCTTTCGATCAACAATATTACTTTTTTTCTCGATCGACATTTTTTGTCGTATTTTGTACATGAAATATCATATAAAATAATTTCTCTGCTTAAAAGAACATTTATTCAAAGCATTTCTAAATGAGATATAATATAAAAAATATTTTTTAATAAAAATTATTTTATATGGAACATTTCAATATTTTTTTTTTTTTGTTGAGAACAACTTTTTTTTCTCTAACTAAACAAAACAATATTCGTCAAAAAAATTGGTAGTTAATTTAACTATTCATAATCAGTGAATTTTATGGACGAGAAAATACTGTATTCTTTTTTTTGGAATTTAATTCGACAATGGACAAATTTTTGTTTCTTTAAAGTCAATAGACAAAATAAAGGGAGTTGACTGAGCGCTTAGAATATTCTAAGAAAACGTTTTACAATACAAGTTAAAAACAAAAAAACTCGGAGAATAATTTACTGGAATTTCTTTTTCTTTTTGGAAGGCAATTTGCTCTTAATAATTTGAATTGACTTTTACCTTTTCAATTCAAAATCAAGAATCTGGGGAAGAATATGTCTTAATTCGTAAGACTAAAGCGAAAGCAATTGATAAAATGAAAGCTCACGCTTCTTGGGATATTAAATTCGATTCATGATTTGAAATAGCTGTTTGTAAACTATTTCCGAGAATTTCAAAATAGTATTCAATTAGACGGAAATTAATTTTCTTTTTTCGCAAAACACAATTCTTTTTTTTTTACATAAAAACTAACGGTAATACCGCATTATTTTTTTTGTTGGTGATATTATTTTTCGTCGATTATAAGTCCATTTTTAACATTTTGTTTTTTTTTATACAGTTTTTGTTTTTTCTGAATTTTTCGTTTGTGGAGCCCGAGAATATGACTCGGTGAAATTTCTAAATTGACGACGTGGAATCAATGTCAGATCGATATCAGCGCATGCGATAATTATTAGTCTCGTGGACCGTGCATAATTCACCTTTGAAATCAATTTCCACCATAAAATCAAGATCACGATAATTTCTTGCATTTGGCTTCATTGAGAATGTACCGTATACTTCCTCGCCCTTCTTCACTGTCATGTACTCGTCGAAATAGAAGACAGTTTGCTTCCAATGTGTATAGGGTAATTCGGGAGCGGTACTGAAACCAGTTCGTTTATGGCACTTGGTGAATTCAATAGTGAAATATGTCACGAGTGCCTGAACGTAATCGTTTCGTCTAACCTGAAGATTAAATGGCGAGGAGAATTCCAAATCAGCCTTTGTCACTGTATAGAGATCAACTTCCTTAATGAGACAGGAATTTGTCACAACTTGCTTTGGATCGACAATATCAACTAGAGGTTCACTGATTGCCACTTTTCTTATGCTGCTCATATCAAAGCCATAAACATCGTCCCACCAATTGATTTTCTCGTCTTTATATTGTCGATCTTCAATGCCGCAAATGAAGAGTGTCGCCTTATCGGGGAAGAGCATTCCATCTTCGCGGAGCCATTTGTCGCGGGCAAAGAGAACCGTGTCGAGCATTGATTCGTAAAATAAACAATAGCCCATCCATTCGGAAATGATGATGTCGACCTTTTCAATGCCATCGGGTAAAATAACCTCCTCAACTTTACCCTTGAGAATTGATATTGTTTTCGAGAGATTATTTGCCTCGACAATTTTTTGCGCGTACTCAACAATATTTGAGCATTCGATGCCAATGACACGGGCGGCGCCCGCTTTTGCCGCGAACATTGAGAGAATTCCGGTTCCACAGCCAATGTCAAGGACAATTTTCCCTTTGAATAAATGCTTATTGTGATACATTGAATTTCGATAAGTCACCGTACGCACCTCGTCCTTCAACATTTCCTCGTGAATTCCATAATGAGCATAGGAATCGAAATAATAATCCCGCGATGTCATCTCATCAACCGAAACTCCTTGCTGGTGATCCTTGCTGTTTGCATTTGGCAACGCAGTCTCCTTATTTGGCAGGATTATTGACTCGGCAACTTCCATATTCTCCATTTTTTGATCCTACAAAAAAAATAATAATCCTTTTATAATTTGCCTTTCTTTCGACAAAAATGCAAATATGTAAAATTATTTTTTTTATTAATACATTCGAAACAAATTTTTAGTCACAGACAAAAAAAAGGTTTTATTATATAATAAAGTATAAAAGTTTCCAAAATCCAAATTCAAAATTCTGCATTTCAGGCTTTACACTCAATAATTATTTTTAAAAAAAGAAGCGAAAAGTTTCTTTAACACTGAAAACAATAGTTATAAAAAAAACAATTTCGACTTAACTAAAAAACACGTTTTAGTTTATTAAAAAAAAAAAATTAATAAATCAAATTTTTAAGCAAATTTTACTAAAATTGAATTATTTGAAAAAGTTTTGATAGCATATTTCCAAAATTTTTAATATATTCAAAAATAATTAAAATGATTTAATATAAAATAATGATAATAAAAATTTTCTAAATACTATTTCGTTAAAAAATAATTTTCTACAATTTTTTAGAGATTTTTCAATAAAAGTTTGATGAATTAAATTATTTTCAAAATATTCAATTAAAATTCTTTAAAGAAATCAAACATTTTCAATCAAATTTTGCAAAAATAGAAATTAATTGAAAAATATTGGAAAAATTATTTTCAATATTTATTTTTATTTAAAAATTTGTTATTGAAAATTTTAAGAATTCAATTATATTCAAAATTCATAAAATTGTTAAAAAAATTATATTATTGAACAATGTTAATGAAATGCTTCAAAGAAATTAAATTTTTTTCCGTAAAATTGGGCAAAAATTGAATTATTTAAAAGCTTTTTTGATATCAAAAAATACTAGAATTTAAAATAATTATAATGACGAAATTCTAAAAACTACTTTATTAAAAAATATTTTTATATTAGTTTTTTGAAATATAATTTTAACTAAATAAATTATTTTGAATAAAAGTTTGACGAATCAAATTATTTTCAAAATATTCAATTAAAATTCTTTAAAGAAATCAAACATTTCCAATAAAATTTTCAAACATAGAAATTAATTGAAAAATTGAAAAATATTTGAAAAATCATTTTTATTATTAATTTTTATTGAAAAATTTGTTATTCAAAATTTTAAGCATTCAATTATGTTCAAAATTTATAAAATTGTTAAAAAAAATTATATTGTTGAAAAATGTTAATGAAATGCTTCAAAGAAATCAAATTTTTTTCTTGTAAAATTTGTCAATAATTGAATTATTTAAAAACATTTTTGATAAATTATATTTCCAAACTTCAATTATAAAAATACTTGAATTTAAAATAATTATAATGACAAAGTTTTAAAAACTACTTTGTTAAAAAATATTTTTATATAGCTTTTGAAGATTTTTGAAATTGGATTTTTTCTAAATAAATTATTTTCAATGTTTTCAATTGACAATCTGTTAATTATTCGATTTTTCAAACTTTTAATGAAATACTTTAAAGAAGTCAATAAATATGAATAAAATTTTACAAAAATTGAAGAACTTTAAAAATAATTGAATAATAATTGACAAATTATTTTCATCTTTAATTTTTATCGAAAAATTATGTATTCAACATTTTAAAAATTCAATTATTTTCGAAATTCATTAATTAAAAATATTTAAAACTTGATATGAAAAAATTTTTATGAAATACTTCAAAGAAATCAAATTATTTTCAATAAAATTTTACAAAAATTGAATTATTTTAAAAATTTCTTTCATTCTTAAATTGTTCTGCAAATTTTATGAATAAAGATTTTAAGAATTCAATTATTATTACAAAATTCATTAATTAAATTTGCTTAAAACTGCAAAATTCGAAAAATTTTCATGAATAACTCCAAAAAAATTAATTATTTAACAATGAAAATTTGACAAAAATTGTATTATTTGAAAATTATTATTATTAATTATTATTAATTATTAATTATGGTAAAAAATAATTGAATTTAAAACAATTATAATGAAAAATTTCTAAAAATTACTTTGTTAAAAAATATTTTAAAATAATTTTTTGTAAAAGTTAATTTATATTTTTATCTAAAAGTTTGTTATTCCAATTTTTAAGAATTCAATTGTTTTTAAAATTCATTAATAACTAAATTTTGTTCAAAACTTGATATTGTAAAAATGTAATTGAAATTCTTTGCAAAAATCAATTATTATTTTGAATAAAATTTTGAAAAAAATTGTATGATTTGAAACCATTTTAATTTTAAAATTAAAAAAATTAATTTAGAAATTATAATTATTTTATTTACCATCTAAAATTTTAACAGAAATTTATTTCCAAACAATTTTGATTAAAAAGTTCCAAAAGAATTCACTTAATTAAGTACAAAAATAAATAATTCACAGAATAATAGATTATTTTTTAAAATTGAATGAGAAATTCTTGAAAATAATTTAATATTTCTAGGAATTGATTTAAAATTGTACTAAAAATAATTTAATTTTTCTAATGAGTTTCATTAATTTTTTTAAATGTACATAAAAAGTAAATCATTTTATGAAAACATAAAAAAATAATTAAATTATTTTGAATAATTTAATTAAAATTGTATTAAAAATAATTCTATTCTCGACAAAATTTATGTTTGTTTATTAAAATAATTGAATTCTTGAAAAAAACTTTATCACTATTTTTAAAAATAATTAAATTGCAAACCAGTTTCTAAAAATTTTTGTAAATAATTGAATTTTTTTGATAATAATCGATTTTGTTAAAATTTGTTAATTTGTTAAATTGTACCAAATTAATTTTATTATTAAAGTTTATTAAAATATTATTATAATATTTAATTCTTTTAAAAATTTTTAGCAGATTATTCAAAATTCGTTAGGTAGATTTGTTTAACTACATTCTTTAAATGTAATGATAATAAATTGATTTTGTTTGAAAATTAAAAAAATTAATTGAATTTTTGCAAAAAAAGTTCTCTTAATTTTTTTAAATAATCGTGTTTGTTAATAGTAATTTAAAAATTTTATTTAAATTTTCAAGAAATAATTGAATTCCAGAGAAGAATTTTTTTTGAACAAATTTCTTTAAATCATTTGAAAATAATGTAAATTTTTAAAATAGTTTTACTTGAGTATTTTCATTATTGTAATTAAAAAATTTAATATCGAATTTTATTAAAAAAATGGTTGTAAATAATTGAATTCCATTAATGAATAATAGAATGTTTGCAAAGAATTTCATTAAAACTTTCGGAAATAATTGTACTTTCGAATAATTTTGTGAAAATTTGAAAAATAATAATTTTTTTTTCAAATTTTAAACTTTTGAGGTTATGTCAAAATTTTTAATTTTTAAATAAGTTAATATGGAAAATATAAAATTCTAATTTTGATTGTTAATATTCATCAACAAAGAAAATAATTTAAACAACTGTTTGCCAATATTCCCTTGAGACAATTGAATTTTCCCGAAAAATAACGTTATAACCACAAATATTCAAAAAGAAAAAAAGGAAAATTCCAGTAGATTTTTAAAAAACAATTTTTCACTCAATAACGACAAACACAAGACATTAATTAATCTAAATTAATCAACTTTTAAATAAAAGACGCTACGATAAAAAGGAGAAAATTCTTTTCGAGAAAAGATGGACCACGTGCCCGCCAAAAGATCGGCGTCTTTTAACATTTCGTTAAAATTCTCCATTTTTCAAATTCGCATTTATACTAAAATCAAATAAAAAAAAAAGTTCAATAATTCTTCTGAATTAAAATTTAAAACGAAACTTATTAAAGTGAAAATAAAAAATGGATAGGAAATGAATTACTAGACAAAGAGCTTGAAAATCTCCAAAGCAAAGGTCCATTTTCCCTTGAGTCACACACTTTTAAATATCGAAATTACGTCACTTAATAACGTACAGGACATTAGAATATTTCACTAAATAAACACAGAAACCGTATTTTTTCAAGATAAAATTGTTGAAATTTGATTTATGTTTTTTGCAAATGTCTTACCGCGTTGTTCTCTGTTGCACAAATCTCACTCTCCTTGACTTCTACCGGCACTCCATCCGTCGCCGCCATTTTGAAGCAGACGGCGACTCGCGGTTTTCAGGGACGAATCAAAATTTGCAATTTGTCAAAAAAAAAAAAAAAATAGCAAAATTTAATTTACAAGATTTTAAATTAAATTCCACTTGACTATTTTTATGGAAAACAAATTGAAAATTATCAACTTATTTGATTTCAAATCCCATTTGAAATTAGAGGAACAAATTTTTTTTTGCAACTCAATTCACTTTGAATTCATTTTCAAATAACAATTTCTCACTATTAATTTTCAACAAACGATTAAATTGAACGATCTTAACACTTTTTTCAAGAAAGAAATTAAAAATGAAATGAAAATATTCCCTTGAATGGTGTCTTTTCCTCGGGGAAAAGTTTACCCTCTTTGATTCCGACTTTATTCAATAGAATTCAGAAAATAAAGGAAAATTCTCATTACTGCGCCTTATGTCCACTTGCTACGTTCCTGATCATTTGCGTCGTGACTTACTTTTGAAAATTATTTTTCCCTTTTCTTGTTAATTAATTAAGAATTTAACAAATTGTATTGGGAATTAATTTTTCTTAATTTTTCAAAGAAAATCTACTTTTCAGTAACTATTGTTTGTTGATAAATTTCGAAAATTGTTCAAGTTGAGAAAAATCGACCAACCAGAAATCAGTTGCCTACTGTCAAAAGCAGTGACGTGACAAGAAGTTTATGAAAAAAATGTCAAACAGATTTTTGAGCGCTAAATGCCGATTATATTGGAAAACAATTATTATCGGTTTAACATTAACTTGACGATTGTGACATTAAAGTGAAATTAAAAATTCTTTGGACATGAAAATTGAAAGAAAATGAAAATTAACGGTTCATGAGACACGGTTACATCACTGGGTCTGAATGTAAATTCCGCCGTTGTCGTGTTGGGACGTGGTGGGAACAGACGGGCGACGGAGTTGTACGGAGTCGAGAGTTTACGCATTCGTGCTGCGAAGTGTGCAAGTTTATTGAAGAAAAAAAGGAGAGAAAAAAAAAGGTTTCTGATCAAAGTGAAAATTCCTCCACGAGAATTGTGTAAAAAAGTTTGAATTTCAACTAGAGGAGAGATCGACAAAATAATTGAAAGTTTTTGATGCCTCGTTTGAGGCTTGGATTTAAGACATCTTGTATTATGGAGCTTGTAAATCGTTAAAAGAATGTTGGTGAGTAAACAGCAACAAATAATTATACCGAAAAAATCGGAGAGACGAGGCTTTTGAGGAAAACAAAAGTTCTGTTTATCCAAATTTCTAGTTTTTGTCTATTTATTTCGAGGGTGAAAATTGAATTTTTTCTCCCTTGTCGAAAAAAAACCTGGGGGACATTTCAAATATGACGAAGGTCGACTGAAAGTAAGACACCAAAAAAGGAGGGCGATTGTTTTTTTTTACGTAAAATTGAATATTTTTTTTCTCCTTCAGTTTTTGGGAAAGTGGATTTTAAACTTTCTTTTTGTCGGTGATTTAAAAAAAAATGGTTCATTTCGATGTTGATATTGTGACCAGATGTGTCTTTTAAATTCGGGTGTTTTCAAAGGTGTTGATTTTTAAAAAGTTCTTTGATGCTAGTGGCACTTCTGGAAAAGGAGACGAGAACGTGTTACATTATTTTTATTTCCCCCCCTGTCACTTTCACAATTTTTTTTTTGTCAAGTGCACTCTTTTATTGTGCAATCGACCTGAAATTTTACGAGTTTTGGTATTTTTGATAATTTCACAGAATTCGATCATTAATTAATTACTAATTAAATGGATTAAATGGGTTTTTTATTTTAGACACTTAATTTACTTTCATTTACTGAGTCAACTTTCTAAATATTCAGTAGTTTACATATATTCGAGTGTAATTTCTTTCAGGAAAGAAATAAGTTGTGGATTTTTGTCTATTTAAATTTATTCTACTTTAATTTTTGAATTATAAATTTTTGTCTAAAAATTTGTAGATAAAACTGTTCTTGTCAGGGAATTTCTTTGAATGATAAAAATTTTTGTTTGGAGATAAAAATTGTTCTTGTCAGGGAATTTCTTTTATAATGATAAAAATTTTTGTTTGGAAATAAAAATTGTCTTTGTCAGGGAATTTCTTTGAATGATGAAAATTTTTGTTTGGAAATAAAAATTGTCCTTGTCAGGGAATTTCTTTGAATGATAAAAATTTTTGTTGGAGATAAAATTCATGTCGGAAATTTCTTTGAATGATAAAAATTTTTGTTTGGAAATAAAAATTGTCTTTGTCAGGGAATTTCTTTGAATGATAAAAATTTTTGTTTGGAAATAAAAATTGTTCTTGTCAGGGAATTTTTTTGAATGATAAAAATTTTTGTTGGAGATAAAATTCTTATGAGGAATTTCTGTTAATGAGAAAATTTTTGAAAAATAGGGAGACGATCCACCTTATCTATCCGTGGGGACGGAGGTCAGTGCCAAGTACAAGGGTGCATTTTGTGAAGCGAAGATCAGAAAAGTCGTGAGATCGGTGAAATGTCGTGTAACCTACAAGCAAGGATTGGGTACTGCAACAGTAACGGATGAGCAAATTAAAGGAACATTGAGAGTTGGCGCTTCGGTGGAAGCGCGGCACAATGATCGAAAGGATTTCATCGAGGCAACAATAACGAAAATTCAGGATTGTAGTCAGTACACGGTTGTTTTCGATGATGGCGATATTACGACATTGAGAAGAACTGCTCTTTGCTTGAAAAGTGGGCGGCATTTTGCCGAAAGTGAAACATTGGATCAGCTTCCCTTAACGCATCCGGAGCACTTTGGAAATCCCGTGATTGGCGGTAGACGAGGACGTCGATCCCGACAAGCACAGTTAGTATCTTTTTTTCTCAATTTCAATTTCACTTATATTTTAATAATCCCTTTTCAAAATTTTTACAGAGATGATAGTAGTGAAGACGAGGGAAGTCCTCCTAGAGGTTCACACGATTCCGGAACAGGTGGCGAGGAGAAGGAAGGATTGGAAGTCGAGCCGGAAATCGGTCGTGTCGTTTGCGTGGAACTCGGCGACAAGAAGAAGAAGGACAATTGGTTTCCAGGACTCGTAGTCGCGCCAACGGCACAGGACACTGTGAGAATTCGCGTCAAGGATGATTATCTCGTTCGTTCGTTTAAGGACGCGCGATATTATACAGTGCCGAAGAAGGAGGCGACGGAATTCACAAAAGATTTAGGCAACAAAGTGGAGAACAGTGCGTTGAAAGTTGCCGTTGAAAAGGCACTTTTGTTCCTGGAGAAAAATGAATTGCCACCGCATTGGGATAAGGATTCGCTGTTTGGCAATTCGGTGTCAAGTGGAAATAGCGATTCGGACGGTGATATTGATTCCGATAGTTCGGACGATGAGCCACGTGAGGAGAAGGATCATTTTGTTGCGCAATTGTATAAATTCATGGACGATCGTGGCACGCCTATTAATAATTGTCCAATGATCGGTGAGGAGGATATCGATCTTTATCGACTATTCCGGGCTGTTTACAAATTAGGCGGCTATAATCGTGTCACGAATCAAAATCAATGGAAAATCATAACTCGTCGCTTGAGTTTTTCGATGCAAAGCAATCCAGCGACGCACAATCTCGTCAAGCAGGCGTATAAGAAATTTTTGCATTCCTTTGAGGACTTTTACAGGAAGTTGGGTTGTACGATGGTGAATCATCCCCGGGGTAGTGTGAGGAAGCAACGACCCGGTCGCAGTTTGATACGCGACAAGGACAGGAACACGCCAATTCCGCCACAAGTTAAGACTGAGAAAGAGGACGAGGAGAAGAAAGTCGAGGAGGAGAAGAAGGAGAAGCGGGAAGTGAAGAAGGAAGTCGAGGAAGTCCCGAAAATAGTCAAGAAGAAGGAAAAGGAAAAAGAGAAGGAGAAAGAAAAGGAGAAAGAGAAGGAAAAGGAGAAAGAAAAAGAGAAGGAGAAAGAAAAGGAGAAGGAAAAAGAAAAGGAAAAAGAGAAGGAGAAAGAAAAGGAGAAGGAAAAAACGCTCCTTCTCGAAAAGGAGAAAGAGGAGTCGGAAAGTTTGAGCGGACAGGAGAGTGATGTGAACGTCGAGGAGGAGGAGTCTTCAAGTAGTGAGAATTCGAAAAAAGCGAGGTATAATTCACTGAACAGAGGAAAGGCGAAGGAGGAAAAGAAACCTAAGGAAGAGAAGAAGAAAGTTCTCGAGAAGAAGAAAATCGAGAAGAAACAGGAGAAAAAGGAGGAGAAAATCGAGAAGAAGGAGGAAGACACTACGAAAACGAGAACAAAGGCAAAAGATGAGGCGACAAAGGGAAAAACAGTGGTGGAAACACGAGAATCTAGAACTCCTTCGAGAGAAACGGAAAAGAAGGCAACCTTCTCGAAACAGAGGCGCCTCACCGAGGAGGAAATGAAAAAACGAGGACGTAAACGTAAAGACACGGATGGCGAGAAGACTCGAAGCACCGAGGAACCTATAGATTACGCTCCTTCGTACAAAGGACCCGTCGTCCTAGGCGATAAATTAAAAGTCTACTACGGCCCCAATCACGAGTCGAAAGTCACCTACGAGGCGAAGGTCATTGACGTCGAGGACGACGATACAGAGCCCCTCTATCTCGTCCACTACACCGGTTGGAATACAAGATACGACGAGTGGATCAAAAGTTCCCGAATCGCCCAGAACTTCACCCAGAGTCAAGGCAGAGTGAAACGAACAAAGACCGTCTCTCGTCCTCCAACACCAGGCGCATCCGGCAATGGTAAATCGATAAAAGCCGTCACTCCCGTGTCGCAGACTCGAAGACGAGCGCAGAGTGTCGCTCCCAACCCGGGCACGCCGACAATGCTCAAGGAATCGAAAGTCATTGACGCCGACAAGGACGACACCGAGTCGGACTATCTCGTCGATTACAGCGACTGGAACACCGGGTACGACGATTTCTACAAGGGTCAAGGTCGCGTCAAGAGAAAAAAGGCCTTTCCCCGACCAGCGACTCCCGGACCATCAGGAAATGGAAAAACAGTGAAAAATCCCGTCACTCCCGTCTCACAAACACGGCGACGAGCCCAAAGTGTCGCACCATCGCCAGGAACGTCGTCAATGATCAAGGAGGGAAAGAAGGAGGAAGCGCTGAAGGAGAGATCGACTACTCCCGTCTTTGGTCCCGGGGCCAAGAGTCCAGCGACACCGGCCACCGGGCGATTGAGTCGAGCCACGCGAAACGCCGAGACTGGCATTGAATTGCGACGACGAACGCGAAGAACGTCTGGTCACACTGACGTGACGGCCGCTTCCGAGAGTGAGGACACGGATTCATACGAATCGGACGCGACCGAACCGGAGCAAAGGGCCGCCTCCAAGGAAAAGGAGGAAGGCACTCGACGCGAGGCGAAACGACGAGCGGAGACCAAAATAAAAATGGACGCCAGTGAAGGCGAGGACGAGAAGGAGCAAGTCGAAGAACCCCGACGAGGGCGTAGACTCCGTAGGAATTTGAACAAAATCGCCGAAGTTAAATCCGAACCCGAGAGCGATGAGGAGCAACCAAAAGGTCGCGACTTCGATCTCAATCAAATTCGCTCCGAATTAAAGGGCTTCGACAAAGCCGTCAAAATGGAAATACTTCGTGTCGAACCCGAAGTCGAGGAGGACGTGAAACCAACCATCGAACCCGTTCTCCCAAGTCCGGAAAAAATGGAAAAGATCGAAAAAGAAAAAATCGAAAAACTGGAAAAACTAAAGCGAATCGAGGAGGAGAAGGAGAAGGAAAAGAAACGCCTCGAGGAAGAAAAGGAGAAGGAAAAGAAACGAATAGAGGAGGAACAAGAAAAAAAGCGAATAGAGGTGGAAAAGGAGAAGGAAAAGAAACGTCTCGAGGAGGAACAAGAAAAAAAACGAATAGAGGTGGAAAAGGAAAAGAAAAGATTAGAGGAAGAAAGGGAGAAGGAAAAGAAACGCCTCGAGGAGGAAAAGGAGAAAAAACGTCTCGAAGAGGAAAAGAAGGAAATAAAAGTCGACACTGAATTAAAATCCGAGAGCACTGAAGACATTTACGAATTCAAAGAACCGGAACCATTCGAATTCGAAGTCAGAAACAAATCCGGCGACAAGGACAAACTAAAGAGACGAGTATTTGACGACAACGTGAAAAGTAGTCCGAAGAAGAAACAAAAGACCTCCCCATTGCCAAAGGAAACAAAACCAGACGATACGGAACGAAAGAAAATCATTCGCAAACCATTCATGAAGAAACTTGACGAACCACCAGCACCACCACCACAAGCACAAGAGGAAAATCTACCCCGTCCCCTATTGCAATCATCCTGGAAATGTGAGGAAGCCTTCGACAAACTCTGCAATGAAACATACAATCAAAAAACACCCATTGTCGACGAAACGAAAAATCTCGATCTTCTTTTCAACGATTTACCCGGCGATGACGATTCCGCCATTGACGATCCCGAGGATCGTTTAATAATCTCCGAAACCGAGACCGAAGAGAATTTATTCTCCTACCAACAGGAAATATTCCCACCAAACGAAGTCGTACAAGAAAAAGTCAAAACACCACCACCACCAGCACCTTCTTCACAATTACCATCGATTCCAATCGTAGAAACAAAATTAACTCCCCCTCTAATTCCAAAACCCCCATCGCCGAAAATCGAGGCAAAAACACTCGATTTTCCCACTATCGTTCCAATGCCAATAAGTGCGCGACTACCCGTCACTTCCTCGATTGAAGAAAAATTATCCGCCGCCGCTGCTTTTCGTAACAAAACAAAAGAATCGAAAAAAGACGACACCGAGCAGGAGTCATTAAAAAAATCAATCTTCAAGGATAAGGAATCAAGCCGAAAATCGGAGCTCAATCGTCGAGTGAAGGAGGAGAAGATAAAAATCGAAGTCGAGAAGAAAGAAAATATCGACGAAGAGAAGACTCCATCCTCGAAAGTAAAAGAAGCAGTCAAGGAGATAGAGCGAAGAATCGAGAGTGAAGCCTCCCAGAAGCTAGAGCTGAAAAAATTCATCAAGACCGAAGAAAAGGAGGAAAAGTGGAAAGAGAAGTTCCAAGAGGAGGAGCAAAAGCTAAATATCGAATTTACCGACTCTACAGACAGTAGTGATTCGGAAAAACGACTAATAATCGACAATGAAATTGACTTTAACGAAGAGCCGAAATTCGAGGTGAAATTAACCAACGAACGCTCCTTGACGAAACTCCAACCCGAACGAACAATCATCAAGAATCTAAAGGAGAAAACCCCGATAGTCAAGAATCAAATCAAGAACTTGGAACTAAAGAACCAAAAGAGTCAAGTTGTCAAAAACATCAAGAGTGAAAAAATTAAGAATCCAATTTTAAAAAAGGCACAAGATAACAAAATAGAAACAAAAAATGAAACCGAAAAGCTTGATGGCAAGAATCAAGTATCCGTTGTTAAGAATCCGGAGAGACCATTAATGATGAAGCAGCACGAACGTGGTTTAAGTTTGAAACTAAATCAAGGAGCAAAGGTGAATTTCGATAAAGCAACAAATCAAAAAGTCGACATTGTCGAACCATTGCAGAATCAAGTTCTCCGCTTGCAGCAAGCTGGTCTTCAGTATAAATGCACTCGGGTCGACGAAGAAGGGGAGAATTTAAATTCCCTTCTCTGCGAGGAGGAAATTCCCGGATCGCCAACACCGGGAATTGATGTAATCGATCACGAAGCACCAGGTACATCGCACACAACACCAAAAGCAAAAATCCCCGACAATTCCCTTGTTCTCATGGAAATGCCATTTGCCAGTGCACCAACGTCGAGTCCAACGAGTTGCGCGACAATTTCAACATTAAGCATGTCCCTACCGCAGAATAGTGGCAATCCCCTAATTTCCGTGCCAATGCAGGTGCAACAATGTCAAAGGCAGGAAATACCACGACAAGAGAGCAATGAAGCTGCACCGGTGATGGACAATACACCGCCAACGACGCCCGATTCGAGTATATCGAATATGTGCGAATCGCCAAGGGAAGAGGGTACAGCGGGTTCGAGTCCAATGAGTGGCGATGATAATAATTTGAAGCAACATCATCGCGACAGTAGTGAAATGGAGAATGATGGGAAGATCGTTGGTCTCAGTGAGGATGATGGTTCGTTGATGAATCTCGAGGGACAGAGTGTGGAACGACCGTTGAAGCAGATGAAGAAGGCGATGGTGACGTCGACAGCGACAACAATGATGACGACGACGACGACAACGACGACGATGGTTATTGATGAGCAAACAGTGTCGAAGAAGAGAAAACGCAATAGATCGCAAACGGAATTGGGTAGTAGTAATTCGGGGAAAAAATCGCCGAGACAATCGGGAAGAGGTGGACGACATGGCGGCGCTGGGAGTGATAGCGATGACACTAGCGAGGAATCGAATCAATGCAGTAGCGCTAATTCTATTCCAACGAATCATAGTAATGTCACGTTGACGGAATTGAATAGTTATTCGTCGAGGTCGCCCAGGCCAACGAAGTACAACTTCTTTGTCGAATTGAGTAAGTCTCTTTTTTTCATCTAAAGTTTTCTTTTTCTTTTTCTTTCATTCTTTCTTCACCTACTAATATGTCGGCTAATTATTTATTTCCAGATGCTTCATTTTTACTCACCTTTTTCAATTAATTCTCATCTATTTTCTGAAAACGTCCATTTTTCCGGTTCCTGAATTTAGCACAGATTATGAGCGTCATCAAAAAGAAAAAGTTTCAAAAAAGAAAAGAATAGAAAAAAAAATTTTCCAGGTCTGAAATAAGTAGGCGGGAAAAATTTTTTCACTCCCCAGGTGAAAAAAAGGGAAATTAGACAAACTTTCATCACTGAAAGTTTCGAAGAACTGTTTTCGAACTTTGAGTGTCGAGAAGAATTCTTTTTCATAGAAAAAATAAAATTTTTTCCAAGTCTTTAGCTTGAAAAAGTAAATGGGAAAAGTTTTCAACTCCCTAGCTGAAAAAAAGGGAAATTAAACAAATTTTCAACTCCGAAAGAGCAAAATAAGAAATTTAGACGCTTAGAGTCGACGCTAATTTCAGGATCATGACTTTTCTTTACAATTGGAGATTTAAAAGAAATAATTTTAATTAACGAATTTTGAAACTAATCGAATTGCTTAAAATTTTGAATAAAAAATGTTTCAATAAAAATAAAAATTAAAATAATTTTTCAATTACTTTTTAAATAATAAAATTTTTGTCAAATTCTTATTGTAAATAATTGATTACTTTGAAGTTGTTCATTAAAATTTTTAAGCAAATTTAATTAATGAATTTCGTAAAAATAATTAAATACTTATAATTTTGAATTACAAAATTTTCAATACAAATTAAGAATGAAAATAATTTTTTAAATAATTGAATTTCTGTAAAATTTTATTGAAAATAATTTGTTTTCTTTGAAGTATTTCATTAAAATTTTTCCATATCAAGTTTTAAACTATTTTAATTAATGAATTTCGAGAATAATTGAATTCTTAAAATGTTGAATACATAATTTTTCGATAAAAATTAAAGATGAAAATAACTTGTCAATTATTTTGCAATTATTTTTAAAATAGTTAAATTTTTGTAAAATTGGATTGTAAATTATTGTTTTCTTTAAAGTATTTAATTAAAAGTTTTAAAAAAATTGAATAATTAAATAAATTCAATTGAAAATATTGAAAAAAAATTAATTTGTAAAAATTTTATTTCAAAAATCTTTAAAGAACTATATAAAAATAATTTTTAACAAAATAGTTTTTAGAACTTCGTCATTATAATTATTTTAAATTCAAGTATTTTTTTGTAATTGAAATTTGGAAATATATATATAATATAAACTTTTAAACAATTTTATGAATTTTTAACATAATTGAATTCTTAGAATTTTGAATAACAAATTTTTTAATAAAAATTAATAATTAAAATAATTTTTTAAATATTTTTCAATTTTTAATTAACTTCTATTTTTGCAAAATTTTATTGGAAATGTTTCATTTCTTTAAAGAGTTTTAATTGAATATTTTGAAAATAATTTTTATTCATCAAACTTTTATTGAAAAATCTTCAAAAAATTATAGAAAAATGTTTTAGCGAAAAATCTTTAAATCGAATTAAAAAAATGAAAATTAATGCAAATCAACTTTAATCGATAAAAGTGATTTGTTTTGTTCTAGTTTTTACTCAAAAATAGTTGAAGAAGTTAATTATAATAAATATTTATTAATTTCTTTTTATTCTCTACAGATCCTGAGTGGGATGGAAGTCAAAGAATAGCGGTTCTTCAACAAAAACTTTGTGAACTACGAAAAACTTATAATGCAGTTAAAGTGGAATTGGCAACTATTGAGAGACGTCGAAAAAAGCTCAAACGACGAGAACGAGAAGGTGAATATTAAACAAAAATTCCGACATTTTTTATTATTATTTTTAAAAAAATGAAATTTGAAAATTCCCATTTAACAATTTTTCAATTTACGTTATTATTTTCTTTTGTAAAAATAGTGTAGATAAAAAATCAATTATTTTTATTAATTCTTGGTGAAAAAATTCAATTTAACCAAAAGTTTTTTTTTGTTTTCTTTTCAGCAATCAAAGCAGCCAAAGCAGAAATGCAACAAGCCTGTTCGTGATGAGAACCAAGCCATGGGCGTCTCAGGAAAAATTTCTTGTACAGAACAACTTCCAGCATTTGAAGAAAAAAAAATGGTAACCATGTGATTTGTGCAAACGCCTAGAATTTAATTGAGCGAACTTTTATTAATTAATATTAATCATCCATCACATCATCTTCATCATTGGTCTCGTGTTAGCTCTATAGATAAGTAATACCGATCCTTCTATAGAATCAGGTTTTGTAGATATAAATTTGTAGGGGGAAAAAAACAAAAATCCAGAGTAAGTAAGGGAAAAAAAAAGGAAAAGCAATGTCGCATTAGAAAAAGAAAACACCCTTAAATGCAAAAGAAAAAAAGTGCCAAATATGGTCGATTAAAAAAAAAAATTAAGTAGAAGTCTATTTTCTTTTACTTAAAAAAAAAAGAAACAAAGAAAAAAAGTTTCGTGAAACTAATTATTAGTTTCTAGAGAAAAGAAAAAAATCTTTTCTAATTCTTAAAAAATTTATTTTTTTCCTTTTCTCTCGTTGAAATAGTGAAATGTTGTTTTTTTTTTATTTGCAATAATAATGTTTGCAATAAATTAAGAAATACTGTGTGTAATTGAGATTTAATTTTATTTTGAAAATTTTTATTAAAAAAACAAAACTGCGTGTACGAGTTTATAAATAAGGGAATGCATTTAAGGGTTATTTGTTGTATTTTTTTTTTATTTACCGTTTATTTAGGCGCAAAATCGAAGGTGAAAAAAAAAGTTATTTCGTCTAAAGCGCATTTAATAAGGCTGAGAGAGTTTGAACCAAGAGTTGTAATTCTATTTCTCAATTTCAGCCTTTTCGATATTAAAAAAAAGAGGTTGTCTAGTGCAAAGAGAGCAATTTTTTCTCCAATATTAATTTAACAAGTCAGTAAAAATAAAAATTAACTAGAAGCAAACGAAAAATTAAAAATAAAGACTGGAATAAACTGGTGAAAATACGAAAGAAAAATTTAGAAAATCGAAAATATTCTATTAAATAAATTTAATGGATTTAAATTACGAAAAATGAAGTTAATAAAAAAAAAATTAGTAAATTAATTAGCTGATTGTAAATATAACATAAGTGTTGTAAAGAGTTTATGTTAATTATTTCGTAAAAGGAGAAGACAATGAATTGTTACCGTGGTAGCTAAAAAAAAAAATTTAAATATCATTTCTTTTAATTACTTAGATAATTAGATTGTTATTTATTTTACGAGAGGTGTAAAGTACAAAAGCGAATTTACTTCTGTAATAAAATAAAATTATTACAATTTTTTTTAAGGAAAAATGACTTGTCCTATTTGCACTCGACTCCTCAAATTAAATTTGTGATTTCCTGTATCAGGAAAAAAGATCTTCCAAGGTTTTTTTTTTTAGAAAAAAGACACTCGAAAGTAAAACAATTTATAAAAATGTGTTTTATAGATTGAGTGAAATTTTTGAATGTATATTTTGCTTTTAGTGTCTATTCTCTTCTCTCTCTCTCTCTCTCTATCTATTTTTTAAAAATATATAACTTAGATTTTTAGGTAAATTTTAATTTATTTTTAATCATAAAAAAACATAATGTTCAGCAAACATTATTTTTTTTGAAAAGAAAATTAAAATTACAACTTTTAGGTAGCTCAATTATTTTGTGCTTAATAGACAGATTTTTATTAATTAAATAAGAATTTTTGGAGAGCCTTTTGTTGGGAGAAGACTTTACTTTGCGCACATTTATAAATGAGCAATTTAAGAAATATTCTATTAACTGGAAAAAAATAGAAAAAATTGTTTAACTTCAAAAATAAACGTTGACTGAAAAAATTTTGTTTAAAAAAAAATGAATTGATGTAGGAATTTTTTTTTTTGTTATTTATGTGTAATTTATTCTCTTTCGAGGTTTTTTATTCGGATCGAACACCCTTAGGCGCTAATAAAATTTGTATATGAAACTTAAAAATTAAGACTTTAAAGTCGAATTTTAATATTTCTATTGTAAAAGATTTCATCGATTTTAGATATCAAATATAGGACAATTAAAAATAATAGTCTCTCGTATATTAATATTTAGAGAAAGAAAAAAGAAAGATTACATTTCATAAAATATTATATATACATATTTCAAATCTGTTTTGCAAAACAGTTTTCACATTTTGTTTAAAGAAAAAAAAAATTGATGGAATGAATGTTGTAAATATAATAATACTTACGAATAAGTTCTTTTGAATTGATATTTCCCTTTCCTTATTATATTTTAGTCAATAGCTTATTTTACACTAGCAATTATAATTATTATTAATTAATTTTTAACATTTTTAATAAAAATAAATTTTGCCGAAAAATCATTGCTTGCGTGAGGAGTGTGGACCAATCAGCGTTCTCTAAAACCTAAAGCCGGAATCACAGGTTCGCCAGACTACCCGCGCAAATTCGAATTCTTTTTTTTTACTTAAATTATTAATTAATATAAAAGTTCTTAATTTATAATCGTAAAAGTGCTTCCTATTCAGTAAAGTTTATTTATTTAAACTACAATAATTTCAATGTTAAATACTGAATTTTAATTTTGAACAAACTCGGACTTAATGTCTTTTGTCACATTTTCAATGGACGTGTGGAATCGTCATCAGTTGTCATTGTCACGTCCTTTTTTCCTTTGAAAAAAAAAATACAAATTGGATTATTTCAACTAAACTATTTTGTAAATTAATTTTTCGGTACACTGAGTATTATAGTGACATAAAGTGACAAAGAAAATAAATGCAATGTTTGTATATTGGACTTGAAAATTTTCTATATCGTCTCTCTTATAGAGGAAAAGTTTACACTCAATAACAATAATTTTTATCCGGATTAATTAAATTTATTTCGACAACCAATAATTGTACATCGTTCTGTTTATATCTTGTAAAAATGAAGGTAATTATACAAATTTAGTCTATATACGAAGACGAGGTCAAAATCTTGAAGCAGGTCAATTGTCAATATAACTATTTTATTCCTCTATTTTTCGAAAATAGACCCTTTTTTCTAATTTTTGAAATGCAGGGTAGAAATTGCTGATAAATTTCACTGTGGAATGTATTAATCGATATAATTCATTTTTATTTTGACGATTTGGAAAACATTGGAAAATTATAACCTCAAAATTGAATTCTAGAAAACATAAATATGGCATGAAATAAAAACGTTATGTAAGATTTGTTCAAATCGTTTTTGATATTTTTAATAATTTTCATAATCTTCCAAAGAAAATTCTGCCTTGTGGACTTTGTGCGGCTGCTCCACTTTTGAAAAATATGTCAAATGATGAAAATTCAAAACAATCTGTCGGTGAAAAAGTATTAATTCGTCCCTCGGAACTTCCAATTTACTCGCCTGACACTTGCACTAGAAAGAAATCATGGTAAAATAGGAATAGATTTATATATTTTTTTTTTTGATATCTCGAGTTTTTACAGACGGATTTTTAATGTTTACAGTGAGAAAAAAGAATGTGAACCGTCGTATTTAGAACAGGGTTTCGGTTCGATTCGCAAAAGTTTGAAAGGTGTTATTTCACAATATGAGACGATAAGCGATTCGGTAAATAATACAATTAACACGGGGAAAGAACACAGTGAATGTGAGTAAATAAAAAAGGGAAAAATCCAATCTCTAAGTAAATTTAAATGATTTTATGTAAATTTTGTTTTGGTTAAAATTATTTTTCGTCAGTGTTTGTCGACTACATACGAGACGGCGAGACGCCCTGGCCTCGAGTTGGTGCCATTGCTGCTGGTGGACTATTAGGTCTCCTCTTGGGAATTCGTGGTGGAAAATTCAAGAAAATAATTTACACAAGCACTGGCGTTCTCTCAGCTGCCGCTTTCTGTTATCCCGAAAGAGCTCACGATGGTTTGGATTTAGCGAAGCATTACACGGATATTGGATATAATTTCATTTACGGAGGTTTGTATCCCACATTTCTCATTTTTGAAAAATAATTCACGATTTAAAAAAATTTCATTTTTTCCCCAGACGAAGAATGTCCTCCCGAAGAAATACCTCCCAAGAATAATTGATCTCCAAAACAATGACGATCCTTTAATCCAAAAAATCAGCTCAGTCTTTCCTTTATCTACAAAAATTAATCGTGTAAATTTTTATTAACAAAAAAAGAAACGAAGGCAACGTTCAAAAAATTTCTCTAATATCCAAATTCTCGTTTTTTTTCGCGCAGTGAAACCAGGCGATGAAGAGCAACTAGAAATTCACTGGCCAGAAGTGCCGACTACATTTTCAGAACTTGGCGATTTAGTCATTGAATTCGGATCGAATACTTTTGAAACTGTCGGGAATTTAGTCTCAAAAACTGTTGATTTCGTACAAGAAAAAGAGGTAAAAAAAAATGTTAACAACGTTTTAGATAAAAATAAAAACAAATTAACAAACACTTTTTTTCTTACAGTCAAAACCGGACGATTCGTCAAAGCCAAAAACCAGTTGAACTTTACAAACGCCAGTAGTCAATCCGCTGAAGAATTATATAAATAAAATTTCGCAAATATTCGAAATTAATTTTTTGAATATCGTTCGATGGTTCAAAGGAGATTTACTCCTTTTAATTATCGATTAGATCGTCTCAAGATCCGAATACACTGTAAAAAGAAACAATAAATCGAATTAAACTGAGAAATTTTTCTTGATTCTAGAATTAAGTTAATATTAAAATTATTCATTGAATAATTATTACATAATTTTTAAAGTAATAATTAAATTAATAAAATTAATAATTGAATTAATTAAATTAATAATTAAATTAACAGTTAAATTAACTATTAATTTAATAATTTAAGTTTTAATTTATTACAACTATTATTTTAACTATAATAGATTTTTTTTTGAAAATCTAAAAAGAAATTATTTTAAATATTAATATTAATTAATAAAATATTCAATAAAATATTTAATATTAATTTAAATCTATCGGAAAAATTTAATTTCTTTAGAGATTTCAGTTTCATCAGCCGATGATAATATATCGATTGACAGAAGTTATTATCTTTTTTTTTTACAATTCATTCAGTGAGGTTTCGTCACTGACTCGTGCTTGACTGCAGTGAAAGTCGGCTCTCAAGGCAGAAATTAATTTTCGAAAATTTTTAGAAGAGAAAAACCAATTTTTTTTTCCAAAAAGAAAACCAAACCAGGGGAAAAAAATGGGTCGAGCACTGCATTTCGTTTTTAAAATTGCAGAACGTAAATTAACTGCAAAATTCTATCGAGAAATACTCGGTATGAAGGTTAGTGAAAATATTTACATTTGACATTAAAATGAAAACAAAATTAATTAATTAATAATTTTTCTCTTTAAATGTTGTTCAAATTTTTTTTTTTTTTTCTAAATTTCGAATTTCTTTTTCACATTAACTTTTTAGAAAAACGGAAATCATTTTGAATTTGATAAGTTATTTTAAAACATTGGTTTTAAAGATTAGAGCAATTATTAAATAATTACTCGTTTATTGCAGGTATTAAGACACGAGGAATTTTCCGAAGGTTGTGAAGCTGCGTGTAATGGGTATGTTTTTTCTCTTATAAATGAATGTTTTATTAATTAATACTTTGAGTCACCAATTGTTTGTAGAATTATTTTTCTTTTTGAATTCTATTTATTAAGTATTTTATTTTATTTTATTTTATTTATTAAGTATTTTTCTTTTTAAATTCTATTTATTTAAAACGAATTTATAATTTTTTGAACGTCGCAAACATTTTAATTTAGTTTAATAATTATTTTTTTATTAAAAATTTTAATAGGCCGTACGCGAATCGATGGAGTAAGACAATGATTGGATATGGACCGGAGGATTCACATTTTGTCATCGAATTGACCTATAATTATGGAATTAATTATTATGAATTGGGAAATGATTTTCGTGGAATTACCATTCGATCGAAGGAGGCAATTCAACGTGCCAAGTCTGATGGTTGGCCAATGAAGGAGGAAAATGGAAAATTCATTCTCGAAGCTCCCGGTGGTTATAAATATCACCTTATCAATGAATCTCAACCACTCGATAGAGGTATGATTCGAATTTTCCCTTAAATCTAAAAATACAAATTTTCAACAATTAAAAATTAAGATAAGTAATTCAAGAACAGTTTTGTAAAAATGATAATTTTTTTTTAAGACCCAGTGGAAAGTGTCTCGCTGTCCAGTTCGAATCTTCAGCGGAGCATTGATTATTGGCAGAGAATTTTGAAACTAAATGTCTTTGAGAAGAATGAGAAAAGCGTCGTTCTGGGATTTGACAAGGATCAAGCGAAATTAAAAATCGAGGACATTGGTAAAAGGATCGGAAAAAATGATTTGAATTGACTATAAGAATTTGTTTCAATTGCCTAAGAATTTATTTGAATTGACTCAAAATTTAATTGAATTAAATAATAATTTATTTCAATTGACTCAAAATTTATTTGTATTGACTAAAAATAATTGTGAATTAACTAAAAATAGTTATAAATTATTTTTAATTATTTATAAATATCTATAAGTAGTTATAATTATTTATAATTGTTTATAAGTATTTATAATTATCTATAATTGTCTATAAGTATTTATAATTATCTATAATTGTCTACAAGTATTTATAATTATTTATAATTTTCTATAAGTATTTATAATTATTTATAATTACTAGGTACTGAAGTGAATCATGCGAAAGCCTACGGACGAATTGCATTCTCGATTCCATTTGATCAACAACCGGAAATTCAGAAAAAAATTCAAGAAAGTGGAAACAAAATTCTAACAGATCTAATTACTTTGGACACACCGGGAAAAGCTTCAGTTCGTGTTATTATTTTAGCAGATCCGGTGAGAATTTTATTATACAGCAATAAACCTCATTTACCTAAAATATAAATTTAAATTAACAATTCAAATATATTTCAGATTTAAAATTGAAAAAATTCACGAAATAATAAATTCAAATTTCCTATTTTCAAAAATTTTTAATGAATATAATTTTAATTAAATTTCTCGAGCGCATTAAAATTTTAGTTAAAAAACAAAACTTTGAATTCAAAATCTTTCCATTCAAATGATTTGAAAAAATTGTAACAAGAAAAAAATTGTATCCAAAGAATTCAATTATTTTCGTAAAGGAAATAAAATTCTTCTAAGGAATTGAATTATTTTCGTAAAGGAAAATAAAATTCTTCTCAGGAATTGAAGTATTTTCAATAAAATTTTACTATAGAATTAAGATTTTTATAAAAATCTTCCAATACATTTCAAAATTATAATAAAATAAAATTTATCCTAAGAATTCAATTATTACAATTTTAGTATAAAAATCTTCGAAGAAATTCAGTTATTTTTCAATTTTTTTTAATTCGTTATAATATATTTCAAAGGAATTCAATTATTTTCTAAAATTATACTAAATTCTTCGTTACAATTGAATTTATTTTAAAAATAGAATAAAAAATTAATTCTTTTGAAAAATTCAATTATATTCAAAACAATTTCAAAAACAAATACAATTCTTTTTCTAATTTTTAATAAAATTTTGCCAAAAAATTCAATTGTTTTATGGAATTTTAAGAAATTCAATTACTTTTTAATTTTTAATAATGTTTCTGGAAAAAATTCAATTACATATTGACAAAAATTTACTGAAAATCCTCGAAACAATTTATTAAATTTTTATAAATTATAATTAATAACATTCTTTCAAGTTCAATTATTTTAAAAAAAATTTCAATAACATTCTTCGAAAGAATTTAATTATTTTCAAGAATTTTGATAAAATTTCTTAAAACGTTAATTTAATTTAAAAAATTCAAATTTTTATTTAGTTTAATTCAAATTAATTTAATTTAAAAAATTCAAAACAAGTAGAAAGAGAATTTATGAAAAAAATGTAAAAAAGAATTAACGTAATTGAATATAATAATTTACAATTTTAATAATTAATAAAGTGATTAAACTTATTAAATGATTTCAGGATGGTCATGAAATTTGTTTCGTTGACGATGAAGGATTCAGAAAACTTTCTGTACCAGATTATCCCAGTGAAAAGATTTTGGATCGGTTTATTGCGAAAGAAGAAAAAGCCGCACCAGGTGAAATTCAGAAAACTTCCGCCTAATTTACAACGTGAAAATTAATATTTTCAAGAAATTTTATAACTTTTTTCAACAACAAAAAAAACAGAAAGTAAATATTAATGAATGTTTTATTTCTATATTAAGAAAACTAACAAACTATTAATTTAATATTTAAAAAACCAACTTTTCTATTTTATGTATAGAAAATTTCTAATATTAAAAAAAAATATTTAAATGTAAATGTAAAAGTACAAATTTAAAGCAATTAATTAAAAAACAGACTATCCAGTATTATAAAATATAGAAACACTATTTTTAACGTTTAACTATATTTTGAATACAATTTTCTCCTTAATGAATAAAAATAATGTAAATAAATATTAATAAAAATAAGTATATGAAAAATAATTAAAATGTTTGGCAAAAATTATTTAAAGCTTTAAAAATCGATATTGCAATTTTTTTATCGTCTAGCAGAAAACAATTAGATTTATTCTTAATTTATTATATCAATTTTTGAAAACATAGATAGAAAGAAATTTAAAAAATATTTTAATCTAATTCTTCTCATTGAATAATTTATTATTTCAAGGCTTAGAAAATTAAACGATTTCTTGAAATAAAAGTCTTGGAGAAATATTAAAAATTTTAATAAAATTTGAAGAAATTTAATGATATTTAATGAAATTTAATGAAATTTGAAGAAATTTAATAACATTTAATGAAACTTAATGGAAGATTTAAAAAAAACCGAATTGAACAAAAAAAAATGATTAAAAAATGAAAAAAGGTTGTAAATTGAAAAACAAGAAATATATTTAATTTTTTGAACAAGTTGAGTTGGTTCATTAATCTGCTCTGACCTCTTAACACTTGAAATACGTAACTTGGAAGATCCAGTCGTTAAAAGAAGATAATAGATGACTTCATAAAGACGCAATTCCTTCGGAGAATTTTAAAATGATGCTCTCAAGTTGAAACGCCAGTCTGTTTATAATCATCTGCCGAGTGAGACAGTATAGTGACAGTTTCAAATTTTCAAGAGCAGACAAAAGGCCTTAATATCGTCATGAAATTAAATGTCCTCTTATTTATCTTCCTTCTAATATTTCTACTCGGTGAGTGTTAACAAATTAGTAACAAATAAATTATTATTTCATTCCTAAAATTGTTAAAATCCATTTTTAATTAATTAGGAAGTAAAAATGATGAAAATAGTTTTAAAAAATAATTGTGTAGTAAAGATTGTTTATTTTCTACTATTTAGTTTTTTTTAATAAAATTAATTTATAGAAGTAAAAATAATTGAAGAAAATTAATTAATTAATTAATTAATTAATTAATTAAATTCAATATTTATTTTACTTATTTAAATTTATTTTAATTTATTCATTAATTTTATTAATAGGTATTTTTATTCCAGAAATAAAATTAACTTTATTGCCAAACTATATATTTTTTAAATTAATTTTTATTAATTAAAGATTTAATTTTTCTTTATTTTGAAGTAATAAATTATTAATTTAATAAGAAGTGAAAATAATTGAACAAAATAAATAAAATTAATTTTTCCCCCGCTTTATTGATATTTTTATTGTAAAAAATAATGATTTGAGAAATAAATTTTTTAGACGACTCGATAGCAAGAAGATCGGGTGGCGGAAGTAAAGGAGGCAGTTCCGGATCAAAAGGAGGCAGTTGGTTCGGCAGCAGTTCCGGATCAAAAGGAAGTAGTTGGTTCAGCAGTAGTTCAGGATCAAAAGGAGGTAGTTCCAGTAATAGGTTCGGCAGCAGTTTCGGATCATCATCATCATCGTCGTCGTCCTCGTCATCGAAGCCTTCGTCATCAAGTAGTTCAAGCGGTGGATGGTTTTCCAGTATTTTTGGTTCAAAAAGAAGTAGGTTTTCATTTCAAAAAAATATTCAATGAAAAAATAATAATACTGTATTAATTAGTAGCTTTGATAATTTATTATTTCTCTGTAACAGAAAATAATATCAATATTTTGTAAATTATTAATATTTTTTTCTCTGTATTAATAATAAGAAGAAGAGAAAATAATATTTTTTTCTGTTTTAATAATAGAAAGAAAAAATAATATTTTTTTCTGCTTCAATAATAGAAAGAGAAAATAAAATTTTTTCACTGTATTAATAATAAGAAGAAGAGGAAATAATATTTTTTATGTTTGAATAATAAAAAGAGAAAATAATATTTTTTTCTGTTTTAATACAGAAGAAGAGAAAATAAAATAGAAAAAAAACTTTGAATTAACAAAAGAAAATTAATACTAAACCATCGTATAATATTTATTAAATATTAACATTAAATTAATAATCTTGTAGATGATCCGCCAAAACCGAAACCAGTCACCGCTGCACCACCGCCAAAATACAGGACTCCGCCATCAGCCCCTGTCTTCGATAACAATTATAAATCGAAATATTCTCCGCAAAATAATAGTGAGTTTTTTGTTTCTAATTCTGTAAAAAGTTATCAACAAAGAAACAAGAAATAATAATTTCTTTTCATTTTTCAAAACTTATTGTTTCAATTGTAATTTCCAGGGCCATCGGCAGTCAACAATAAACCAGCAAATTCCTATGTGACTCCTCCATCGGCTCCTCCACTAGGCGGATCATTTGGTGGATTTTATCAAGACCGCAAAAGTGGTAAAAATGAAATTTTCATTTTTAATAAAATTTCATACTTTAATTTAAATAAAAAAACCTCTTAGAATTTAATTACCACTTTGTTAAAAATAATTATTACAGTTTTCGACAATTCTTAAATTCTTTCGAATTCTTTAATTTTTTTTTTAAATATATATAATTTCAATCTAGTTTTCAAAATAATTGTGATTATTATAATAATATTGTAATTATTCAATTTTATGAAAAAAAAAATTGTTGAAAATCAATTTAATTCTTTCTAGAATATTATTAGAATATTTTTTGGCAAATAATTGAGTTCTTTTGCCAAAAAATTATTCCTGAAAAGATTCAATTGAAAAATGTTATCAAATTGGAAATATTTAAACAAATTTTAAAATAGCTTAAAAAAATAATATGTAAACAAATTTTTAAATAGCTTAAAAAAATTAATATGTACACAAATTTTGTGCGAAAATTGTATATTTGAAAATAATTAAATTTCTAACTTACAGTAATTGCTCCAAAACCGCAAGTTCCAACTTACGCTCCACCATCTTTATCGAAACCGAAAAAATTCAATCCTCCATATCCTGTTGGACCACCAAAAGGTTTACATCCAGTTCCCCATAATACTGGATCGTCGGGTAATTAATTATTTTTACTGCCTCTCATATAATCTTTATTTTATGTAATTGAAAACTGAATTATTTTTTAAATATTGTTTTCTATTTTCTATTTAGGCCATTTTAATTTAATTTTTTATCAAATTTTTGATAATTTTATTAATTTAAGATAATTCCAAAATTATTTGTAAATAATGGAAATAATTTTTAGGTTCATCATTCACGTCGTCTAAGCATCCACAAGTTTCGTCTGCTTCAAGTCCCTACAATCCTTATTACAATAATGGAAATACTGGCTCGAGTCCTTACAATCCTTATTACAATCCTGGTGAGTGAATAAAAACTATGCATGAAATTTTTATTCCACTTGTGAAAAATTTTCTATTTATTATTTTTATTTATTTTCTATTTTTCTACTCACTATTTTTATTCCTCTTCGATTTATTTTTTATTCACTATTTTTATTCCTCTTTTATTCACTATTTTTATTTCTCTTCTATTTATTTTTTATTCACTACATTTATTAATTTTTTATTTATTCCCTTTATTCAGGAAATTCGTATTCTAAAACAGGAATTCAACTGCAAAATCCTTCATCAGGAATAAATACAGGATTTTATGGAAATCAGGGTATGATCGCTAATTTTTTTTCTGAATGATTAAGAAAAAATCTTTTGAATAAGAAAGAAATTAACAAATAATTCTGGAATAATTCCTATTTCAATTTTTTAAATTAAATGAAATAAAATTCTCTTTTTTAACCATTGTATTTTTTATTCAACAGGACATTTTCCACAACAACCATCAGCTCCGTATCTAAACCCCAGCTCATCAGGTATTAACAAAAAATATTCATTATTCTTTTTTAAAAATAAAAATTTTCCCTTTTGATCCAAAGACTTGGAATTATTTTCATTCTCACGATTTATTAATTTTGTAATTTTTCCCCCAAAGGATATCATCCGAATTATCAAACTGGAGGGAATTCATTTTCTCAACCGGGAGTTATTTACGTGCCAAGTGTTGTTTCCCCGCAACGAGGAACTGGAGATATTTTCAAAGAAGCTCTAGTTCATTCGACAGTGAACGCTGGTGTTAATGCTGCCGCCAATAGAATTTTCTATCCAAGTCATTTTTCCGGAAATCATTACAGTGGCTATGGTTCGAATTCAAATGGTTATGGAGGTGGCTCTACCGGAAGTACAACTCACATTGTTCACAATAATTATTATTATGACAATAATAATAATGATCATCTTCATCCTTCGATCGATTCACAAGGAACGGGAAATAATGCCATCACACATTTTGATTATCAAAATAATCAAAACGAGAAGATTAATTCCAATAATCAAAATGAAAAAACAAATCCAAATAATCAGAATAATCAGAATGAGAATAATAATTCCAATAATCGAAATAATAAAGATGAGAGTATTCCAATTAGTTCCAATTATCACAATCGTCATCATTATCATCATGGGAATACTGCAAGTACTTCGAATAATTTAAATAATAGTAGTAACAACAATAATCAGTCGCAATTGAATTCATTTAATAATGAATTGAGTTCAAATAATTCTTATCGGCAATTAAATATTACGGACGATGAATTGAGAAATTTAACAGAGGATCTTTTCAGTCGTGGAGAATTTGATAAACATAATATTGAATCCAATATTAAATTGAATCTCCAAAAGAAGGTCAACAGCACAAACGTCACTGACGAGTCAATTGAGCCGTAAGTTGTTTTTAATTTTCCCACTATCACGGGGGAAAGACGTTTTTCTTTCTCGAAATTAATAAAAAAAAACAACTGTAGTATAAAATACTGCACTCGAAAAAATTCCTCACCTTATCTAAATATAGAAAACAAAAATAGTTTTTCGAAAATAGTCCTTGAAAAAATTGACTTAACAGGGTTGCCACAAATATTTAATTTTATTTTTCCCTGACTTTTCCCTCATTTTCAGACAAAATTTTCACTTTTTCCCTGACCCTAAAGAATATTCTGATTCACTCTTAAAATTATTAGATAATCAAGAAAAAATGTTCTATTACATTTATTTACAAATTTCATTAATTGTAAAATTATTCAAAAACATCAATAACTTCTTTTTTAAATAAATATTTAATCATTATTATTTTTCTGTAGGAATTAAAATTCTTCATAACATTCAAATTCAAACCTTTTTAAATTGAACAACTTATAAGAATATTATTGCAAAACATTTTTCAGAATAGGTTAATTATTTACAAAAATCCTAAAAAAATCATTCGCAAGAATTCAATTATTTTTACAAGCAGTAAAATTTCTCAAAAAAATTAAATTATTTTTAAAAAATTTAATATAATTCGTGGCAATAATTCAATTACTTTCATAAATAATTTTTAATCGATTATCCGTTAATTTATTTTTAAATCAATTTTTATTAGAAAATTCTAGAAAAATTAAATTATTTAAATTAAAAAATAAATAATTTATTGAATAATAGAATGTTCTTTGTTAAAAATTTAATTCTCATAAAGAATTTTATCAATAAATTTTTAAATATATGCATTTAATTTGACAAATTTTAATAAAAATTTTAAAAATAATTACATTTTTCAAGGAATTTGATTAAAATATATATTGTATAAAAAATCATTAAAATTCTGCGATGAGTTTTAATACTTATGGAAATAATTAAAATTTTCTTAAAATTTCTATAAAATAATTGAATTTTGCAGAAGAATTTAATTATTTATAATGTTACTTGGAATTTTAACAAGAATTTTTTTTTTAATTTTCGAACACAATTGGATTTCTGAGAAGAGTTTTATTACATTTTTAATAATAATTTAATTCTTTCAACGAATTTTATTCAAATTTATAAAAATAACTGTATTTATGTGAAGAATTTTATTGTTTATATAAATAATTGAATTTCGGTGAAGAATTTTTTTAATAATTTATATTTTTCAAAAAATTTTATGAAATTTTGTATTTTAAATAATTGAATTCCTGTGAAAATTTTATTACTTATGAAAATAATGGAATTATTTAGAACTAATTCATTAAAATTGAATTCCTACAAAATTTTTCAAAGAATTTTATTAAAATTTTTAAATATAATTGAATTTAGATAAAGAATTTTTTTATTTATAAATATAATTGAAATTTTGGAAATTTTTTTTTAATTTTTGAGAATAATTGAATTTTTGCGAAGAATTTTATTAATTTTGAGAATAATTTAATTCTTCCAATGAATTTTATTCAAGTTTATATAAATAATTGAATTCTTACAACGAATTTTATTTAAGTTTAAAAAAAAATTGAATTTCGGTGAAGAATTTTTTTTATTTATAAAAATATTTTTATATAATTGATATTTTCCGAAAAATTTTATTAAATTTTGTTTTTTAAATAATTGAATTCCTGTTAAAAATTTTATTACTATTTATAAAAATAATTTAATTATTTTTGAAGAAATTTATTAAAAATTGAATAATTGAATTCTTGTTGAATTTTGTCAAGAATTTTATTAAAACATTTAAAAAATAATTGCATTTTAATGAAGTATTTTATTATTTATAAAAATAATTATAATTTTGACTAGAATTGTTTTTAAATTTTTGAACATAATTGAAATTCTGCGAAGAATTTTTGTAACTTTTGAAAATAATTGAATTTCTGTAATCATTTGTAACTTTTCCAAAATCTAATTTTTTTTAGCATTTTTAACTAAAATTCTTTTATCAATCTAGTATTTATGAAAATTTTAAAAATTATTCATTAAATAATTTCTAAGTCATAATTTATGATAGTTATTATTAATTTTATTTAATTATTATTTATTATTAATATTTACTTATTACTAAATATTAATTTTATGATAGTTTTTGAAAATTTAAGTTATTTAAAAAGAAATTATTGTCAGAAACTCAGAAATAGAAAAAATTGAAGGTTTTGTATAAAAATTTGTGGTAATTTCATAGTTTACGAGGCAAAAAGAAAAAAAAATTCAGTTTTCTCATGAATTTTAAAAATTCGATTTTTTCAGTACTTTTAGTAAAAATCCCTGACTTTTCCCTGAATTCCCTGAATTCTCTGACCTATGGCAACCCAGCTTCAATTCATTAAATTCAATAATTAAAGTAATATAGATTTTTCCTTTTTTTTATTTTCTGAAAATTTTTCAGATTGCTGACAATTCAAGACGAAATAAATCAAATTCCATCGATCGAGTTGATAAAAGTGCTGTACGATAATTACGAGTACGATTCGCAAATAAAAGAAAAAGTCACCGATGAAATGCTAAAGGAACAGAATAATTTTTTAGAAGTTATCTTACAAACGAATGTAATGTCACGATTAATGAAGTGGTTGACGAAGAAAAATTTCATTGCCCCTGATATGCTAACAAGAAAGGAGATTTTAACTCGAATTTGGTTCACGCAAATTGAAGGATCGACGTCCGCATTCGAGAGGACATTTATGGCGGAGAATTATTGGAATACAACTGTAATGGGCTTGCAAAATTGGATTTATTTCAATTACTTGGAGGCAAGAAAGGAAATTGATTATATTGGCTACATGGAGAATTTAGATCTCGGAAATGTAAGTTTCGATTAATATTTCAACAATTTTTTCCTTTTTCTTTCATTCCAAAAATCGAAAAAAAAGAATATTTAATTATTTAATAACGTAATTTTAAATAGGGAAAATTACTTTATAAATGAGGAAAATAATAAAATTTTTCTTTCTTTCATAGAAGGGATCTCTTGCGAAAATTGTCGTCAAATCGAAGGGAATTATTCAACCGACGACGATATTCATTGGAACTTTGCCCGAATTAGAAATGGCTTTATACACAATTTGTTATTTTGCAAGACCAAATGAATCGTGTCCAGTTTCTCTGGGTGGAACAAAATTCCATATTTTCACGCACACTTTCCATTCGTGGGGAAAGGATCTTCTGGACGTTGCTGTTCCGGTTTTATAAAAAAAATTACGGAATTTTTTTATTTTACCCAAAAGCCAAAAATTAATTTTCTTCTCACTCGAAATAATTGCTAGAGATTATTTATTTTTATATTCATAGGATTTTCATTAAATTTCCAAATATTTCACTTAATTTCGCTAAAAATAGAAGAATTATTAGAATTAAAAAATAGTTTCTAAAGAGACAAAAATTAAAATAATAATCGTTTGTAAAAAAAATATTTATAAGAGAAATAAAATATTTTTTTTAACTTTCAAGCTTTACACTCATCTTCGTTTTTAAATGCTCGAAAATTTAAATCTACCAATAGTTGAAATGATTTAACTATTCTTTCCAATTTTTCATAAAATTATTCGAAAATTGAAAAAATTTAATAAAATCGTTCGCAAGAATTCTATTATTTAGTAAGAAATTTATTTTTGCAAGAATTTAATTATTTCCGAAAAGTTTTAATAATGTTCAATATGAAAACAAAAAGAAAATAAAGTTACAATTTTTGTTATTTTTTCCTTTTTAATTTGATTTCAAAAAATGTTTGTTTAAAAAGCGTCATACGGAAAAATTAAATTTTCTAAAAGTATTTTGCGACGAAGTGAAAATTTTGATAATATAAAAAATAACATTAAATAAACTTAAACTTATGTGAAATTTAGTTAATTTTGTATCAAATATCAAGAACATTTATAAAACTAATTAACTTAATTAATTAAACTAATATAAATTTTAATAAAAATCCATTTTTTTAATATTTAGTATTTTTTATGATAAAATTTTCCTTTGTTGCACTTTTTCGCCAAATCTTTTACAAATGAATTTTTTTTCCTCTTGATGTAATTTTTTTTTTTAAATAAAAATCAACAAAAATTGAAAAATGGCATTTTTCTGAAAACATGAAAAAATTGAGTAAAATTTGTCAGTTGGTAATATTAGTGTTTATTAATTAAGTGCAAATTAAAAAGTGTTTAGACAAAAATCAAAGAGATGCGAAATCGATATTATGAAAGCAACTCGCTCAAGAAGTTATTTTTGTTAATGTGTTTATAAACAGCATTATCGTTATAGTGAACGTCATTCATTAATTATTCTTCCTTCTGCACATATTCTAACTAATGATGTGAAAATCAAGAATTAGATAAAATTTAATATATATAATAAAAAGCGCTAAATAAGATTCTTTATTTTTCACTCAATTTCTTTAAACATGATAAAGAACCATTAGCAGTGAAATGACTATCCGTCAGTTCATAATCTTTCGTGAAGAGAGGGCCGAGAGTCAGTTTGTCATTTAATATTGAACGAGACAGTTCATTCTCTCCAATCATGAAGTTAAATGTGCTTTTATTTCTCTTTCTTATTATTTACTCACTGCGTAAGTAACATTTTTTCTCCAATTTCTACATTTTTCTAATTACATGTCTGTTTATTTACTCAATTTTTTTTCCCTTTTACTCTCAATTTTTTACTCTAAACAAATTTTCCATTATTTAATAACTTTAAACTTGTGAAAAGAATTTTAAAAAAATGTTTAATATCAATTCGATTTTTTTTTTTGGTAGGAAAATTAAGAAAATTAAACAATTTTAGTTTCATTTCGAACCAAAAGGAAAAATTTTTATAGAATTTAACAGAAATTTTAACTGTACAAACAAGTGTATCACGTCATTGAATATTAAATTTACATTTTTATTCCATGGCGGAGAATTAAATTATTTTCGTCGTCGAAATTTAAACTCATAATGGAAAATTATGAAGTTAAAAAGTTAAATTTTCAAAAAATGAAGAAAAATATATTTTTTTTGATAATTTGGACAAAATTGTTTAATATTAAATTATCAGAAGGAGAAAAAATTGGTTTTTAATTAAAAATAAAATTTTAGAGGACACAAATGGAATAAAATTTAGCGGTGGAGGTCGTAGAGGAGGAGGAGGAGGAAGTCGAGGAAGCAGTAGCGGAAGAGGATGGTTTGGTTCCGGTTCAAAAGGATCATCCAGCAACACAAACAATAGAGGATCAGGTACCAAATGTTTTTAATTGTCTCAAAAAAAAATTATTAATTTCCTCCTCAAGCATTTTTTTCTAATATTTGGATAGTTTTTTTTTCCTTAATTTTTTTTAAATGAAAAATTAATTTTTCCAGTGACATCTTCGCCTCCAGTTGGTGGCAGTTTTGGATCATATTATCAAGGCAATACAAATAAAGGTAAAAAAACAAATTCAATATTCTTTAATTTAATTTTAATTTTTTAAATTTAATTATTTTAATTTTCAAATTCGACTTAAATTTCTCATTATAAAATGAAATCGAAGAAAAATGGAAGAAATTTAAACAACTTTTAATTAAATTAAATAATTTTAGTATTTTTATTTATTCTAATTAATATTTAACTATAATTGACGTCACTTCGAGTTAAAATTTCTGTTTCCTCTTCTTGGCTTTTACAATTTGGAAAAATAAATTAAAATATCAATAGAAATAGGAAAATAGATTCTAGATCGAATCATGTTAATGTGATGATAAAATGCGTAATTTACATCAAATAAATGAGTCATCGCAATGAGACTATGTTTCAAGAAATTATTTCACAATATACATTTTTTTTTTAAATACAAAAACCCCATTTTTTATTTACAAAATAATAATGATAATAATAATCTATTTTAAATCTTTATTCTAATTCATTGTCATTGGGGGGGGACTTATTTTTTCCCTCTCTATTTGTACGTAAAAATTGTTTTCATGAAAAGAAAAAAAAATATAATACAAATATAATAGAAAAAAGAATATCATAGAAAACTTGTGCATAAAAGAAAAATTATGCAGAATGGAAGAAATACATTTATAATAAAGAAATAGGATACTAAAAAAGAAAATCGTGACAAAAGAAAAACGAAATACCTTTTGTTTGCCGATTATGCGGAAGAATTTTATCATTTCTTTTTTTATGGGTTTCCTTAATCTTCTTTTCTTGTGAATCGAGCCGAATTTTAAATTTTCCTGAAAAAGAAAATACGAATTGTTAATTTTTTTTCTGATAAATATTTTCGATTATTAATATTTTCTACGTAAATAAATTAATAATTTATATATACATATTTTTACCTGTTTTTCTTCAGCGATGCAAAATTCAATTTTTTCTGAAACAAAGAAAGAAGAATTTGTTAAAATTTTTGCATATATATTAATATTTTTGAAATTATTTACTTTGTGCAAAAACAAAAGAATTCCTAACACTAAGAAACTAAATTATGTTTTAAATTCTAGAAAATAATTTCTGAATTCTAAAAAATTAATGAAAATAAATTCGAATATGAAATTAAATTAAATTCTAAATGACTGTAAATTCAAAACGAAAATGAATTGTAAATTAAAATAAACTCTAAATCAAAATAGATTCTAAATTAAAATAAATTCTAAATACTAAAAAATAAATTCCAAATTTAAATAAACTCTACATTAAAATAAATTCTATATTAAAATAAATTCTATAAATACTAAAAAAATAAATTCCAAATTTAAATAAATTGTAGATTAAAATAAATCCTAAATTTAAAAAAATCTAAATTAAAATAAATTCTAAATACTAAAAAATAAATTCCAAATTTAAATAAATTGTAAATTAAAATAAATCCGAAATTTAAAAAAATCTAAATTAAAATAAATTCCAAATTTAAATAAACTCTAAATTAAAATAGAGTCTAAATTAAAATAAATTCTAAATACTAAAAAATAAATTCCAAATTTAAATAAATTGTAGATTAAAATAAATCCTAAATTAAAAAAAAACTAAATGAAAATAAATCCTATTTTCCAAAAAGGAAATAACGCCAATTTTAATCTGAAACAAAGAATAAACTGTGCGTGAAATTTATCGTGTCAACTCTGGCGGAAATGTTAATAAAACGAATTTTTCAGTATTCTGTGTGGAGAACAGGAAACATAATAATATGTAAAATATTATAAGCGCAGAATATTCCACAAAAAGATATTTTAAAAGGACTCAAAGGAGCGTTTCAAGGGGGAAAAAAAATCCCAAACCAGTAAGTTGATAATAAAAAGAGAAAGCCTATACTACACTCGATTCACTCGCTCTCCATCTCAATTCAAGAGTGGATTCCTGATTCATTATATTCAAGTTTGAGTTAAAACCTTCAGTATTACTTTGACCATCCAGTGCAAAGCATATAAAATCAAAATTTACATTTTTCCTTTTTTTTCGTTTTTGTTCCTCTGAAGAAAAAAAGTAAACAGAATTAAAATGGAGCTTAGGCTTGTCCTAGTCAGTCTCCTTATTATTTGTCTCATTTCCGGTAAGTTTTTTTTTTTTGAGAAAACAAGGATGTCATTTGTTACGTAAACTAATTATAATAATTAATCCTTGCATCACTGACTTCATTTGTTTTTCAAACACCTGTAAACTGTTCTGTTCACGCTTTTCAATTCAACATTTTTTTGCCAATTCTCGTGAAATATTTTCCAAAATTTTTATTGTTTCATTGATTTTCTAATCGAATTGTGTTTTTTTTAATTGACAATATTCTTTTTGTTAATTTACTCATTTTAATAGTGGTTAATTTTTATTAATGAATAAAATCAGTCTCGTGACTAATTCTGGGAAAATTAAAATAATTTTTATAAATATGTGGAATTTAAATAAAACATGAATTTTTTTAGAGTTAGAATTTTACGTTTTTTTTGCTTCTTTACTTCAACTTTCCTTTGTAGTGTTGATGAAATCATTTGACAGCTGACTTTATTGCGGTAAAAGTAACTGTTTTCTTTTTTTTTCGTATATAGAAAAAACTATTTTCTCTTTTAATTATTTAATTCGACATAGTATTGGAAAAATTTCAGTTGTCGATAAAATGTGAATTATTTTTTTTCCAGTTTAAATTTCCATACACAGTAAATTATTTTAATGAAGTGAATTTTATTTTTTTTTTTCTAAATAAATATACATTTTTCCGGAACTTTCATTCGAAATAAAATTAACCT
Source organism: Leptopilina myrica (nomen nudum) (assembly GCA_032872475.1). NCBI lineage: Eukaryota > Metazoa > Arthropoda > Insecta > Hymenoptera > Figitidae > Leptopilina > Leptopilina myrica (nomen nudum). The sequence continues at coordinate 19,304,976 of CM065467.1, read as the reverse complement.
TTAACAATTTTTCTCTTCCTTATTTCTTTTTAAGTCTTGAATTTCCATTTTTAGACATAAAACAATGAGTAATCTGGAATATCATTTCCTTGAAAAATTATTTACGTCTTAATGTTTAGATTTTCGTTGAGAGATTTCTGTCTGCAGTGTAATTTTTAATTGACAATTTATAATCATCTGCGTTATTTTTCTCGAAATGAATTCAATTTTCACTTTTATTTTTATTCACTAAAAAAATGGTACATAGTGAATATTTTTAGTTGAATAAAAATGAAAGTTCCGGTTCACATAGAATTTTGATGGAAAAAAATAAAACTTAAAGTTTAAAAAAAATTAATTAACAGAGAAATTAATAATTTTTTACTAGAAAATAAACGAATTCGTTGAAACTAAATTTTCTGTAAATTCTGTAAATTCTGAACATTTTGGAACTAAATTAGAAATTCATTTTTCTTGTTAAAAAAGAGAAATCCAAGATGATCGAGAGATAGTAATTTTGATTGTAAATCAAAGCAAAAACAAAAATTGTCAGAATTTGAGGGAAAATGCTATCTCAATATTCAGATAAAATAAAATAAATGTTTATAAATGACGTGGTGATATCGTGTCAAATTACAGTTTCATATAAAGCTTCCGTACCAAGGAACACGCATTTATTCACTTGTCGACAACTGCTATAATCCAAAGTCAACTAATAAGCTTCAATAGAGGTCAAAAATACCTTCTTCTTCATCTCCACTGAAAATTCCCTTTTCTTTTTTCTTATTTTTTTTTTTTTTTTTGCAAATTCAATCACGAGAAATGAAAAAATATTTTCTCTTTTTTTCTCTCTCAAAAATAGATGCAAGTGAAGCAAAGAGAAGCAGCAGCGGAGGAAACCGAAGAGGGAGCTATGGAACAAAGCCAAGAACGACACAAAGACCCCCAGTGTCCCAAACGCGAGCTCCTCAAAATTCAGGCGGTAATAAATTCATCAATTTTAATTTCCCCCCGAATTTAATTTGCCTCATTGATTGCTATTATTTAGAAAATTATCTTTGACTATAATAATATCAAACAATTTCTCCAAATTAAATTACAATCAGGTAGATAATAATTTAAATTACCGATCAATTTTGAATGAAACAATTTCTGAACAGAAATTTAGTTTAAATAAATTGATCAGTAATTCAAATTATTGTACCAGGGAAATTCGAATTGAATGCGGTTTATTAACTTTACAGTTGTGAAAAAACAGCAGAAGCACTGATGATTACAAATTCTATTTCTTTTTTTCGAAAAAATTTCATCAAGAAAGTTCGTCTATAAATATGAACTTGGTTCGAGTTTCGTTCATGAAAATCTATTCGATTGGCGCTAATCTAATTTAAATGGACTGCTGGATATTTTATTGCGCAACAAAATAATAGGCAGTGATCTTTCAATCTAGAGCTTGATCCTTGTTTTGCTATCTTGTATCTTGCATCAAGCCCAATTATAATAATTACAATTTATATCTCGTCACCCTCTAGACCTGAAAATACAACAAAAAAGACTTTTACAAACGAGAATAAAGAAATTTTCTAAATTTTCAAATTTATGATTATAATATTTGTTATTGTAGTTTTCTAGAAAAAATTATATATATGAGAAATTTAAGTCGATTATAATTATAATAAAAAAAATAAAAATAAAATAAAATCGAAATTTTTTCAATAAATGAAAAAATAAGAGAATTGAGAAAACTAATAGTAAATTTGTTTTTTCCTTTAGGATCGCAACCTGTAGGTTGGAACGTTAATAATAATAAACCATCAGCTCCTGATCATACGGTATCCAAAGCTACTGCTGTTCATACACAGTCAGGTAAAATTTACAAATTTCTTAAAACACTTTTCTATACTCAGGATATTAACAGAATTATTCAAATATTTTTAATTAAATAAATAATTAAATTAAAGAATAAATTTTCTTAATTTTTGGGCAAAAAATAAGAGAAATTGTCTCAGGCTTCGAAATCGTTGATTAATTTCGGAAAAATAGCGAAAAGTACCTTAAAAAGATTTTTTAAAAAATGATGTTAAAAAAGCTTTTTCGAAAAAATAAATTTGTCTTTTAATTAATAAATTTCCATTCTTAAACGAGTTTTTAAGACAAATTCAAGTTAAATCATTTTATTCAGCGTTATCTAAAAAACAGAAAACAAACTAAATAGTTTCAAATTGTTTCAATTTTTTAAAATTATTTTCTCGAATTAAACAAATTTTAATAGAATTCTAATTACAATTTTACAAAAAAGTTTATTCTTTTTCAGACATTCAAAAAATTAAATTATTCAAAACTTAAAGTATTTATTGTAAAAAAAAATTTATTCACTCAACCCACAGGAATGAAAAATTTAAATAACATCAAAGAAAATCGTTTGGAAATTTAATTATTTCTATAAAAATTATAATTCTGTAATATTCTTTCAAATTTTCAATTAACATAAAAAATTTCTAATTTTTTAGAATTGAATAATTTAAAAATAGAATCATTCGAAAATATAAACAATACTATAAAATTAATTTAAATTCTCAAAGAAAAACAAAATTAAACAACTTAAAATTGAATTATTTATGTTAAAGATTTTTTTTACTTTTATTTAATTAATTTACAGAATTGTTACTAAATTTTTTTCTGATTATTGTGTCAATTATTGCTGATAATTTACTCCATAATTATTTTAGAATTCAATTAATTAAATACAAAAATTCAATTTTTTATAATAGTTGCAAATTTAACTTTTCTTGTTTACTTTTTAAAAAAAATGTTTGTTCATTATTTTTTTTAGGTTGTTTTCAAAGTAATTATTGGAAGATAATAAATTTTGGAAATATAATTTAAAATTTTCCACATTTATTGAAATTGAGTAAAAATTGTTGTAAATAATTGCATTTTTTGAAAGAATTTTTTCGAAAATAACTTTTAAAAAATAATCAAGATTTTAGAAAATTTTAATTAGAACAATTATAAAAATTCCTTCTTTTTTTTTACAAATTTTTGATTACTTTATTATTATCTATTGTTTTTTTAATACTTTTTTAATTTTATTGTCTTTAAAAGTAGTTTTTTTAATTTTTAAATGACTTTTTTTTTAAAAAAAATTTTAATTTAAAAAATTATGACAAAAAATTCTATTGAATTCGTTTCTTTAAAACAATTGTAATGCAATTTTTCGAGAAAATGATTAAATATTCTAAAAAGAATTTTTAAACAATTTAAAAACCTAGTTAATTTTTTGGTGATTTTTTATAAACAATCTTGAATAAAATTAGATTTTTTAAAATAGTTGAAACAAAATTTTTGTCATTATTTTTTCTAAATAAAAAATAATTTCCATTATTTCAATGTTTCTTTAGAATAATTAATAATAGAATATTCAAAAATTTAATTAATTTCAAAGAAATTATAACATCAAAATGTATTTAAAAAATTAACTTTTTTTTAAATTAGGTAAATTTGTAAAAAAAGCTTAAAATTTTTTTCCTAAAATTTATCTATCGTTAAATCGTTAAATTCAATTATCATTTATTCAATAGACTTTTTTAATTCAATTATTTTTTTTCAAAAGTATTCTAATGCAAAGTTTTTCGAAAATAATAAAATATAATAAAATAATAATAATTTAGTTAATTTTAAATATTTTTACACTATAGAATGCTTCTAATAGTCAATTATTTTACAGCAAATTTAAAGAAAAAGAGAAAAAAATTGCTTTTGTTGCACAATTCTAAAAAAATAAGAAAAGTGGAAAATAGATTTTAATCAACCATTTTGATTGTGAAGTTTTCGAAAAAAATGAAAACTGAATAATTTAAAAAGTCTAATTAATTATTTTTTAAGAATAAACAATTTTAAAAATTATTTATGATTTTGAAAATTTTAATAATAATTCTCTAAAATTAGTTTTTTGAAATTAGAGAAAAATTTTTGTAGAATAAAATTTTAAGGATTGTAATTTAAAATAATACCTTATTATGTGATAAGAATGTAATTATTGAGATTAATGTTAATGCAAATCCTTCGGAATTTTTAATTATTACTATAAACATTATATCTGCAATTCTTTCGAAATACAATTATTTTCTAGAATTTTAATCATTTTTTAGAATTTAATAATTTAAAAATAAAATTATTCAAAATATTAACAATACTAAAAGATTAGGTAGAATTCTAAAAGTTTAAAAAAAAAATTAGAAAACTGTTGAAATTTAATTATTTTTAAAGATTTTTCTACTCTCAAAAATTGATTCTAATTAATTAACTAATTAATTCTGTTTTAAAAACTTAATTTAATTTAATTAAATCTTTTTTAAGAATTAATTTCTGCTTTTGAAAATTTTAATAATAATTCAAAAAAATTAGTTTTTTGAAAATAGAGTAAATATTTTTTGTAGAAAAAAATTTTTAAGATTGTAATTTAAAGTTATTTAATTTCACATTAAATTTAATTTCAATTTAAATTTCCATTTCCATTTCAACTTTAATGTTAATTTTAATTTTATGCATTTTTACTATAGAACGGTTTAAATATTGAATTATTTTATTACAAATTGTAAAAAACAGGGTGGCAGCAAAATTTTATTTTCAAAATTCCCCGACTATTTTCATTTTATTTTCCCTGACTAACAAATTTTTGAATTATTTAATATTCTCCATTGTTGATTCAAATGTTTATAATGCTTTCTAAGTTACAATTTTATTTATAGAGGAAAAATCAAGATAATTAAATATTGTTTGTTTTAAAAATAATAAAATTTTACAGTTCTTTCGATCAAAATTCCCTGACTTTTCCCACCTTGAAAAAAATAATTTGCTTTTCCCGGCACAATTTAAAAAAAAATATTTTTAAATAGCACCGAGAAAAGTGAAAAATAGATTTCGATCGTCGATTTGTAGTGTGAAAGCTGAATTATCAATTTTCCTAAACTTGACGAGAAGAAAAGAGAAAATTTTCTCAAGAGATCTGAATGAAGAAATTTAATTTTTTCAGGTAATCCTTATGGTCAACAACACGGTTCGAATCCCTACTATCCATCGGGTGGAACCCATCAATCAGGCTACAATCCATCGGGAGGATATAATTCCCAAGGAGGCTATAATCCATCGTCAGGTGGTTATCATCCCCAAGGAGGTTACAATCCATCGTCAGGTGGCTATCATCCCCAGGGTGGTTACAATCAAGGTGGCGGATACCATCCCCAGGGTGGTTACAACAATCCATCGCACTATCCACAATCGCACGGCATGCCTTATCAGCCATATCAACCACCACACGGTGGCTATTCAGCGCCCGGTCACGGCTACAATCCCTCAGTGGGAACGCCAATCATCGTTCAAGGCAGCAGTAAACCAGGAATCGGTCAAATCGCAAAAGAGGCATTCGTCTACGCCGGTGTCAGTGCCGGTGTGAATGCGGCCGTCAACAGAATTATTCCCGGTGGTATTTATGGACACTCGGGTGGAAGTAGCAGTCACGTGAGTCCAAGTGGAGTTGTACCTACGAACACGCAAATCACTTATAATAATTATTACAACAATGGTTCAGCACCAGCACCTGCTGCTGCTCCTGCTGATAATTCCAATTCTCCTCAACCAGCCGTCCCTTTAGCGGCACAAGCGCCGGCAACTAATTCAAATGCCCCCGCGGCGAATAATAATCCTCCTCCCCCAGCTGCCGACGCTCCTGCATCGAATCAAAATTCAGGAGCAAATCCACCACCGCCTCAGGATTTTCCCACCAGTGCCCATGATATTCAACAGATAACTGAGGATCTCTTCAAGAAGGATACGAATAATGCCAATCATCATATCACCGTGAATCTCCAGGGGCAGAAGAAGGACGACAGTACAAATGATGATGCACCTGAACAGTAGGTTTAATTTTTTCCAACATTATATTCCAATCAATTTTTTTTATTTTCCTAAAATATAATCAGGGACCATCACGGAATCAAAACAAAATTAAAAAATACTTTTGTTTTGATTCGGATATGGGTATCAGAATCAAAATTCCACTCTATTTAGTTCTGATTCCAATATCAAAATCAAAATTCAACTGTGTTTCGTTTTGGTTCTAATATCAAAATCAAAATTCCACTCTATTTCGTTTTGGTTCTAATACCAAAATCAAAATTCTTTCTTGTTTTAATTTTGATAAAATAATAATGCGCATGTAGAAGTGTGATTGAACCTAAATTTTGTTGCAAATGTCAAATATATCAGAAGATAATATCGTTTTTTACTTACGAAATCTGAAATAGAATTCGAATCGATGTCTATTTCTATAAGAAAACCGAATTGCAGTATTACAGTATCAGAATCAAAATAGGAAATAAATTTTGTTTCGTTACAGTATTAGAATCAAAATAGGATGTGAATTTTGTTTCGTTACAGTATCGGAATCAAAATAGAAAGTAAATTTTGTTTCGTTACAGTATCAGAATCAAAATAGGAAGTAAATTTTGTTTCGTTACAGAATCAAAATCAAAATATGTACATTAATAATTTCGTTTTGTTTTGGAATATCGTAACGAAATCAAAATTTGATTTCCGTGACGGTCCCTGAATATAATACATAAATTATTGTCAATCTATTAACAGGGGAAATTTTTTCAAGCTACGTCAACTCGACAATTATTTTCAAAAACTAGCAAAAAGAATTATTTATTATTTTTAGTTAATTTTAATAATTTTAAGTAGATTCCTTTCGAACGATTCAATAATTTTCGAAAACTTTTCGAAATTCAATTATTTTCCATGTCTACTATATTATAATAAAAAATTAACCCAAAATATTAAATTATTTGGAAAATTTTAATTATTTTTTATAAATAATAAAATTCATCTCACATAATTACAATACAATTTCAATTAAGTTTCTCTAAAAAATTGATTTCTTATCAAAAAATTCAATTATCTTCATAAAAAACAAAATTCATTGCAAGAATTCAATTATTTCAATAAATAATAAAATTCTACTTCAAAATTCAATTAATTGAAGTTTTGAAGACTGTAAATAATACTAGTATACTGAAAATATAAATTTGACGACAAAATTGTTTCATAATTTTTCATCAAAATTATTTTTTTTTACAAATAAAAATAAAATTAATAAATATACAAATTTAATTGTTTCGAAAAGAAATTTTTGCCAATAATTGAAAATTGAATTGAATTGAATTGAATTAAAAATTGAATTATTATTTATTGAAATAATTGAATTCTTGCAATGAATTTTGTTTTTTATGGAAATAATTGAATTTTTGCAATGAATTTTGTTTTTTATGAAGATAATTGAATGTTTTGAAAGAATTTTGTTAATATTTTTGCCAATAATTGAATTTTAGAGTAGAATTTTATTATTTATTGAAATAATTGAATTCTTGCAATGAATTTTGTTTTTTACGGAAATAATTGAATTCTTACAATGAATTTTGTTTTTTATGAAGATAATTGAATGTTTTGAAAGAATTTGGCTTTAATTTTTTGATAAGAATTTAATTTTTTAGAGAAATTTAATTGAAATTGTATTGTAATTATGTGAGATAAATTTTATTATTTTTAAAAATAATAATTGAATTCTTGCGAGGAATTTTATTAAAATTATGGACAATTTTGAATTGTTCCTAGAAAATTTAATTGAACTCGTATTAAAATTAAAAATGACTGATTTCTTTTATTTTGTTTTTTATGAAAGTAATTGAATTATTGTAGAGAATTTTGTTAAAATTTTTGAAATTATAATTCAATTTTTTTCAAATTTTAGACAATATTTGAATTCTACCAAATAATTTAATTGAAATTATATTGAAAATAACTGATTTCTTATATTTTGTTTTTTATGAAAGTAATTGAATTATTGTAGAGAATTTTGTTAAAATTTTTGAAGTTATAATTGAATTTTTTTCATATTTTTGACAATAATTGAATTCTACCAAATAATTTAATTGAAATTGTATTGTAAGTAATTGAATATTTTTAAAAAATTTTGTTAAAATTTTTTAAAATGCTTGAATTGGGAGTAGAATTTTACTTTTTTATGAAAATAATTTATTGAAATTATATTAAATATAGTTGAATTTCGAAAAATAATTTTATTACTTCTAAAAATAATTGAATTCTTGTAATGAATTTTTTTTATAAAAATGATTGACTTTTTAGGAAGAATTTTATTATTTATGATAATAATTGAATTCTTGCGTGGAATTTTGCTTTTATGAAGATAATTCAATTTTTTTGAAAGAATTTTTTTTAATTTTCCAAATTAATTGTTGTTTGGAGTAAAAGTTTAGTTTTTTTAATAAAAAATGGGATTTCTGCAAAGGAATTTTATTATTTATAAAAATAATTGAATTCTCGCAATGTTTTGAAAGAATTTTGTTCAAAAAAGTTGCTTTCAGTGTCATAAGTGTAAAAATAAGTATCAAAATAGTAGCTAATTGTCAAAAAAAATTACCAAAAACACGTTTTAATTGATGAGAACGTAGCATTTTTTTTCCTTTTTCCTGCGCAATAATAAAAATATTCTATTTTCAGTCTGTTGACAGTGAAATCAGAAGCCTATGAAATCCCGACAGTAAAAGCAGTTCTTGCATTGCACGATAATTATGAATTGAGTGTGAAGACTAAAGAAAATGTAACACCAGAGGAGAGAAATGAAGAATCAACTTTACTCGATGAATTCCTAAAGACGGACGTTATGCAAGCTGCGATGAAATTCCTCGCCGACAAGGGATATATTCCAAAAGATGAATACGAATATAAAGATATATTGAAGGCAATTTGGTTCACGCAATTCAAACGAATTGAAGGCGATTCTTCGAGTTCGGGATTCGAGACTGTATTTCTTGCTGAACAATTTGATAATGAAATAATTGGTCTTCACAATTGGATTTATTTCGCCAAACAGGAAGAGGCGAATAATCTCAATTATTTGGGATACATTCAGGAGAAGAAATTCGCCAATGTGAGTAATTCTCTTTTTAATTAGTTCTCTAATTATCTTCCAAAAATTGAATTTCAAAAATTTTGTTTAGTATTTTCAATTAGATTCTTAATTAGAAATTATTTTGAAAAAAATGTTTCTAATTGAAATTTATTGAAATTTAATTCAAATTTAATTGAAATTGAATTTCAATAAAATTTCACTTTTAAAATTAAGCTGTGAAAATATTGCAAAAAAATATATTATAAAGTTTAATAAAATTTTTCAGAATGCTTCGGTAATAAAGTTACGATCGACTTTGAATAATGTTCTACAACCAGTGACGTCAATATTCGTTGGTACATCACCCGAATTAGAAATGGCACTCTACACAATTTGCTTCTACACGAGACCAATGGCCTTATGTCCAGTGTCACTTGGAGGCTCACAATTTTCGATAATTGTCAATCGAGTGAATTATTTCGGAAAAGAAATTCTCGTTTCCGCCTATCCAGAAATTTAAAATCCAAAAATCTCTTTTTTATAATTCAAAATCTATACATATATTTTTTATCATCTCAACGTACGAATTAGCTTTAAAAAACAATGGATAAAAAAGAAATACTCATTTGAAATTTGGCATTAATTTGAAAAATGTGCCAAAACAAGAAAACAAAAATTGTGTGAGTAGAAAAATCATTAGATGATCAGTTATTTTTTCTATGTTTGATTCTTTTTTTGACATCATGTCCTCTTGTGTGATATTCAACCTGTAAATTTGATACCTAAGGAAATAAATCGAAACAAGTTTCATACCTGGAAGGATTTTTTTTGCTTCGTCTTTAGATTCGTGACATCTAAGAGAGGAAATATCGCCGGTCGTCCATGAGCACATCGATTTGGAGCTTTAGCTTTTCTCAACGATTTTATCAATAAATCGCATTGATTGTTCGTTAAAAAGTCGCCAAATTTGATAGCACCTTTCAAAAGATACATATTTTCATAAATTAAAAATTAAATATTATTAATAATAATTAATATTATTATTATTATTATTTTTATGAATTATTTTAATTAATTATTATTTTTAAAATAAAATTTTTATGAAAACATTTTTTTAACTTTTAAAATAAAAAAAATTTACCGCGACAAGCTTCGGATGCAATTGAATTATGTATTGATTTCGGTAAAATAGAAACGCCATTTGTACTCGCAAGACTCTCGGCAATTTCGATGAGCAAATTCTTCACTGAGCAGAATAATTTAAATTCACTGTATTCACTTTTCCTTCGGAGAAAACAACGAGGCACGTTTGTCACCATCAATGAATTAACGGAATTTAATATTAATTGAACGCCAAATTTTCCAAGTAAATTTCTATTTGAAATTAGTAATTTAATTTTCTCTGGTTCCATGTCACTTATCAAAATTGGATGATCCAAGACAATTGAATAGTATTGTTTCGTTTTATCAATTCTATAGTCTGGAAAATAGAATTTTATTCAGTATTTATTAATGTTTTTTTTTATAATTGAAAATTTTAATATTTGAAAGTAAATTTACTTTGTAAAAGATGTTCGTAACGAATTCTTTCATCAGCCGCATGTTGATCGATCATTAATAATAATTTCGAATTATCTTGAATTGCAATTGCTGCAATGAATTCGGAATTAATTTGTCTCAAGATCTGGAAAAAAAATGTAAATTTATTAGAAATTCGAAGGAAAAGAATAAAATTGTAGACAAACCGCGGTTATCCATTTATGATTATTAATTTTATGAATTAAAGAATATTTTAATTTCAAGAATAAACATCGATTTTTGAATGATTACGAATTCAAAGTTTTAAGAATTCACTTATTAAGTTCATAATTAAATAATCTTGTTAAGTAATTTTCAAAAAATGTAATAAAATTTTTCGCAAGAATTTAACTTCTGCGTTTATAAATAATCCAATTTTTCGAAGGAATTCAATTATTTTTAATACAAGTTTAATAAAATTATTCAAAAAAGTATAAATATTTAAAAAAATATTAATTAAATTCGACTATTTTCCAGAACATTAATAAAAATTAAATTAATTTTAATAATTTTAATGAACTTTTTTAAGAAAAGGAATTATTTTCAACAATTTCGATAAAATATTTTTAAAAACAGTTATTTAAAATTTATGTAATAAAAATCCTGCAAAGAATTCAATGATTTTAAAAAAATCGGATAACATTCTTAGAAACAATTCAAAATTTGTGTAAATTATCGAATCGTCTGCAAACGTTTCCAATTATTTTACAAATAAAAATTTCTTCGCAAAAATTAAAATATTTTCATTAATAATATAATTCTTTAGAAGATTTCAATTTTTTTCAATACAATTTCACTAAAATTTCCCAAAAGAAAATAAATATTTTTAAAAGTATTACTTAAATTTGATTATTTTCAAGAATTTTTAAATATTTTAAATTATTTTCAACAATTTTGATTAAATTTTTTAAGAAAAAGAATTATTTTTATGAATTATAAAATAATCCACAAGAATTCAATTATTTCCATAGATGAAAAAATTCTTCAATAAAATTAAAATATTTTCATTGTATAATAAAATTCTTAGAGAAAGTACATTATTTTACAAAACAATTTTAATAAATTTTTTCGAAGGAATACAAATATATTTAAAAATTTAAAATAAATTTGATTATTTACAAGAATTTTAATGAAAAATCCAATAGTTTTTAACAATTTCGATGAATTTAAAAAAAAATTATTTTTAAATTTTTGTTACAAAATTCTTTCAACGAATTTAATTATTTTCACAAATATAAGAAAATTTAAATTCAATTTCAATTCAATTCATTACTGGAGTTTTAATAAAAATTTAATTTTTTAATAATTCTGATGGAATTCTTTACAGAAATTTAATTACTTTTATAAATCGTAAAATTCTTTGGCAAAAATTAGATTATTTTTATAAATAATAAAATTCTTTTCAGAAATTCAAATATTTTTAATACAATTTTAATAAAATTTCTTTAAAAAATCAATTATATTCGAGATAATTTTTGTAAACTTACTCTAAAGCAATATTCATTTATTATTAGAAATGGTAATAAAATTTTTCTAAACAATTTAATAGAATGAAACATTTTTTGTTAAAACTCTCAAAAATTTCCTTATTATTTCAAAATTTAATTAAATTCCGAAAAGAAAATGTAATTATTTACAAAAACTCTAATCAAATTGTTTGAAAGAATTTAATTTTTTTATCAGTAATTCTATAATATGATTTAATATAGAAAAGTTATCAATTACAATTATTAATAATAAATACGATTATTTTAAAAACTTAATACAAATTTTTCATTAAATTCAATTAGTTCCAAAATTTTCAGTTAAAATTATTAAAAAAGGAAGTCTATTTTTTAATTTTTTTCAAAAGAATTGAAATAAATTCTCTAAAAGAATTCAATTACTTAAAAGAATATTAATAAAAATCTTGCCAAGAATTAAATTTTTTTCATTAATTTACATTAAATTCTTGCAACGAATTAAATTATTTTCAAAAATTTTAATTTATCATTCTTTGCAAGAATTCTTTTTTATCAAAACGCAAACAGCAATCATTATTATATTATATTATATTATACTATATTATTAATAAAGATTTTCAACTCACTTCAATTGAATATAATGTTTTTCGATTTAATTTAAATTCATTCGGACGTGAAACGAGGCAAAGTCTCACATTTAAATTTTGATGACGACTGACAATTTGATCGGCTGCAACAAAATATTTCCAAACATCTAAATTTATTCCAATTAAAAGAATAATAAAAATAATAGTGTTTCCACAAACTAATTTCTTCTTCTAGAAATTCATTAAATTCATAAATATCTAATTTAATACTCACCTTTTAATTGTGGTTTAAAACAAATTGAAATATTTTCCCCGTCAATATTTTGAATATTTGTCTTGGATAGAATATGAAATTTTCCAAATGGTAGCATGGAGTTGAAAATTGGCGGCAGAAAATAATATAAACGATGATAGTCTACTTTTTTTGATTCAGAGATTTGAATAGAATCTTTGGAAACAGGGACGACGTAATTCCAGTCAGACCATTCAGAAAGTTGGCTGCAATGTTCTAAATCAATTTTTTTGTTGACAATAATTTATACAAAAAAAAATCAATAAAATTGACTCTCTATTCTCACCTGTAACAAATTGATGAACTGTGTCCTGATGTGAAACAATTGATTTTTCATCATCAGGTCTTGTTTTTGGTATTTCGACAATTTCCTCCTTTTGCAAAAATCGATTGTCATCCTCGTTGAAAATTTTCATTACCCGATTCTTTGGATAATTGAAATCATCCAGATTCTTTTGTGTTAATAAATTTGTGTCCTCTTTAATAAAATTCTCCGTCGAATTGAATTTTCTTTTCCATCGTTGATCCGTTTCCTTCTGTCTGGATAACATTGAGTCCTTTTCTTCAGTGAAATTCTCCATCGAACTGAATTTCCTTTCCCATCGTTGATTTGTTTCCATGTCGTAAATTGGATTTTTCTCTCTATTTTTCAATGGAACTCTTCTCTCCAATTTATTCATCAATTCATCGCTTTTCGATTGTTTAAAAATATTTCTATTCTTATCGCTTTCGTCTAAATATTGACGATTTTTTCGCATTTCTTTCATGAGTGTTTGATAGTCATTCAATTCTCTTAATTTATCGACGTGAAACACTTTTTCGTCGTTTTGGCTCTTTAGCCAGATTTTAATGTAATTATTCTTCGATTCGTCGATTTGCAATTTTTTAATTTCTTCATGGGCGATATTGAATTTTTGTCGCGAATCCAAATTATCATTTCTCTGTTGATCAATTTCACGTTTTCTTTGCTCTCGAATGATTTTCAATTTTTTCGCAAATTCATCCTGGGGATTGATTTTTATATCTTGCAGTATTTTTACTTTTTTCCGATCCACATTGTTTTGGTTTTTACTTACAACTTTCTGCTCGGGAAATAGATTTGAAAATAGAGTCTGGTGGCGATTTTTCGGGAAAATTTGTTCCATGTCCTGTTGTAATTCTTCTGCGGGACGAATAAAGGAATCTGTTTCAATTTCCTGACTTTTTAGGAATTTTTCAATAATTTCGTGATTTAATTTTTGTGTCTCGTTTCTTGTATTCTGGAGTTTTATTTTTTTTCTTCCTCGTTCGGGACTTGATTCGAAATTCATCTCTTGTTTTCGTTTTAATGCGGTTTGCTTTTCTTCTTTTCGTTTTTGCCTCTGTTCTCGTAATTTGTCGCGACGACTCTTTTTTAGGAAAGAAAGTTGAGTCATTGTGATTTTATGACTGCCAAACGGTTTTTTAAACGTCTTCCCGTTTTTTGGGGTAATGTCATTTTTTCTCGATTTTAGTTTCCTTTCGGCTAATATTCTCTTTGTTTCCTTAACATTTTCTCGGTGAACTGCATTCTTGGCAATTATCGGTTTATTGAGAGTTGAGGATTTACTGACTTGTCGATTAAAAATGTCATTTAAACTTCTTTTCATATTTTGCGATGGATTAAATTTTTTCAACTTTACCTTCAGGGGGTTGTCGGAAGTTTCTTGAGAATCTTTAATCAATTTTACCAAAGCTTTCTTTCTTTTTGCATTTGTTTCGAAATTTCCCCTTTTTCTTGAAAATGGTTTTTCGTCGATAGTTTTTTTTTCATTGTACTTTGATGTTTTTGTTTTTAGATGTTTTTTCGAATCGGATTTACGCACTGAAGTTTGCGTAGCTATTGATATCATTTTCTCCTCGAAATGTTGATTGGAAGGTTTGAAACAATTTTCTTCATCTGATCTTTGAGTTATGAGATTATTCGTTTTTTTCAAATAATTTCCATTGCTTTTGTCTAGAAACAAAAAAATTGGTTTTTTAAAGATTAGAAATAGTTTTCATAGTGATAAAAAAGAAAAACGACGTCTGTGACTTACAAGACTTAGAATTCTCTTTAAAAAAACTTCTTCCTGGTTCGAATTTGTCCGAATTAATTCTCACAGTATTTAGAATGCAATTTTTCACAATGTCGGCAAATTTAATCCATTCTTCGAAAACGACAAATGTCCTGCCCTCGTAGCTCGATAAAATGAAATCCGACTCTGAACATTGAATAAAAATGACGAAATAAAGATTTTCTGTAGAAATTTTCAATTCGTCGTCACCGAGTTTTTTCACTGTTTCAAGAATTAATTTTTGGATTTGTAAACAATTTGCCGATCTTCGGTTTATGAAGATATTGCGAACGGAGCTCGATTTTGTTTCCAGAAAACCAATATAGCCGCAAATCTTGAAACCGAATGATTTTTCACTACTTAAGTGCCAACTTGTTTTCAAAGGAATTGTTTGTCGGCAAATAAAGTTTAAAATACTGTACGGCTCGTGTGGTTTGTTAATTGCAATAATGAGTTTATCATTCTTTAGATCTTGAAGAGTGAATGAAACCTACAAAAAAAAAAAATTAATTTACTTACAGAATTTTTGTCAATTAATTAAGAAACAATAATTAAAATAAAATTTTTACATCAGTGTAAAGTAAAGCCAACGAGGTGATAAAAAAGTAAATTCTATTTAAAGCAGAATCCCAACCGGAACCATCGAATCCATAAATCGTCACCACCGTTCCTTTATTAAGCCAATTTGTTTTCAAAAAAGTCGGCAATTCTCCAATTCGAAATTCCTTTTCATAAGTTGGCGTACGAACGTGTTTCGAGGTAATGACGCAAATTTCCGAAAGATCAATAATTTGCCTTAAACTTTCACCTCTTTTCAAATGAGTGTAACACGTTCCTCTTGCACTTCCATTCTTCGTCTCAATTTCTCCAATTCTCATGAGAACATCGGGAGGAATTCCTTCTCCACTGTCAATGACTTGAATTTTTTTCTTATCACTGTCAAAACGAACTGCGATTCCAGTTGTTTTCGCGTCAAGGGCATTTAATATCTTTGAAAAGGGAAATAATAATAATAACAACAACAACAACAAGTATAATTTACAATAAACAATTTACACTCACCAACTCTAGTACGCATTGACCAACAGTTGCAATTTCCATAGTTGTACTGTCGAATATCAAAGTTTATATTTTACTTTACTCATTGCTTATTTACAATATTAATATTTTCATCTCAATTTAAACGAATTACTTATTTTCTTATTGCTATCAAATTTATTGACGAAAATAGTCAAAAAAATTGGGATAAATAAACTATTCGTGTCGTCCACACCGTCAACCCTGTGGTGCCTGTTGTCACTTTGAAAGTTTCCCATTTCCCAAAGACACCGGAACTGAGCAAGAAGCGAACGACCAATAAAAATTTAAGAAAAGGCACGTGATCAAAACCGAGGCAAATTTAAATAGAGAAAAAAATGACAACAACAAAAATTAATTATATTCTCTGATATTTTCGAATTGTTGTCGAGAAAAATTAAAAAATGTTTAATTAAACGAAGAAATCGAATATTTACAGTTGAAAAAAGAAGTTATTTACATATATTTAGTTTTATGAGTGTTCACAAAACGGGCGGTGTACATAAATATTTTGACAGATTTGACAGTTGAGAATATTATTTCTATTGCAACTGGATAAATATTATTATTTAAAGAAAATAATTCACTTGTGATCTAGTAATTCTCTTTAAATTAGGTAGAAACGGGAGAAAATAGAAAAATATTCAAAAACTGCGCTAAAATATAGTTGTTTAGTGTTTATAACCTCACTTTTTAATTTTTTAGTTTTTTAACCACTTTGGTGCGTTTATAGTCATCATGGAAATAAATCCACTGAGTATTATTCTTGTTAAAAGTGACAGTAAAGGTGACAGGATGCTTTTTCGTTATCCACACACAACTAATCATGAAAGAGATTCGAATCAATGTACAAAACGAAAGAATCCTTATTCATTAATTATAAACGAAGATCTACTACAGGTATATAGGAAATTTTTCCTTTTAAGTCTATTATTTACAAGAAAGAATGTTTACCCTTTACTATTTTTTATTTATCACGATACTCTATTATTTTGCTAATAATTCGATTATTATTATTATTATTATTATAAATGTTATGTTATTGTAATTATTCTTTTTGTACAGTCGTTGCCATTTCCCACGTCAAATATAACGAATGGAAATCTTACGGGATTATCGGACGAAGTTTTGTCCACGTTATTTGCAGTGAAGCCTGAATTATGTGAACTGAAATTTGAATTAAAAGTAAATAATGTACGTTTCGTGGGACATCCAACGCTTCTTTCATCGCGTGGAACGAAAGAAACAAATTCCTCAATGTTGGTCAATGTTGTTTTCGCCCTTCAAGCGCAAGCCACTCATTCAGTTGTGAAATGTTATTACGATCTCAGCAGAAGGTTTGTACTTTTTTGGTTTTTATTCGTAAATATATATATATGCAATTTGGCAAATTAATTAAATTTAAATCGATTGACAATTTGAATTCAGTAACTTTAGAGTTAATTAGCTTGAAGTTTAAATTCCTTAACTTTAGTGTTAATTAGCTTTAAGTTTTAATTCCTTAAATTTAAAGTAATTTCTAAGTAATTTCCTTAAAGTAATTTTTCATATTTAAATTCATTGAATTCGAATTAAAATTCATTCGGTCTAAATTTATATTAATTAACTTTAGATTGAAATTAATTGAATTTTTAACTCGTTATTAGACTTGGAATCGCATTAAGGCACGAGGAGAAACGTTGTAGTTATCTTAGCGAAGAAATTAAAATGATGGTATCCACACACGATGAAGCAGCGGCTCGGTAAGAATATTTTAAAAAGGAATTATCGACTTTTAATTTTTGCTCTAGATAAATAAATAATTTTTTTTCAGTTCAGAAGAAGAGAGCGATGGGGACGAATCTCCCTACGAAGTGATACTGCAAAAAAGTTCTCTCGCTCGCGATTTAAAATCAGTTTTCAACAGTCTGAGCACGACAGGAGTAATTAATATTATGATCAATAAATGGATTCAAGTCAGCTTTTGCCTGCCGCAAAAAGTTCATCAGTCCCACAAAAAAGGGTTTATCATGAATCCAGAAATGATCGACAGGTCAGTTTTTATTTCCTCTCTGAATCGAGAGACAATTTCGTTTATTAACGTGGCAATTATTATTATTATTATTATTATATAATAATAATAATAATAATAATTTGTCCTCACCTGAAGATAGCGTTGTTTTATTACAATGTTTTATTTTCTAGTTTAAATTGATATGTCAAAAAAAAGAAAGTTAATTTGGGAGCGCATGATTTCAGCCAAATTAGAATATTTATAATTGTCATATAACGGAATTTTAAACTTAATAATAATCACTTATTCGAAAGGTTAGTTTCTAAAATTTAATGATAACATTTTTACAATATTTAGAATTGATATTTGTTATAATTTATTTTATTGACTTTCTGAGTATTATTAATATTGATTACAATAAATTTCAAACTATAAAATTGTACGTATAATAACTTTTTTAAATATAATAATTATTTTTCATCATTTTTATGAAATCTAATTATAATTTCACAAAATTTTTAAATTGTAAAATGGAAACTAATATAATGGTGAAAAATGTAATAATTTTTATAAAATCTAATTATTATTTAAGATAATTACGGTTTTTCATATTTTTCAAATATCCAAAACTTAAATCATCGAATTATTATTTTACATAATTTTCATTTAATAAAGGTTTCATTTCTTACAATTTTTATTGCACAGAATTGTTATTTAATATCATTTTTATTTTATAAACTTTTCATAAATCTTAATTTTTATGCCACCGACTAACTAATTCGCAGAATATTTTACGAATTATTGCAAATTTAATGTTAAAACAATGAAAATTTATTATTAATTCGTCAAATATTCTGCGAATTCGGTAGTCAGTAGCATGAAAATTAAGATATATGAAAAATATATAAAATAAATATTATACTAAATAACAATTATGTGCAATAAAAATTATAAGAAATGAAACTTTCATTAAATTAAAATTGTGTAAAAGAATAATTTAAGGAATTCAATTTCGGATATTTAAAAAAAATATGAAAAACAGTAATTATTTTAAATAATAATTAGATTTTATAAAAATTATAAGAACTAATAATTATATTTTTAACGTTTATATTACTTTCCATTTCACAAATTTAAAAATGATGTGAATTTATAATTAGATTACATAGAATTTATAAAAAATAATTATTATACTTTGAAAATTTATTATACATACAATTTTATAGTTTGAGATTTATTGTAATTAATGTTAATAATATTCAGAAAGTCTATCAAAAAAATTAGATTAAAAATAAATTATGACAAATATCAATACTAATATTGTAATAACGTTACCATTAAATTGCAGAAAATTGTATTGAATGTGTAGTGTTTTAATTTGTCCTTAAAAATTAAATTTGGAATAAAATTATTCAAAAATTCTAGAAAACTAATTGAATTTTGGAAGACTTGCAGTTCAAACTTTTAAGTATTTAAAAATTTTAAGTAAATAAAGAACAATAATTAGTTAAATATTTATTTTACAAAAGTTACTAAAATTTAAAAAATTTAATTTGGAATATTTTAATAAACTACGTTTTTGAAAAATAGTAATTAAAATTTTAAAAAAAGGTACTTGAATTCACAATAATAATTTTAACAAATTGAAACAAATTGGAAATTCTGTAAAATTTTTCATTTTAAAGAATTTTTTTTTTCCTCTTTAAAAATTGTCTAGAAATATAATTATAATTTTGAAATTATATCATTTTATGAATTTACAAAAATACTATTTAAATAATTCGATTTTCGTAGTTAAATTTTGATAGGAATTGATTTAAGAAAAATTTTACTTAAAATTCCAGAAAATCATTTAATATTTAAACCGTTGTAACAGGAATTTTAGAAATTAATTAAATTTTAAAACGTTTTGAAATTAAATTCCTTGAAAATTTAAAGGAAGTAGAAGTTTAAAAATCTTTAAATTTTTGATTTAACAAATTATTAATAACATTATTTTTCTTCAAAAATTTATTAAAGTTTTTCAATAATTTTATTCAAAAATTCTAAAAAAATAAATGAATTTTCGATGAATTAGAGTTGTAAATTTTAGAAATAATTATATTTCATGAGGTTTTTCATTGAAATTATTTAAAATTTCAAATTCCTCGGGAAAAATAAATATGAATAAGTTTTTAAATTTTTGTTTGACAAAAAGTATTAATGTTTTGAAAAATTTAATTCATAAATTTCGTAAAATTGTTTCTTGAAAAAATGAAACTAAAATTTTTTAAAATAGAAGTCTATTTCTTAAAATAATTTTAAAAAAATTGAAACAATCGAAAATTTTTCTAACTTTTATTGAAATAAATTTTGAATTTTAATTCAAGTTGCTGTTAGAAATATTTTGGCATTTACGACACGAGTTGTTCAAATAATTACTTTTAATGAAAGACCGCAATAAAAATTACATTGTTTAAGAAATTAAGAATTTTCATTAAATTTGGAAAAGCAAATTTTGAAAGTAACAATGGAAAAGAAAATTTTACGCGCCCTGAAAATAATTTCAGGGCGCTAGTAACTAGTTTTGCTAGTTGTAAATAAAAATCGAATTATAAAATTAAAGAAGTGATTTAGTTTAAATTTAATTAATTGAATATTACTTTCAAAGATGCTTGAAAAGTTTGAGGCCCTATCATGGTTTGCTTCTCTTAATTGAGCCTCTGGAATTATTGGAATCGCTTCCATCGGATTCATCGCCAGCTTTGAGGCGAATGATTCAAATGTATAATCCTCTAAAGAGTTTGCAAACTTTAGCCGCTGATTCGGATCTCACTTTGTCTCAAGTTTTCCAACTAACTGGACATTTGGTTTATTGGGCGAAGGCGACAATTATTTATCCACTTTGCGAAAGTAATGTCTACGTTGTTTCACCGGATGCAATTATAACGAATCAATTATTGGAAATGTTTTCCGAACAATTTCCAGGATTGTGTCTCCTACAAGTAAGTTATTAATTTACTTTCCCTTCTATTGTAATCCTTATTCATAAAATTAACTTTTATCCTATTTTTAAGGTTCTCAGCGATTTTTCTCTTCCAACGTCGATTAGTCAGAAACTAAATCCTCTAAATCAGCCGCAACAACAGACGCAATTGGTGAAAATTATTATTTGGATGCTGAAATATCATCTTTTGCTGCAATTACACACTTACGTGCAATATATGCCAACGGCTCATGGTCGAATAATTAAGGTTCAATTTAAATTAATTTTCAATAAAATTAAATTTCTCATTTTATTTCTTTCAATTCTTTCTATTTGAATTTAATTTAGTTTAATGTCTTAATTTTTGAAATTGAGAGAAATGAATGTGTTTTACTTTTCGAAAAATTAAAAGACGACTTATTTTTTAATTCATTGTAATTAATTGGAAAAAAAAATCTTTTTCCCCAAGGACGCAAAGTCATCGGACACGTCGAGTCCAACTGGAACGGTTGAAAATGAAAATGGACATCAACAGGAAGACAGTAGTTGGAGTTTGAGCGATACGCCGAAAGGAACGCCGAGCGATTCAAAAACTGACATGTCCCTCTCAATTCACAAGGAGGATGGAATTTATGATTTTCAACCGGAAAACTATTCAATTCCATCGGACGATATTATTTTACTTGATAAACTCTGCCGACTCGGTTATTTTCGTGGTGGACATCATTTAGAAGAAATTATGTACTTGGAAAATATTCGACGTTCACAATTATTACAAATTCTCGATAAGTTTCGTGACATTTTAATTACATGCGAGAGTGAAGATCCAGCGATTGCACTTTTTTACTCACAATTAAGTTCACAGTGATAATTAGGGAAAAAATTATTTTTCTTTTATTATAAAAAGAAAAGGTGAAAAAAATTTATTTTTGTATATATTTATATATTGTAAAGAATATTTAAGATTTGAAATTTTTTATACTTGTTGAATTGTTTTAAAAAGCACTGATGAAGTAAATGTAATCTATTATTAGCAGTAAATATAATTATTAATAATTGTTTATATTCTGGATTTCTTTTTTTTGTTTCCTGACTTTCTTGACAATTTTGAATTTCAAAAATTTCGAATTTTAAATGACAATTTTATCCTGTTAAAAATTGTTTTCAAATTTTCTAATTTTGAATCAGTGACAATTTAATTCTTGCATAAAATATTAATAAAGTTTTTTATTTTAAAAAAACTGAAGTCGTTAGAAGAATTTTATTACAATTTAGTAATTAAATCTTTAGGAAAAAATTTTTCCGGTGAATTTTTTAGAAAATTTCTAAATAATTGAATTCTTCGGTAAAAATTTATTATTTTCTAAAATCAAAAAATTTCTCTGAAGTATTTTATTGTTTATTACAATAAATTCAATGAATTCAAGAAATTTTATTATTTTTTTAAATAATTGAATTGTTTAGAAAAATTTCTGTGAAGAAATTTATTTAAAAATGTTTTTAATAGTTAAATTTCTGAGTATAATTTTATTCTTTTTGAAAATGATTCAATTATTTTCGAAAAAGTTAACTAATATTTCTTGAAGAATTGAATTTCAGAGAAAATTTTTTATTATTTATAAAAATAATTGAATTCTTGTAATGAATTTTGTTTTTTTTTAAATAATTGAATTTTTGGAAAAGAATTTTCTTATTTATAAAAAAGAATTGAATTCTTTTAAAAATGGTATTGAAAATAATTGAATTCTTGCGAAAACATTTTATTATTTAAAATAAAAATAATTGAATTCTTGAGAAGAATTATAATTTTTTACAATAATAGAATTCTTCTGCGAAATTAATTTAATATTGTAATAAAAATAATTCAATTTAATTAAAATTTCTAAAATAATTGAATTTTTTTAACAAAATTTTTTTTTTTGCAAGGAATTTTTATTATTATTTTTGCCAATTTACTTGATTTCATTCATGAAATGTATTTTATTCGTTTGTAAGAACAGTTGAATTCTACCGATGATTTTTATTAATATTTTTGAAAATATCTGATTGAATTGTTGTCAAGATTTTTATTAAAATTTCAATACATAAGTAAATTTTCTTTTAATTCATAATAAAAGTTTTATAAAATAATTATAAATTTGAATTTATAATAATTGTAAAATTTCAATCATTATTAAGTTTTCTTTTAAAATAAATCTTATATTTTTATTAATGGAAAATATATATAATTAATAATTATAAAATTTAACGCACTTTAATAATATCATAAAATTAGATTTCATTGTAAATCCTTAGAAATTTTAATCAACAAAAATACTGAAAATAAGGAATGTTTAATTTTAATAAAGAAGGAAATTAATACTAATTTGTCTTTTTTTTGTACTATTATCTATCTCATTTCACTTTCATGGAAAAATATACAGCCCTTTCAAATAAATTGTTACAGTAGGCTATAACCAACACAAATTTTGGTGTTATTGTTACATATTACTGTTATTTGGTGTTACAAATATTAACATATATATCTTCTGTTTTAGCATAATTAGGAAAAAAATAAGCAAAATTATTTAATTTTACAATATTATATCGTTTAAATGTACAAGACTCATTCTTTGAAGCATGAAATTTTTTTCTTTCCTTTTTCTTTAGATTGTAACTTTGCACAAAAAAAAAGTATATTTCTAATAAATATTCAGAAAAAAATATTCTGAATAATTTTTTATGCATATTATTATTATTTATTATTATTATTATTATTATTATTAATTAATAATTTATATGTAACAATTAATCCATTGTCTTAATGAATTCAATTGCAGAACAAAATTGTGTCCACCAATATTGTTCCTCACCCTGTAAATGATTACTGTAGAAGCTTTCAACATATTGGACCGTCGACAATAATGATGGTGGATTTGCCTGGAAAAGAAATTCATTTTTCATTGAAAAAAAAAATTGTTTTCTGAAGTTAAAAGTTATTTTTACTTTCATTTGACTTGGAAGATTGATAATTTTCTTTTTAATTTGAATAATAAAATTTTTGCCAAGTTTAATTTTTAATTTTTTTACGTAAATGATGATCACCTTTATGATGACATAGACAAGAACTGGAATTAGATCGTCGGCAGCTGGAATTCCTCTCTCCGATGCCATTGACAATAGACTCATTATTGTTGTGGCACATCTCCAAATACATTGAAATTTATCCCGAGGAGTTTTATACGCCGATATTACGGACAATTCGGCTTGTGCCCATGGCCAGGGACATTCGTAATGATAGATCTTTGGAATTCGTAAATCCTTATGATTGGGCGTTAAACCTTTTGACAATTTTTTAATATGATCATTGAGAACTTGATCCCTGCATGAGTCGCCGTCTCCATTTGGAAAAAGAGCAAAATTATAAATTTGAGCCATGACAATTCTTTCGACGACAATTCTCGCTAATTTCAATTGAGTATTACTGGCAGCTGAAATAGAAAAAAGTTATTTAAAATTAAAAAATCATTCTATAAAATTTATCAAACAATTAAAGTAATAAAACAAACATTTCTTTAAATAAAAATTTACAACTCCGAATACCTTGCCATATTGAGTCATTTTCCATTTCGGCGTGAATTGTTCCTAGGAAATTTTCCACCAAATCCTGTTTTTCATCAATTAGAGAAAGCATTTTGAATTCCTCGCAAAATCGAGAGAGTAAAGTTTCTCTCTTCTCGAGAAACACTCTCACGCAAACTGACACCAAATGATTGTTCACCGCATCTCGATCACACTTGACACGTTCTGACAATCTGTTAATTTTTTTTTTGGTTTTGGTAAAGAAAAAAAAAAAGACAAATTATTATCGACTTTGATGGAATTGATTTTTTTAAAGAAATGTACTGATAATTTTTACCGATCTAAATGAGCGACTGTTGACAATAAACCCTGTCGACATCGAACAAGATAAGCAATGTACGGTGATCTTTTTCTGTAGTCATCTTTCAATGATCTGAACAATTTTCTACAACCATCGTCATTAAATAATCTCACGCATCTCAATGTCTCATGTAAATGTGCTATCAATGCTCTGTCTTGTAAATTTATAGCTTCGGCCAATTGCATCTGAAGGAAAGCCACTAATTCATTTTCCTTTTGCGTCCAACCGTTTCTCTGCAAAATAAAAAAAATTTACCTCTCTTTCTTTTTTTTTAAATTAATGAACAAAAATTTTTAATTTACAATATTAGGTTTGTCAATTTTTTTCTAAAATTCTAACAAAAATTTGTTTACAAAAAAAAAGAATTTAAACTTTTTACAAAAAATTAGTTCTACAAAATTTGTTCGTTATAACAAAAAAAAATTAAATTTTCAAAAATAAGTCAAAAAACTTCATTGCCAATCATTCATACATTTCAAAAATAAGTATTTCTAAAAATACTATTTTTAATCAATTCTTATTCGATTTCAACTACGAGAACTGAATTATTTAAATATACAAAAATAAATAATTGATAAAATAATTGATTACTTTCGAAATTCTAAATTATTTTCACAACTTCAATTCATTTTTTATTTTCTACAAATTTTTAACTAAAATTCTTCTTTAAATCAATTATTTATAGTAATTTTTTGACAAAGTTCTTGGCGAATTTGCAAAACCTTTTTTTTACAAGTCAATTTTAGCAAAAATTTTGACTACTCGGAAATTCTTCAATTAAATATATTTGTTAGAAAATAAAAACTACAAATCTTTACAAAAAAAATTAAACTTTTCGAAAAAAAATTAGTTCTACAAAAGTGTTAGTTAAAATTTTCGAAAATTTTAATGTCAAACCTTTTCAAGATTCAATTATTTCTAAAAATTCAAGCTATAATACTTTGAATATTCAATTATTATCTAAAATTCAAACTGTAATTAATTTTTAAATAAACTTTTATTAGAAAATTCTACATGAGTTCAGTTATTTTAAATATAAAAATAAATAATTCAATGTTTCTAAAAGTTGAATTTCGATAAAGAATTTCATAAACAAATTTTTTAACAATTTAATTACTTTGACTGATTTTAATCAAACTTTTAAGAATAATTACATTTTTCAAGAAATTCGATTTAAAATGAAAAAGAAAATAATTAAAATTCTGCAATAAATATCATTATTAATGAAAATAATTGCATTCCTGAAAAGAATCTTATTTTATAGCTGTATAAAAATAATTGAATCCCCGTGAAATTTTTATTATTTATGAAATTTTTAAAAATAATTTCAAAGTCCTTAGAAGAATTTTATTACTTAAAAGAAATATTAAATTCTTACGGAAAACGGTTTATTAATTTTTTTTTAAATTTAATTTTGGACAAGAATTTTAATAATGGAATTCTTAAAAGAATTTTATTAAAATTTTTGCAAATAATTCAATTTCTGACATAAATTTTATTTTACAAAGAGAAATTTCTTTTTCATTAATGATTTGTTTAAACTTTTTAAAAATAATTGATTATCGGAAAAGAATTTTAATATTTATGAAAATAATTGAATTGTTTTCAAGGAATTTTGTTTCTTATAAAAAGAATTTAACACTTAGGAAAAATTTTGTTATAGTTTTTGAAAATAATTAAATATTTATTTTAAAGAATTTTATTATTAAAATTATATTCAAAATAATTGAATTGCTGCAAAAATTTTATTTTTTACAATAAAATTAATTGAGTTTTTAAGAAGAGTTATATTAATATTATTTACAATAATAAAATTCTTCTGAAAAATTAATTTAATATTGTAATCAAAATAATTAAATTTTTCGAAGAATTTCATTGAAATTTCTAAAATAATTAAATTATTGCGAAGAAATTAATAAAAAAGTTAAAAATAATTTAATTCGTGTAAAATTTTTACTATTTATGAAAGTAGTTTAATTTTTTCGAAGAATTTTGAACTTTTTTTTGAAAAATTTTATTAAAATAGAAGATATTGAAAAATGATTGAATTGAGGGAATTTTTCTACAATAAAATTTCAAGTTTTTAAAAATAAATAAAAATTTGCTAAAAATTTGATGTATTAAAATTTTTCAAAAATCTAAATTCATAAATTTCTAAATTATTGTCAGAAATAAAAAAAATTTTAGGTTTTGATTTAAAAATCTTGGTAATTTTACAGTTTTCAAGACAAACTAAGAAGACCCGAAAATTCAGAATGTTTCTTATAAATTCTTAAAAGTTAAATTTTTTCTACTACTTTTAATAAAAATTCCTGATTTTCTGATTTTGTAACTCTTGTAAAATCTTGTAAAATAAATATTAATCATTTCTTCAGTTCAATACCTCAGTTATGTTCGACCATGGGACGTGTTGTAAATCAGCAGTACTAAGTACCATTCGTAGTTTCCTCTTTGCATCAATGAACGCAAAGGACATTTCCACATTGTTAGGATCAATTAATAATCTCTCATCTTCAATTTCCTTTGTTCTCGACTGTGTACTTTCTACAGAAGCCGTGTCGCTATTTGCACTCGGTTTTCTTCTGTATTTTGCTAAAATATCATCCGTACTATCTGCAAAACGAAAGAAAATTTACAAAAATCTTCCTTAAAAAATAAATTCCAAATTTAATAAGTTAATAAAAGACGAATTCAATTAAAGATAAAAAAATTAATTAATTAAAATTAAATTAAAACCAACCATTGTGTGTACTGCCACTGGCAGATGGATCCTCGGACATAATTCTTCTTAATCTGTGACGATTAATATCGATACCATCAGCTCCACCGTCTCGTTCATAGCATCTACTTAAATCATCAGCGCCACGTAAAGATTTACCCCTTCTATTTTTCAATGTCATTTTAAGTTTACCGAAAAATCCTCTCTTATTTTTCTGATCATCGTCCAATAATTCCTTATCGCCACGTTCAGCGGTCATATCAAAACTAATGCTCTTCGGTATTGCTCCCGTTGATGTACTCGGTTTTAATGACGGCGAAATTGCCTGACAATCATTATTCCCACCATTCATCATCAGCGATTGTGCATTCGATAAATCACCGATACAGCGATTATTATTTTTCGAACGTGGCTCCGATCCCGAACTACTGCTCGACGTTAGACTCGCAGTACTCAATCTCACGACAACATCACTCGAATTTCCCGCCGCATAGCCATCCAATTCCTTAAAAATTTAAAAATTATACTAAATTCATAAAATTTAATGACAAATGTTTTAAAATAATAAGAAAAAGAATAGCGAAAACATAAAGAAACAGAAATTAATATAGTAAATAATAATAAATAAAATAGAAAAAATAGAAAAGTAGATAGAAATAAAATATTTGCCTCTGTCTTAACATCGCCGTTTGACAATTTATCCTGCGGGAGAATTGGACACAATGTATTATTCGATAATGTTGAATTTGCCGATGAAGGAACTGCTACGAATCCATTCACTGGATTTTGACGATCGGAATTTATCTTGTTACTGTCGAATTGTAATTTATCCATTAAATGAACTAATCTGTCTTCTCCGACACCTTTTCCGTAATCCATATTATTGTTATTGTTGTTATGGGAATTGTCAACATAATCAATCGTGCTTCGTCTGTAGTCAGCTCTCATTCCTCCTCTAGCAGTAATGTTCGATATTGGCGAATGCATCGCTGTCGGTGACGAGAGAACACTCACTGAAGAACTGCCAATTGGATCTTCTCGAATTGGTCTAAAAACTGCTGCCGCATTATCTGCTGTATTAAAAGTTGTTAATAAAATCATTTCCAACCTAAACTGTATTTTATTTATTTACCGCACATTCCAAAGAAAATAATTTTTTCCTAAAAACTTTTGAAATAAAAAAAAAGTAGAGAAAAAAAATTGCTTTTTTCTGGAGTGCGACACAATTGAGAAATCTTACAGTTGACAGGTGGTGGAGTTTCTTCTCCTCCTTCAGGTTCACCGCGACTTTCTATTTCCGATCTTGCAGTATCATCCGATCTGGAAAATAAAAAAATTATTTTAATTTTAATATAAACTATAAAACATGATGACATCGATGACTCCGAATCTTCGACGCGAAGTTTCAAATCCATTTTTTTACAAATTCAATTTTACGAAATTTCAATTATTCGTAAATTTGTTAATTAAAAATACATATTAGAAAGTAAAAACTACAAATAATATCACAAAAAAAATTCAATTAAACTTTTCAGAAAAATTATTTTAAAAAAATTTAATTTAACTATAAAAATAATTATATATTTTCGTTTGAATGTTATAAAAATTTATTTTTTATATACTTTAATGTATTTGGAAAATTTGTCTAAAATACTAAATATTAAAAATCATTGAATTGTAGTAAATGCTTTTAATATTCAATTGTTCTCTTAAATTTTAACTACAATTTATTTTTAAATCTAATTTTTATTAGAAAATTCTACTAGAATTCAATTATTTACTAAAAGAATTATTTAATAAAAAAATGTATTAAATAATTGCATGTTTCGTAAAATTCAATTTCCAAAAAGAATTCAATGATTTCTAAAAACTGCAATTATTGGTGAATTTTTCAAAATTCAAATATTATCTAAAGCTTTAAACGAAATTAATTTTCTACTCAATTTTTATTAGAAAATTCAACTAGAATTCAAATTATTAAAATACAAAAAAATAATCATTTAATGAATAATAAAATGTTTCTTAAAATTCGTTTTCTATAAAGAATTTTATCTACAAATCTATAAATAATTGAATTCTTTTAACGAATTTCAAAAACAAATTCAGAATAATTAGATTTTTCGAAGAATTCAATTAAAATTTTGTATAAAAATAATTGAAATTCTGCGATGAGTTTTATTTATAAAAATAATTGAATTCCTTAAAAGAATTTTTACTGTTTAAGAAATTTTATTTTTATTACTTTTAACAATATAATGGAAATTTTGACGAATATTTAAAAATACTTGAATGTTATTGAATGTATGCAATAATTTTATAAGTTTTCAATTATTTTTAATAATTTTTGAAAAGTTCTTTAAGAATTTTCTACTCATTTTGTTTACAATTCAATTTTACAAAATTTCAATTATTTGTAAATTCTTCAAAATTCAAAAACTGAATTATAATTCGCATTTAAAATTTTTGGAAAAAATTAATTGCACCGAATTGTTAGTTAAAAATATGAAAAATTCAAATTTTCAAAGATTATAATTTGAAATCTTTCCAGAATTCAATTATTTCTAAAAATTCACGCTCTACTGCTTTTAATATTCAATTAAAATCTAAAATTTTAACAGAAATTCATTTTTTAATTGATTTTTATTTGAAAATTCCACTAGAATTCAGTTATTTAAATACAAGGAAAAATTTATTGAATATTTGAATGTTTCATAAAATTTAATTCTCATAAAGAATTTTATGAATAAATTTTTGAATAATTGAATTCGTTTGACGAACTTTAATAATTAATTTTTTAAAATAATAACATTCTTCGAGGTATTCGATTATAATTGTATTAAAAATAATGGAATTTTTGAGCAGAATTTCATTATTTATGCGAAAATCATTGAATTCCTAAAAAGAAATTTATTACAATTTTTTGAAATAATTGAATTAGTTCGGCGAATTTTAATAAAAATTTTTAAAATAATAATATTCTTCGAAGAATTCGATTATAATTGTATTAAAAATAATTGAATTTTTGAGCAGAATTTCATTATTTATGCGAAAATAATTGAATTCCTAAAAAGAAATTTATTACAATTTTTGGAAATTATTGAATTTTCACGAAAAATTTATGTTATTTGTAAAATGATTGAATTGTTTTGAAGAATTTGACTCTTCATAGAAATAAGAGAATTCTCAGGCAAAATTTTATTATTTATGAAGATATTTGGATGTTTAGGAAAATTTGATTACAATTTTTGTGAATAATTTCATTTCTGCAATAAATTTTTTTCTTACAAAAATAGTTTTATTTTCATTAATAATGTAATATTTTTGAAAATAATTTAATTTCTGTCAAGAATTTTATTAATTATTGAAAATAATGGAATTGCTGCAAAGAATCTGATTTTTTTTTAAATAATTAAATTCTTGGAGAAATTTTTTTTCAAATTACTGAATTTCTTTAAATAATTTTTAATATATTTGAAAATAATTGAACTCTTTTAAAGAATTTTGTTGAAACTCTGTGTAATTAATTCCATTTCTGCGATGAATTTTATTTTTACGAAGATAATAATTTTATTTTCGTTTAAAAATTTTGCTTAATGTTTTTGAAAATAATTGAACTTCTGCGAAGAATTTGATTTTTTTATAAAGATAATTTAATTCTTGGTGAAATTTTGTTTTAAATTATTGAATTTCTGCAAAGAAATTTATTATTTTGGAAAATAATTGATTTTCAGTGAAGAAATTTAATTATTTAAGAAAATAATCGAATGATTGCGGAAAAATTTGTAAATAATATTCAATTCCTGTGCAATTTGTATTTTATGAAAATAATTCAATACTTTCGTTTGAATGTTACAAAAATTTATTTTTTATATACTTTAATGTATTTGGAAAATTTGTCTAAAATACTAGATGTTAAAAATCATTGAATTGTGGTAAATTTTAAAAAATAATTAAAATTTTGAATAAGAATTTAATTATTTCTAAAGATAATTTAAATTTTTCAAAAAAACTGACTTTTAAGGAGTCGAAGTAGATTCTCGGACCTTTACGGAATTTACGGACATAGTTCGAGTTTTGTTAGTTCAAAAACAAAATTATAAAAATAAATAATAATAAACCTTGCAACGCTGGCTGTGTCATCAGTATCAACTTCAGTGAGTCTTTCCGAATCACTAGCAAGAACGTCTGTACTCCAGGCTTCCGAAGCAGTTTCGCTAACATCTAATTGTGAACTTTCAACAGGAAGCGAAGGCGGCGGTTGTTCTTGAGGTGGCGGCGGTGGAAACAAAAATCTCTCCTGTTGCTCAACAATTTCACTGTCCGACGCCAAAACATCTGTGGACCACGTATCGGACACCAGTGAAATTGTTTCATCCCCTAAAACAAAAATATTAAAACCTAAAAATTTCTAATTAACCCAAAGTATTGAATTTACAATTTTTTTTTTAATAATGAACAACTCGTACCTTCGATGAGTTTTTTAATTTCAAATTTACAAAATTTATCATCAATTTCAGAGCGACTTTGCTTTGTTGGCATTGAGGGTGGCGGTAAATCTAATTGCCTCGCTTCACCAGCAGCACGACCATCGTCGCCCTCTGTTATTTGCGATGACGGTGTGTCACGTCCCGATATATTCGGTGTACC
The DNA here is from genome assembly GCA_032872475.1 of Leptopilina myrica (nomen nudum). Taxonomy (NCBI): domain Eukaryota; kingdom Metazoa; phylum Arthropoda; class Insecta; order Hymenoptera; family Figitidae; genus Leptopilina; species Leptopilina myrica (nomen nudum). Next base: position 19,272,708 of record CM065467.1, on the reverse strand, counting down.
TCTTCCCGACACATTCGCTGAAACCATATCTGATAAATTGTCATTCTGATCTTCTGTTTCTAATTCAAGAGACGATGCAACGCTGTGATTCGATGCTGCCTCAGAAACTGCTTCCAAATTATCAGATGTGTTTCCAATTGATCCCTCAAATAACACTGCAAAATTAATTCTCAGTTAAATTCATTAATATTTTAAATCTAAATTTAAAGTATTAAATTAATTTCTTAAAAGAATTTTATTAGTGTCAACAATTTTAACTAAAAATTCCCATTTTTATTACTCGTCTCTGAACGAAAAAATTACCTTCGTCATGAGATAATGAGAAACGTGTTCGCTTTTCTTGTGTTTCAATACGTTCGACACTATTTCCTTCCCTCCCATGATTATTACGATTAGACAAATCGTCCGAAAGATTAAATGTGATTGAGCCATTTTCCATATTATTTTGTATATCCATACATAGAACCTAAAGGAAGAAATTAATCATAAACCATAATTAAATTCTCATCATTTTGTACTCGTTGGAAAAAAAATTAGGAAATATTTTTCTGAAATTAAAAGAAAAATTTTGAATAATGACAAGAAATTTAATTTTTAAAAAAATACCTTTTGTTCGCTGAGCAATCCAACACATTCGCTTACTGTTGGTCCGAAAGGAATAACCAAAACACCCTGAGAAACTTTATCCATCGCCTCGTCGTCAATTGCCGATGATCCATTCACGTCCTCACTGCCATCGGTTGTTGTATTCGACGATGAGGAGGATATACGAATTCCTCTTCCCTTACCTATTAAGAATTTATGTTCATTAGAATCATGATTTATTCATTTTATCCATTATTTACCATCAATTTATTTTCAATACAATTTTAATAAAATTTAGACGAAAGAAAACAATTTTTAAAAATATTATTTAAATTCAATTACTTTCGAGATTTAAAAAAAAATTCAATTATTTTGAACAATTCTGATAAAATATTTTTAAAAACAGAAATTATTGAAATTTTTTTTTAATAAAATTCCTACAAAGAACTCAAGTATTTTCAAAAAAAATTCGGATAAAATTCTTGGAAACAATTTAAGATTTCGGTAAATTATAAAATCGTCCACAAGAATTCAATTATTTTACAAATATAAGAAGTTTCTTTAAAAAAATTGAAATATTTTTATAAATAATAAAATTATTTGGAAGACTTCAAATATTTTCAATAAAACTTCAAAAAAAATTTCTCAAAAGAATATAAATATTTCTAAAAATATTAATTAAATTCAATTACTTTTAAAGATATTTAATATATAAACTCAATTATTTTCAATAATTTTGATAAAATTTTTTAAGAAAAAGAATTATTTTCAAAATTTAAAAAAAAAAAATTGCTTCAAAGAATTCTATGGTTTTTGAAAAATTCGGATAACATTCTTTAAAGTAATTCAATTATTTTTATGAATTATAATATAATGCGCAAAAATTATTTTTACGCAAATATCAATTATTTTCATAGATAAAAAAAATTCATTGACAAAATTAAAATTCAAAGATTTTGAGTACATCGACCATTTAATTATTTCTGAAAATAATTGAATTTTTGAATAGAATTTTATTAAAACTTTTTTAAATAATTGAATCCCTGAGAAAAACAAATAATTTAATTTGTGGAAAATTTAAAAAAAATAAGTGAATTTTTTAGAAGATTTTATTAAAATTGTAATTTAAATAATTGAATTCCAGTTAAATATTTACTACTTTTTTGAAACTAGTGAATTTTTTCGAAAACTTTAAAAACAATTTTATATTCCCAATTTTGTAATTAAAGTTGTATCTAAAATAATTTAATTCCAGTGAAAATTTCGTTATTTATAAAAATAATTTAATGTATATAAAATTCTTTGAAGTGAATTTCTCGGAGGAATTCAATTATAATTTTAATAAAATTTCTAAAAAAAAATACAATTATTTTTAAAAATATTAATTCAATTCGATTATTTTCAACTCTATTTTCATTTTGGTAAAATTCTTAAAAAATTAATTATTTCTTAATTATTTACAAAATTTTTAATAAAACTCTTCCAAAACATTTAATTATTTCCAAAAATTCTGATAAAATTCTTCGGAGGAATTGAATTATAATTTTAATAAAATCTCTAGAAAAAACACAATTATTTTTAAATATATTAATTCAATTCGATTATTTTCAACTCAATTTTCATTTTGGTAAAAGTCTTAAAAAATTAATTATTTCTTAATTATTTTCAAAATTTTTAATAAAATTCTTCCAAAAAATTTAATTATTGCCAAAAATTCTGATACTATTTCTTTGGAGGAATTGAATTAATTTTATAAATGGTAAAATTCTTCAGAAAAATTCAATTACTTTGAAAAATAAAAAAAATTTCGTAGAAATTCAATTAATTTCAAAAATTTAAGTAAAATTCTTATCAAGAATTTAGTTTTTTAAACAAATTTTAATCATTCTTTTTCCGAGCATTCAATTATTTTTTTAAATCTCGAAATTCTTGACAAAAATTTTTAATTCATTTCAATATAAGTTTAAAACTTATTCTGGACAAGATTTAATAATTTTAAAAATTCTAATTAAACTATTCGAAAGAATTAATTATTTTTAATACAATTTAAATTGAATTTTTTGACCGTATTGAATTATATTCAAGAATTGGAATACAATTTTTTATAAAAGTTCTATTACTTTAAAAAATTTTAATCAAATTTCTGTCAAGAATTCATTTATAAATAATAAAATATATAAAATAATCTTTATGAATAATAAAATTTTGCGCAGAAATTTTTAGAAATTCAATTTTTTTTTTAATTTTTAATAAAATTCTTTCAAAACATTTAAATATTTCTAAAACATCTGATAAAATTTATCAATAGAATTGAGCTATTTTTAAAAATTGTAAAATTCTTCCTAAAAAGTCAATTATTTTTATAATAAATTGTAATAAGATTTTTCTAAAAAATTCAATTATTCTTAATGTGTTTTTTTCTGAAACTCTGTAAATTTCAATTATTGTTCAAAACATTCAATGAAAATTATCTGAAAAAAATTACATTATTTTTACGAAATTTGAAGAAATTCTGCACAAAATTCAATTAATTACTTTCAAGTTTTTCAATAAAAACTATATTAAAAAAACAATATTATTTTTAAAAAATAAATAAAAAATTCAAAAAAGTTCTTTAAAAAAATTCAATTATTTTCAGTACAATTTTAAAAACTCGTTTAAAAGTATTCGATTCTTTTCAAAATAATAAAATTCCATTCTTGAATTCAATTATTTCCAATAGAATTTTAATTAAATTGTTCTAAAAAATTGAATTGTTTATTTTATTTTTTTTTAAATTTTTAATAAAATTCTTTCAAAACATTTAAATATTTCTAAAACATCTGATAAAATTTATCAATCGAATTGAGCTATTTTTAATTTTATAATAATTTTTATTAAATTACATTAAATTAATTAAAAAATTGAAAACATTTAAAAGAGAGCAATTAGAAAAGTGAAGAAATAAAGAAGCAAACAAAACGATGATTATCAATATAGTTAATTACCTTTTCCAAGAATTCCTCCCCGTTTATTGGGAGTTTCCGGAGAAACATTATCCGCAATTCGATTTGCATTTGGCATGGACAATGGCAATTGAACCAACATATCACTCAATTGTTTCTGATTATCGAGAATTAAATTTGACGTTTCATTTTTACTAGTTCCATCGTGAATCACTTGTAAAAAGGAAATCAATGCATTCAATTCGCTCTCAGTGAAAAGTGCCGCTGAACGCGACAGACCCTGTAATTTATTAGCATCAATCATTGTTGGCTCATCTTCCAATTCCTCCGTTGCTCCATCCAACATTGCGTCAATTATCGACGAAACCGAATCCTTTTCAAATCTCCTATACAAATCAAGTACCTTCGTGTCAATTGTTTGATATTTAATGAGCGAGAGCATTTGTAAAATTTGTCCCACTTGCATTAAATTAAATCTCGCGACATAACTTATTGGCGCGTCAGTGATGCCATAAGGCTCGGGATTAACAATTGCCGGGCATATAAAATAGGTAAACACCAAATCCGTACACATTGCGTGTATCTCCTTCTGATCGATATTACCATTTTTATTCAAGAGTCCAGCCATTTGTCTCACCAGCCAATAAATACTTGTTGGAAAACAATGCATATTCTCACGAATGCTGAGAATAAATCTCTGCGTTATTCGCACGAGGGAATTTATAGTCCAAACGCGATAGCGTTGCAATTTCGCCTGATATTCGGGCGTTCCTTCTTTGCCAAATTTCTTTAAGCGTTCAACCGGTGGAAAACGAATTGACACCTTGTCCGGATCAATATCAAGAAACATCTCGTCCTCCATTAATAATTGCATTATTGGATTGTGTAGTGCGGCGGTTAAAAAGAATTTCGACGAAAATAAACTCTCGTGAAAGACTGAATAAAAACTGGAAAATGCACATGTTCCATGCCTCAATAATCGTCGGGGATTATCGGATGGAACAACTTGTAAAAGCATTAAATAACGTAGAAGTTTTAGAACTAAAAGCTTATCCTCGGGGAATAGACAACTTCCATAGAGTCCTGCGGCGAGTGATTGTATTATTCCCTGCATTGCTTCGGGTAAAATTTTGTCTCCCTCAACTAGACATGAGGCTAAGAGTTTCGGTGATTTCCGAAGACCGTGAAGAAATTCGCCATATGACAGGCATATTTGATAACGAAAATGCTTATAGGCGTCGATAAAGTGTGAATTTTCTAAAACATTCGCACGATGACAACACGACGCTGGAGTTGAATCCGGACGAGACACTATTAAGTGATTTAAATTCACTCTTTGTTGCGCAGTCACCCATGCCTGTTGCGCCAAGTCCGACGACAAATACAAAACCTGAAAAATTAATCGTTTATTAATTTTTCTACTTTATTTTTTCAATTCTTTTCGATTTTTGATAAATTTCCATTTTTTTCAGAAATAAATAAAAGAATCAGCAGAATTGCAATTTATTACAAATTTTTCAATAAAACATTCATTTCCTTTATTTATTTATTATTTTATTTATTTTTACATTTATTATTTTATTTTCTAAAAAAAAGTCACGATTTTTATTTGTTCTTTTCAATTTTTTTTTAATTTTACACCTAATTAATGTCATAAAAATCATTAAAATGCTTGGAAAGAATCTTACAATTTATAAAGTAATTAAATTGTTTTAAAGAATTTTAATATAATTTTTTGAAAATCAATTGCAAAGAATTTTTTTTTTAATTTCAAAATAATTGTATTCAATCGAAAACTTTTATTAAACATTTTTTAAAATAAATGTATTCTGTTGAGAAATTTTTTAAAAATACTATTAAAAAATAGTACTGCAATGAAATTAAAAATAATTGCGTTCGATTGAAAAATTTTATTATTATAAATAAAATGATTGAATTCTCGCAAAGAATTTTATTAAAAAATTTTAAAATCCTAATTAAATTCTGTTCAAGAATTTCTTTGAGCTTTTGGTAAAAAATCTATTTTCTTTATAACTTTAATTGAAAATTTGGAAAGCAACTGAATTTTGTAAGGAATTTCTTTCAAGTTTTTAAAATAATCGCTTCCGTTATAAAAATTATAATTAAATACTTTATTGTTGAAGTTTATTAAAATGGTTTTTAATATATAATTAAATTCTTGTGAAAAATTTTATTATTTATTGAAATGATTCAATTTTTACGAAGAATTTTACTATTTAAAAGAAAATTGAATTGTTTCCAAAAATTTTTTAAAATATAAACAATAATTAAATATTTACTTAATAAGTAAATTTTTCAAATTAATCTTTTAATGTTCTGAATTTTATTTTTAATTAAAAATTATGATTGACAAATGGAATTCATAAAATAAATGTTGTATATTACTGTACTCAATTTTTAAGTAAAATTTGTTAAAAAGTTTTGATTGAATTTCATTTTTATTTCTTTTTTTCAAATTTTTCAATATCATTTTCAATTAATTAAAAATTTTTTCCAATAATTTATGAATAAAATTAACGAAATTTTTGCTCAAAAAATAAAACACAAAAAAACCATTAAATAGAAATATAGCAAATTTTTTTAATTATTAAAAATTTTTTTTAAGTATTTTAATTTCCTCTTATACAACATTAATAGTTAAATGTTCAATTATAATTATTAATAGACACGATTATTTTAAAAATTTGAAAAAAAATTCTTTATTTAATTCAATTATTTTCAAAATTTCCAATTAAAATTATTTTAAAAAAACTACAAAATTTTGAAAAAAACACAAACAAATTCTTCAAAAGAATTTATTTATTTACAAAAATTCGAATAAAATAGTTCAAAAAACTATAATCTTCTATCAATAATTTTAATAAAATTGTAATTCTAAAATTATTAATTACAATCATTAAAAAAATCGATTATATTCAATAAATTAAGGAAATTGTTTTTGAAAGAATTCAAATATTGACAAAACCATAAAATTTAATATCAGAAATTCTGCAAATTTTTCTCCACTAATTTTTGCATTAAAATTATGAACGAAAAATAGAAGTTATAGAAATATTTTTGGTCAAATTTTTAATTTTAATTGAAATTATTAAGATATTTTCTGATAATTTATAATAAAATATTGAATAATTGATATAAAAAAATTATGAGTATTTGTCAATCACAATTTTAAACTGAAAATAAAGCTGAGAATTTTAAAAGATTTTTATAAAATAAAGGAAAAACAATTTTTCGTAATTTTGATTTGTTAATTATAATTTTTTTGTTACAAAACTTTTAGTTTCTTTTGGAAAAAAATTTCTATAATTTCTATTTTTTAATCATAATTTAACATCATTTTTAACAAAATTGTCATTTTTTTATGTATAATTTATGTATTTACATAATTATTATCAAAATCTTTTAACAAATTTGAACAAATTTTAGCAAATTTTTTTTCCATAATTTATGAAAAAAAATTGCAAATTTGTTCTTAATTGTAATTAAGAAATAAAAAATTGTAGAAAATTTGTCTTTGAAAGCAGCTAAAAATTTTGTAACCAAAAAATGTAGTTAACAAATCAAAATTGCAAAATTTCTTTCCCTTTACTTTAGAAAAATCTTTTTAATTTCTCAATTTTTATTTTCGATTTAAAAATGTAATCGACGAATCGAATTTCTAAAAAATTTTGTTTATTATTGCTCAAAATTTCTATGATTTTGTTAAAAGATTTTGCTAATAATTATGTAAATAAATAAATTATGGAAAAAAATGACAATTTAGTTAAAAATTATCATTAAAATATAGAAAAACAAAAAAAAATTTTTTTCTAAAAAAATAAAAAAAAGGAACTATAAATTTTGTAATAAAAAAATTATAATGAACAAATTATAATTGAGAAAATTTTTTTCCTTTATTTTATAAAAATCTTTTAAAATTCTCTATTTATTTATTTTATTTAAATATTATTATTATTATTATTATTATTATTATTATTATTATTATATTATATTATTATTTATTTTCAGTTAAAAATTGTGATTTAGAAATAATCATAATTTTTTAAAAATAATTTTGCAATATTTTATTATAAATTATCAGAAAAAAATCTTAAGAATTTCAATTAAAATTAAAAATCCAATTTAACAACAATGCTTTTTATAGAAAAAAAGAAAAGAATACGCAAAAATTGCTGACAAAAGATTAGAATAAAATAATAATAATAATGATAATTAATTTTCATAGAATGAGTTTATTTACTTTTTCATTAAGTGTCTGTAGATTTTGTTGTTCAGAGCTGACAAAAAGACGTTCTTGTCGAAGATGACCTGCCAATTCCATCATATCCCATTGTAACGTCCCCAAGGACTCAACACTATTTGCCGAAGACATCACTGAAATAATTATAACCATTTTGAATACAACAATCAACGCAATACGAACACCTACTTCCAAAAGAATAAAATATCACAAACTTAAAATATACATAAATAGTCATTGATCGACAAGAATGATAAATTATAACTCCAATGGCACATTATATCCATTGAATTACGAACAAAATTCTACTTTGAATAACATTGTTGATAAATAACGAATTTTTTTTTTTCGTCTACTTGACATAATTCAAGTAAAACATCAATATTGTTCCCGTTTTGGGGGAGGAAACAATAAAGTTCCCATTTTGATGAAAAATTAAAAAAAAAATTCATATTGCACATATTGAACTCACGTGTGACTTTATCAAGAAAACAGAAAAACGACTTTGTTTTGATGAGGCTACACCCCCATTTGACGTGCGCCCATTTTCAAGGAAGGTTAGATTTTTATATATTAAAAAAAGAAAAATAAAAAACAAGGTGTTTGATTGTTGGCGTTTGTTGCGGGCAATAAGGTCAAAATTGTTTCCAATTCATAAGTGTGGGGAATTGTCAATAAAATCCGTTACAACTATACTCTTTTCTTTTTGGAATCAACGAAAATGAGATTGGAATTTATGGAAATTATTAGAGAGAAATAAATAATGAACATTGAACACGAAGCAGATATATATACACATTCACTTGTGTCTTCTGTCGCAATAATCTCATGGAATAAAATATATTTCTCTTTCTTTCTATTTTATTTGTGATAGAGAAAGAAAGCGATATTTGGCGCTATAATAACACTAAAGTCGCGTTCATAACATTCTAATGCAACAAAGCAGGGTTGGTAAGAAGAAGCAAACACGGGGGAAATAACAGGGGTTTTTACATATCACTAGCTAGGGAATTTCCCATGTTCGACCAATGGAATCATCAAATTTCGTAAAGGTTGATTAATACAACGCAAGCGCAGTACAAATTTATTGTTTACTTTTACTTTTGTAGCAAAAATATAGAAAAACAATAAATTTATTTATTTAGAAAAATGCCTCTGTTAACAATTTATCGTTATTGAATGATTTTCATACTTTTATGTTTATAGCAAAATATGGTAGTAGATTAAAAATGTTGCAACATTATGGAGAGGAAAACGGTATTAACCTACTTTAAAACTCCGTTATATCGCACCGAAAATGCCAAGATGGCGTCGTGGGTGGTTTGATTAGAAATTTTATCCCATTTTTTCTTAAGAAATTTTAGCTTTACAGTAGAACCTCGGTTATCCGAGCCTCGATTATCCGAGATTCCGGATTATCCGAGGCACTAAACATGCTCAGATAATGCGGAATTATTCGGATAAAACGGATCGAGCGACTAAATTTGGAAAGTAAATTTTACAAAACCACTGTTTGTGATCATTCCATTTAAAATTTCGTCCATTTTTGTCATTTAATATTATTCTAACACTTTAAACACTTGAAAAATAATTTAAAATTTTGAAATTTTCATTGGTTCCGTGTTATCCGAGTTTTCGATTATCCGAGGTACCTCTTCCCCACATTACCTCGGATAATCGAGGTTCTACTGTATAGTGTAGAAAATAATTTTCTAATTAAGAAATAAATAACTAATGTTCTTTTAATTTATCTAGAAAATTGAATTTTAAAATATTTTCTTAAAATTGTATTGATATTCAGAGGTATTTTACGTGACGTCAAATTGTTGAGGTTATGCTGCTTGATATATGTGTTTAGATTTTCTTTTCTCTCTCTCTATAAAGGAAAAAAAAGAAATGTTTCGAATATTCGTTCTTTAGTGTGTTTTTATTTATTTTCTAAGTTATGAGTGAACAAAGAAGATTACATCAATAATAAAATTATTTATTGATAAAGAAAATATGTTGATTGGAATACGACGACGAAAAGTGTTTATAAAAGTTCAATCTTGATTCATTTTACAATGATGGGCATTTTGTATGAAAAACGGCCCCTAAAAAGGCCAAGATTGGGCCCACCTGATGTCTATCCACAAGAGCCAAGGCAAAAGGAAGATGAATTAACATCTGTTAATGTGAAACATGGCTTTTCGACAATGCCCCAATTATCCGATGAATTTGGAACTGCTCGACATTGCAGTGTCACTGCTGCTAAAGTTGGAGCTTATTTCAATGGTATTCTTGCGAGGAAAGAAGAATTGGCCACAATGCCCGATACGGGACGGAAGAAGCAACAAATTAATCCTAAAGATAATTTTTGGCCTGTCACTGCTCGTACGAAAAATGGAATTGAGGCTTGGTTTAAGGATTTATCGGGTTCAAAGCCACTTGTCACACTGGCAAAGAAAGCGCCGAATTTCAACAAAAAAGAAGAGATATTCATGATGCTTTGTGAATATCAAGTTCCAATGCTTCGTGCCGCTTGGTTCATTAAACTCAGTTCTGCTTATACGGTTGCTGTGTCGGAGGCGAAAATTAAAAAGCGACAACTTCCCGATCCTACAACAGGTACTTTTTTTCGTCCCACTTGTCAATATTTCAAACAATTCTTTAGCAGAGTTTTGCGACAAGTCAGAAGGGGATTTTTTATTTCTATTCAAAGTACTGAACACAAAATTAAATGTTTAGAATTCATGAGAAAATTCTGAATTTTTGTTTCGTTTTGTTCGCCTCACAAACTATGAAATTACCCCAAATTTTAGTAAAAAACATTTAATTTTCTTCCATTTCTCACAATAATTTATTTTTTAACAACTTAATTCTATTGAAGAACTGCTATAAAAGTTATTTTATAAATCATTAAATTTAATGCAATATTTTCTTTTAATTTCAATTCTTTTCAATATTTTAATTTAAAAAAATTTTAACGCAATTCTTTGAAAGAATTCAACTATCTTAATAAATATATGAAAATTCATTTCAGAAAATCAATTATTTCTAAAAAAAACCCTTTTAAATTCTGATCCACATTTTCATTATCTTTGTAAATAGCAAAATTTTTCGCCGAAATTCAATTATATTCAGGAATATTGGTAAATTTCAATTATTTTCATAAATAACACAATATTCATCAAACCATCACGAGAATTCAATGATTTTAAAAATTAATAAAATTTTTGTCAGAAATTCAATTGAATCGCGAAATTCGAAAAGGGCTCAACTTTAAAAACCTTAAGTGTAATTTTTCTACAACAAAAAAAAGAGAAAGTGACTCTTACGATTTTTAGAGTTGAGCCCTTTTTAAAATTTACAATTCAATTATTTTCGAAAAAAAATTTAATAAAAATTGAATTCTAGAGAAGAATTTTGTTGAATTTTTTGAAAATTCGGTTATTATTATAAAGCCACTTTATTAAATTCGGTTTCAAAAATTTCTTTGAATTATTTTTTAAATGATAGAGTTTTTTTAATAATTTTAAGTAAAAATTTTGAAAACAATTGAATTTTATGAAAAATATGCTTCAAGTTTTTAAAATAATTGTAATTCAACATTTGATTAATAAATTTTATTAAAATTTTTATAAGTAAATGAATTTTTTTTTAAATTTTATACCGAATTAAGAAAAAAATTGAATTCTTTCGTAAAATTAAAAAAAAAATTGAATTTTTGCAATGAATTTTACTATTTATAAAAATAATTCAATTGATTCAAAGAATTTATTAAAATTTTAGAAACTAATTGAATTTTGTTTTTATATATTAAAAATTTAAAAAAAATTGAATTCTTCCTGGAATTTTTGTTTAAATTGTATTAAAAATAATGTAATTCTATTGTAATATATTATAACGAATTAAGAACAAATTGAATTCTTTTGTGGAATTTTTTTGAAAATAATTGATAAAAAATCGATAGAATTTGTAGAATTTTTTTCGAAAAAATCAAATGTTTTTAAATTTGGCATTACATTTGGAGAAATTAAAATTATTTTTATAAATAACAATATTCATTACAAGAATTCAATTATTTTCAAAAGTGATAAAATTCAATTATTTTCTTTAATTTTGATAAAATTCATTTCAAAAATACAATTATTTTCAAAAATTCTACTTCATTCTATAATTTGTATATCTTTTGGTTTAATAAAATTTCCTAAAAGAATTTAATTAATTAAAATCAATTTTGACAAAGTTCTTCAAGAAAATTTAAATTAATTTCTAAAATAATGAATTATCAATTGTTTTCAATAAAATTTTAATCGAATTCCTGAGAAAATGTAATTTTTTTTTAAATTCTATTAAAATTTGGCAAAAGAATTCAATTAATAAGAGTTCAATTTTAAGAAACATTGTTAGGTTCCTGAAGTTGACATCGAAAAGTATTTTTCCTTAAATTTTTAGTAAAAAAAATTTTAACTAATTTTACTCCTTTTATTCACTTAAGAAGTAAAAACCTATTTAATAGTATTTTTTTAACTTAAAACTTTGGGAAAATTTGAGTGATTTTTTTTGGACTTGTAAAAAAAATATTTTTCGATGCTGAGCGTCGATGGCAACTTCAGGGACCTCAAGTTGTTTAATAAATTATCTTTGTATTTAAATCATTGAATTCTTGAAGAATTTTTTAATAAAAATTGATTTAAAAATTAATTTCAGTTAAAATTAAAGATAATAATTATATTTTGTAAAAGTTACTAATAATTGCAATTTTAGGAAATTGTAATTGAATTTTGTGCAAAGGTTTGAAATTAAAATCTAATAAAAATTACATTTTTTTCATATTTTTAATTAAAAATTCTATGCAAACAATTTTTTCAAAAAATTCAATCGAAAATTTTTTAAAATTATTTCAAGTTTTTATTTTCTGTAGTTAATAGAAGAATTTCCGAATAATCGAAATTTCATGTTAAATTGAATTTCGAGCAAATGGATTTAAAAATTGTCAAAGAAGAATTTTTTTGAAAATAATTAAGAACAATTGATTTAAAGAAGAATTTTAATTAAAACTTCTAGTTAATTATAATTGAATTCAAAGGATGAATATAATTCCAAAGTAGTTTTATAATAAATATTCTTTTATTACAAAAATAATTATTTTATCCCTCGGTCACCTTTAATTATTATAAAACATAAAAATATTCTTGTGATTGATTTTCAAGAAGGTTTGAATTTGAATCTTTTGTAAAATTTTAATTCCTATGGAAAAATAATAACGATGAAATATTTATTTTAAAAAAGTAGTTATTGGTGTTTACTAAAAATTTTACAATTAAAAAAATTCGTAAATAAATGAAATAGAATATTTTTTTGAGTATTTAATTATTTTTTAGAGAGAATCTGAAAATTGTTTTTAAGGTCAGAGAAGAAGTGAAAATCAGTTTAGGAAAAAATTTGGAAGTTAGAGAAGAAGAAAATTAAATTTTTGAGTCAACTCTGTTTATGTTAATCCATTGAACAATTGCGATTTTGCTTCAGCTTCTTTGATTCTATTTTATATTTATATTTTATATTTTATATATCCTTTCAGAATGGAGTGGAACATTAATAAAATTCCTCAAAGATCAATTATCGAAAATTCATGAATGGTATCATTTGGGTAATTCAACGGTAAATACGACAAATAGTAATGGAACGACAAATGGTTCGTGCAGTAGTAATACGCCAAATAGTGCCGTTACTACCACAACAACAACAACAACAACGACAACAAATGGATCTGCTATTAATCAACCGCCAACGCCAAATTCTCAAACAATATCATCATCAACAACAACAACAACAGCAGCAGCAACAACAACCACGACGACAACGACTACGACGACATCAACAAATGCAGTGATGAACGATGAACATAAATTGGCACTTAAACAATGGCATTATTGTACAATGTTGGCAAAATATATGTTTGAAGAGGGACTTCTCGATAGACAGGAATTTTTACAATGGATCTTGGAGTTATTGGATAAAATGAAGAATGTTCCTACAGACGATGGAATTTTGAAACTTTTACTGCCACTTGCTTTACAGTATTTGGAAGAATTCGTACAATCCGAATTGCTCGCTAGACGACTCGCTTTCTTGTGTTGCAAAAAAATTGCCCACATGTGTAGTAATGTTGACACAACATTTAATCCTCAAAGTCCGTGTATTACTTCATTGAAGACGGAAATTATTGGAAAAGACGCTGTTGCACCGGCGTCGACAACTGCCGTCAATCCCTTGACAACTGCTTTTAACGATTATCTCACATGTCCGCATCATAGGGATATTATTTATGAACTCTCAGCAATAATACAAGTAATATTTTTTGGATACTTAATATCTCATATTCTTAATGAATTTATTTATTTATTATTATATGATATTATCACTCAGTTGTTTTAAATATTAAACATTGAATTCAACGATCAATTCCGAGTCAGGAATTGAATTCGTTGAATTCAATGTTTATTATTTATTTATTATTATAAATTAATCCATTTATTATTATTTTTCAAATAAAAAAATTTTATATTTTCAAATATAAACATCAATTTTCGAAATGATAACAGATTCAAAATTTAAAGAATTCGTTTATTAAGTAGGTATATAATATTAAATATTCTTGTTTATCATTAAACAAAAATTTAGTTATTCTTATAAATAATCAAATTCTTTGGAGCAATTCAATTATTTGAAATACAATTTTAATAAAATTTTGTTCCAAAAGAATAACTTATTTTTAAAAACATTATTTAAATTCAATTACTTTCAAGATTTTTAATAAAAATTCAATTCTTTTCAACAATTCTGATAAAATATTTTTAAAAACAGAAATTATTGAAAATTTTTTAAATAAAATTCCTACAAAGAACTCAAGTATTTTTTTAAAATAAAAATTCAATTCTTTTCAACAATTTTGATAAAATATTTTTAAAAACAGAAATTATTAAAAAAAAATTTTTTGTAGAATTCCTACAAAGAAGTCAAGTATTTTTTAAAAATTTAAATTTAAAATTTAAATTTAATAAATATTTATTAAAAAAAATGAAATATTCATTTTTCAATTTTTTTTATAAATAATACTTTACAAAATTTCAATGATTTTTTTTTCAAAGAATTGCGTTTTTGAGACGGATTTTAAAAATTGTATTCAAAATAATTAAATTTCTATAAAAGATTTACTATTTATTGATATTATTGAATTTTTGCAATAAATTTAATCATAAAGTTTGAAAACAATTTAATTTTTCCTGGAATTTAATTAAAATAATTGAATTTCAGCTAAAATTGCATAATTTATGAGAATAATTGAATTGAATTTTATGAAAAGATTTTGCAAACAATTGAACTTCTGTGAAAAATTCAATTATTTTTTTAAATAATTCAACTTCTGTGAAAAATTTAATTATTTTTTTGAAATAATTGAATTTTCTCCGAGAATTTTTTCAAGATTTTAAAAATTAATTGAAATTTTTGGAAAAAATCAATTAAAATTGTTTAGAAAATAAGTGCAAGTCTGATTCTTTACTATGGAAAAACGTCACACTGAATAACATGACCTTAATAAGAAAAATTATTATTTTTAGAGTTATGAAACAAAAAAGCAAACAGCAACTAACTCTAAATTGCGAACAGATTACCCGAATTCAACGATTAATATTATTAATATAGATTATTATATTATTATTATTATTATTATTATTATTTTGAATAAAATTTGTTTAATAAGTGTGAAATTTATTCAACTTTCAGGCAATTACATTAGAATGTCCGACTGCCCTTGTTTGGAATAGTGTTGGCGAGGGAAAATCGCCCTCGGTTTTAAATGGATCGCCACTCGATCATTTGCCATGTCCACCAGCGGCATTGCCATGTCCACCGGCAAGTTCCACCGATCCAACAATGAAACAATTGCGATTCGCTCAGGAGAATATACGAGCACGTTCGCAAGCAGCCGAGAGTCGTTGGTCGTGTGATAAATGGCAACAAAGTAGCGCCGGTATGACGACAACAAAAGTTCTTGCCGCACTCGATGCATTAGATCGTCATAGTTTCGATCGTATGGATCAAGGGAATTCTCTCGATACACTTTATGGGAAAATATTTATATTGACGCCACCGAAAGAAGTGACGACAACTAATGAACGAGATACAAAGACTGATTATAATCCACAGCAGGATTCGGCAATTATTGAAATTCTCTGTGAATGGGCAGTGAGCGCTGAACGATGGGGTGAACATAGAGCAATGGCTGTTGCGAAATTATTAGAGAAAAGACAGAGTGAAGCGTCGGGTGAAAATAATGATAACGACGATAAGGACAGTGTTTGCAGTAATGGCACGCCGCCGTCACTGCCCATTTTTCAATCGCTTCTCATGAAATTTTTAGACACTGATGCTCCAATTTTGGATAATAGCTCGATACAATCGAAAGCGCAATTCACGAATTTGGTTCATTTGTTTTCGGAATTAATAAGACATGATGTTTTTTCTCATGATGCTTATATGTGTACATTGATATCGAGAGGGGATTTAATACAAGGTAAGGATTAATTAATTAACTTAGATATCAGTAATTAAACGTATTAGTAATTAATTATCAATTTTAATTTCTAAAAAAAATTTTTCCTTCATTGTTACAACTGATTAGATTTTTATTTTTTACCAAAAGTCTAAATTCGATTATTTGGATTTCAATGTCTATATTACTGGTTTCGCACTCATCTACTAAAAGCTACTGTTTATCACTTTTTTTACGATTAGCAACAATTTTGCTACTTTTTTTAAATGCGTGACACTAAAAACAACTTTTTTCTCTTTTTTTAAATTTTCACAAACTTAAATCTGCTAATAGTTTAAATATTTGAATTATTCTTTCAAATGTTCATAAAATTACTCGAAATCTCAATTATTTTCAAAAGTTAAAATAATTATCCTTCGCAAGAATTCAATTATTCAATAACAAAATTCTTAAAAAGTTGAAAAAATTACCTTAATTTCCATAAAGTTAAAAAATTTATTCAAAAAAGAATTTAACTAATTTCGAAAAATCCTATCAAATTTTTAAAAATAATTCAAAACAGAAATCTAAGAAAATTATAGAAATCTATATTAATATTTAAAAAATATTTAATAATAAAATTATTAATTGTACAATTTTTAACAACATCGATTAATCCAAAGAAATTCTTTAAAACAATTGAATTATTTTGAAAAATGTTATGAAAATTTATTAGAATTTACTTTTTTTTAAATGACGATAAAATTCTTTTTATTAATTCAATTATTTAAATAGATAAACAAACATTTTCGCGAGAATTATAATATTCAAAATAATTGAATTATTATTTCAAATTTACACAAAATTATTCGAAAAGTACATTTTTACAAAAATTTTTATAAATCCCTTTGCAAGAATTCAATTATTTATTAACAAAATTCTTTAAAAAAATTCAAGTATTAGTAAGAAATTGTAATATAATTGAACATTAAAGTCTTTAATTTTACAACAAATTAATAAACTCAAGTAAAACTATTTTTTATAAAAACTACATTATTTTCGAAAGATTTAAAGAATTTAATCGATAAAATTCTTCTCAGGAATTCATTTATTTCTTAAAAATTGTAATAAAAAGCATGTAATTGTAATTTATTGCAATTATTAACAAACACATTTATTTTTAAAAAATTAAGAGAAATTTTTTGAAAAAATTTAATTAATTTCAAAATTTACAATAAAAAAACTAAATATTTTATTAAAGTTTTGAAAAAGTTAATTTATTCTCAATAGATTTAAAGAATTTAGTCAAACAAATTTCATTATTTTCGAAAAAATTCTTCAAAAGATTTAAAGTTTTTTTTTAACATTTTAATAAACTTTAATAATAAAATTATTAATTACAATTTTTAACAAAATCGACTATTTAGAAGAAAAGAAATTCTATGTGATTCTTCAAAATAAATTTTAAGAAAATGTTTTGGAATTTAATTATTTTTAAAAATGACTGATATCAATTTTTATAAGAATTCAATTTTTTAATAAACAAACAAAAATTGTCGCTGGAATTCAATTGTTTTTCATACAATTTTAAAGAAATTCATCGAAAGAATTAATTATTTTCTAAAGTTCCATTAAAATTCCATGAAAGAAATGAATTATTTTCAAAATTTTTGAAAAAATTCTCATTCTAATTTAAGAAAACAATCAAGTATTTAATGAATTATTTTTTTTCACATAAATACGTAAATTCTTATGGAACTTTTTAATATAATTTGATTTGAAAATGAATTCCAGTTTCAATTATTTTAGATTAAAATTGAATTTCAATAAAGAGTTATAAAAATAAATTTTTAGAAACAGATAAATTCTAAAAATGTTTCAAATTAAAATTATTTAAATTTTTATTTCCAGTGGAAAAATAAGTAAGTGTTTATATATTTGTTGAACACAAGTTATTCAAGTGTAAATAATTGAATTTAGAAATCATAAAAAAGGTAACCTTTTGAAAAATTTTAATTTTTTTTTCAAATATAGTAAAATTCTTGACAAAGTAAAAAAGTTTTATTTAAACTTTTGAATTAATTTGGAAATTTAGTCAAACTTAATTGAAATAAATTTTATATTAAAAAGAAAATTTATCTCTTTTTTCTTTTGGAAATTATTTTAATTTTTTTTTCAAATATAGTAAAATTCTTGCCAAAATAAAAAATTTTTATTCAAACTTCGACTTAATTTGGAAATTTTCTAAAATTTAATTGAAATAAATTTTATATTATTAAAAAAAATTTATTTCTTTTTACTTTAGGAAATTTTTTTTTATAAAATATTCGAATTTTCGAAGGATTCTAATTCTAAAAATTTGGAAAATAAATGAATTTGATAAAAATTGTAGTTATCAGGATATTCTTGTCCTGGTAGCAAAACAGTGAATATTTTTTATTGAAATCAGGCAAAAAGAGAATCAAATTTTTGTCTTTTTTTTAATATAGATAATGATTTTTTTTAGTCGTCAAATATACTTTTTTTTATTGTAACTACTTTTTTTATTACTTTTTTCAGTCTTAAAGACACATTTTACGACTTTTTTAAAACTTATAATTGAGTGCGAAGTCTGATATTAATATTTTATGTATTTACCAAATATTTGCAACTTCTACTCCAAAATTATGGTTCATAACATGAAAATTAAGTGTAAAAGTTGGAAAGTAGGTGATAAGGGTATAGAAAATGTGTGTAAATATTTTTTTTTGTATAGCATAATAATGAAGTTTCATAAAATTTCAGGACCGGTAGCTAGTAAGCCAAGTACGCCTAGTAATCGTGAGACTATGGACGAGGACAGCCTTTTTCCGGGTTTAGAATTTAAAAAATCAAACCAAGAAGTGCCTGATTATGGTAGAACAATGGACTGCGACGATAGTAAAATCGATGACGATCTCGATAAACTTTTGCAACATATAAAAGAGGATCAACAGAATAGTATGGATGCTCCAGATAGTCCTAAAGAAGACGCATTAGGAGGTCACGGACACGAAGGTCTCGATACTAAAACCCCCTCCAGTCCCAGTAGACATTTACTCTACACTACTCATTTTCCACTTCCGCAGGTATTTTCTCGTTTTATTTTTCTTTATTTTGATTTTTTGAAATATTATTTTTCGTTTTGTCTCAAATGTTTGGAAATAGTTAATAAAAGAAATAAAGTTCCAGAATTAAACACATTTCGAATTTCACATTTCATTTCTAATAAGAGAAAATTATTTCCAGGATGAAACGTGCAGTCAACACGATTGTAATCAACGTCATGTACTTTTGTATGGCGTTGGTCGTGTTCGTGACGAGGCACGTCACGTTGTCAAGAAAATGACAAAAGAAGTTTGTAAATTATTTGGAAAGAAATTCAGCATTGACGTTGCCGAGGGCGGTAAAGTGAAGAAACATTCACGAAATGAATTTAATTTCGAAGCGATAACGCAGAAATTTCAAAATCTCAGCTACTTTGATCAGCACGTTGTCACTTGGCAATGCGCAACGCAAGTTGTTGAAATGCTTAATACATTCGCCGTTTCCGCATCATCTTATTTACCAGTTCAGGAGCATGTTGCATTTCTCTTTGATCTAATGGAACTTGCACTCAATATTTATGGTCTAATTGATATTTGCATTCAACTATTGAAAGAATTGCCCGAAGTTGAAGCACAATTGACAACGAGAAATAGTACACTAGTCAGAAGTTATACGACAAGTTTGAGTCTCTATGTTGTTGGTGTTTTGAGGAGATATCATTGTTGCTTGTTGTGTAAGTATTTCATTTATTATGAAAGAAAAACATTTAAAAAAAAACAAAATTAAATTAAATTCAAAATTTTATATTTTCAAGAATAAACGTCAGTTTTCCGAAATGATTGCAGATTCAAAATTTAAAGAATTCACTTATTAAGTACAATATATTAAATATTCTTGTTCATTATTAAAAATTAATTATTTAATTGTTATCAGGAAATTTAATATAAATTCAACAATTTTCGACAATTTTCATAAAATTCTTTTAATAAAATAATTTTTTTCAAAATTAGTAATAACATTTCTTCAAAAAATTAAAATATTTCAAAAAATTCATGTAAAATTCTTTGATACGGTTCAATTATTTTCATAAATAATAAAATGTTTCGGAGGAATTCAATTACTTTCAATATAATTTTTAAAAAATTTCTCGAAAAAATACAATTATTTTTAAAAATATTATTTAAATTCAATTATTTTCAAGATTTAAAAAAAATTCAATTATTTTCAATAATTCTAATAGAAAAATTATTGGAAACAATTAAATTATTTTTATAAATTGTACAATTCTTCGCATGAATTAAATTATTTTCATAAAATTCAATTACTTTCAAAATTGTCAGTAAAAATTTTTTTATTTTTGAATTTATAACAATCTATAAAAATAATTTCATTGTTTCGACGAATTTCATCAGATTTAAAAAAAATAGTTCAATGTTTTGAAAGAATGTTTTATTAAAAATTTTGAAAAGAATTGAATTTCATAAAATTTCTGCGAAAAATTTTATTATATTTGTAATGACAAACGAATTCTTGGCAAAAATTTGATAAATTTTTTTTAAAGTAATAGAACTTCTTTGAAAAATTGTATTAAAATCTTGAAAATATAATTAAATTCTGTCAAGACATTCAATTAAAATTATATTGAAAATAATAAATTCTTTCGAATATGTTTCATTAAAGTTTTCGAATATTATTGAATCTTGTCCAGAATATTTATTAAAATTCAATTCAAAACAAAATAATTAAATTTTATTAAGAATTCAATTATTTTCAATAAATGTAATAAAAATTCTTTGCAAAAAGTATGAGTTTATAAATAAAGATCATAGTGAAAACTTTTATTACTTTTAAATAAATAATAAAATATTTATTAGCTTTTCGCTTATTTTCTAAACAATTTTAATTGATTTCGTAAAAAAATTCAATTATTTTTTAAAATATTGAAAAAATTCTCAGAGAAAATTCAAATATTTAAAAAAATTATTAAATTTTTTGCAGGAGTTGAATTTTAGAGAAAGTCAATTATTTTCAATAAAAATTTTAATAAAAGTTTTCAATGGAATGCAAATATTTTTAAAAATGTTAATTCAATTCGATTATTATTACAAAATCTTTTCATAAAATTCAATTCAATTATTCTCATAAATAATGAAATTTTCGTTGAAATTCAATTATTTTAAATACAATTTTAATTAAATTCCTGGGAAAATTAAATTGTTTTTAGACTTTATGATTAAATTCTTTAAAAAAATTCAATAATATCAATAAATAGTATCAATAAACTTTGTAAAGAAATTTAATTATTTTAAATTTAAATTCATTAAATTTCGTAAAAATAATTAATTTTGAAAATATTTTTAATTTACAATGAATTTTATTAAAAGCTTTTAAGTAGGATTGAATTATTAAAAAAATGTTATTACAATAATTTAAAAAAATAATTGAACCTGTTTGAAAAATTTCATTAAAATTATCATGATTATAATTCAATTTTTTCCCAGAAATATTATTAATATTGTATTGAAATAATTGAATTTTTACGAAGAATTTTGTTTTTGTTATAAAATAATTGAATATCTACGAAGAATTTTTTTTTGTTATAAAATAATTGAATTTTTGAGAAGAATTTTTTTATTTTTTAAAATAATTGAATTTTTGAGAAGAATTTTACAATTTTTCAAAGTAGTTTAATTCCTCCAAAGAATTTTATCGAAATTGTTGGAAAAAATTAAATTTTTTGGAAAAATTCTATTACAAATTTTGAAAGTAATTAATTTTAATCGAATAATTCTATTAAAACGTTAAAAAATTATTAATTATTTAAGAATTTTTATTAAAATGAAAATAGAATTGTAGGTAAATAATCGAATTGAATTAATATTTTTAAAAATAATTGTATTTTTTCTAGAAATTTTATTCAAATTGTTTTAAAAATAATTGAAGTGAATTCAATTATTTTTAAATTTTCTAAGTTTTTTGCAAGAATTTCATGATTTTCAGTACATTCATTTAAAAATTTTAAACATTTAAATAATTATTATTTTAAAAGTTAGGAAAAAAGGGAACAGCATCTAACTTCAAAACTGTGAACAGATTACCGGAATAAAACGATTATTAATATAGATTTCTTTATTATTTTATTGAATTTATGCGAATTGATAAATAATTGAGCGCGTCACGTTTTATTATTATTTTTATTTGTGATTTTATGATTTTATGATTTTTTTTGATTTATAATTGAATTAATTTTGCAGTGTCTCCTGAGCAGTCGACAGTGGTGTTCGATTTACTGTGCAAGGTTGTGAAGCACGTTTCGAATCCAAGTGATTGCAGTTCGGCGGAGCGTTGCGTATTGGCCCATCTCTACGATTTGTATTCGAGTTGTTCGCTATTGAAGACAAAGCCACACGGCGTGGAGGCATTTAATAATGCGCATCCGAAAATTCGTTTAGCACTTTACAGTGCATTACAACCGACACCCTCGAATCACGTCTATAATTCTCAATTTATGGTCGACGTGTTTAATAGTCCAAGAAGAGGTGGGAAAATCGAGCAACAATGGGCAAAATTATTGAATGAAACGCCGGCGAATCGTTACAGTTTCGTTTGCAATGCAATTGTGGCTGTTTGCAGTGAATTAGATAATGATAAATTGAATGACATTGCAATTACTTGCGCGGAATTAACGGCGTGTTGCAATGCCCTAAGTGCCGAGTGGCTCGGTGTTCTAATGGCTCTATGCTCGTCCTCAAGTAGTTCTACATTTTACATTGACGTATTGAATCAAGTCGACGTTCAAGACTTGAGTCTGCATAATTCGCTTGCCGTATTTACATCTATTTTGATAGGTAAGAGAATTTCACGTTTTGCACTTATTTACTAAAACTTCCTGTTCCCTACTTCATTTTCCAATTTACTATACTATTTACTAATCTTTTTGAGATTAACAACTATTTACTACTCTTTTTACGATTTACTACTATTTACTACTCTTTTTCCAATTTCCTACTATTTGCATACTTT
Source organism: Leptopilina myrica (nomen nudum) (assembly GCA_032872475.1). NCBI lineage: Eukaryota > Metazoa > Arthropoda > Insecta > Hymenoptera > Figitidae > Leptopilina > Leptopilina myrica (nomen nudum). The sequence goes on along the minus strand of CM065467.1, from coordinate 19,249,310 downwards.
TTTTTAGATTTGTAACGCTAAATACTACTTTATTTCTTTTTTTGTTTATTGACTTAAAATTAATTTACCACTACTACTAATAATTTAAATTAAATTACTTTAAATTCCCTAATAGTTGAAATAAAAAAATGTTTATGAAAAATTAAAAAAATAAATAACTAAATAAAAAATAATCATAAAATGAAAAATAATAAAATAATAATATAATTCTTTGAAGCAATTCAAAAAATTGTATTAAAATTCTTTGAAACTATTAAATTATTTTGAAACACTTTTCGAAACTCAATCATTTTTGTCATTTACGGTCTTAATAAAATTTCCCAAAAGAATTCAGTTGTTAAAAAAAATTAATTGATAACATTATTCGGAAAAATTCAACTATTTTTATAACTATAAAAATTCCCACAAGAATTCAATTATTTGAAGTGCAATATTTATCAAATTTATCGAAAAAAATCTATTATTTGAAATAAGTTTTATAAAAATTCTTCTAAAGAATTTTAATTATTTTCACAATAAAATTTGTAAAAGGGAAAATTTTAAAAATATATGTAATTTATTGCAAGAATTCAATTAATTCTGTAAAAATAATAAAAGTCATTACAGAAGTTCAATTACATTTTTAATATAATTTAAAATAATTTCACAAAATAATTTTTATTTTTATTAAAATATTAATAAAATTCTTTATATGAATGAAATTATTTACAATTTTAATAGAATTTTTATCAAAATCGTCTTGAAAATTCAATTATTATTAAAATTTTTAAGAACATTCTTTACAAAAATTCAATTATTTTTACAAGTGACAAAGTTTTTCATGGAAATTCAATTATTTAGAATTTTTTAAAATAAATACCTTTGACAGAAATAATTTATTTTCGTAATAATAAAATATTCATTAAAATACCAATTACTAAAAAGTTTTTGAAAACGTCAAGTTATTAATAAAAATTTTTATTATTTATTGCAAGAATTCAATTAGTTTTGAAAAAATAATAAAATTCTTCCCGAGAATTCAATTATCTTTATGAAAAACAAAATGTTATTTTAAAATTCAATTAATTTCATAACTAATAATAAAATTCTTTGCTGAAATTCCAATACTTTCATTAATAAGAAAATTTTTATTGAAATTCAAGCATTTAAAAAGATTTCAATAAAATTCTTTACGGGAATTCGATTATTCTTAACAATTTCAATAAAATTTGGTAAAAGAATCCAATTATTTTTTACAATATTAATTAAATTTCATTATTTTTAAGAATTTTAATGAAAAATCCATTTATTTTCAACAATTTCGATAAAATATTGAAAAAAAGAATTATTAATTTTTAAAAATAAAATTCCTACAAAGAACTCAATTATTTTCATTAAATTCTTGGAAACAATTCAAATTTTTGTAAATTATAAAATCGTCCGCAAGAATTCAATTATTTTACAAATAAGAAATTTCTTCGTAAACATTCAAATATTTTCATAATTTAATTTAATTATTTTTAAAAATAAATGAAATATTTCGAAGAATTTTGAGAAACAATGAAACTGATATGAAGAATTTTATAGAAATAATTGAAAATAATGAATTTTTTTTTCTTTTTTCATAAATATTTTGACAATAATTGAATTATTTTTAAAGAATTTAAAATTCTTGTTGAAATAGAATTTTATGGAAATTTTTGAAAATAATTAAATTTTTTTGTTTGATTTTATTTAAATTGATTTGAAAATAATTTAATTCCTTTACAGAATTGTAATATATTTATAAAAATAATTGAATACTTTCGAAGAATTTATTAAAATTTTAAGAAATAAATTTTATGAAAATATTTTAAAATATTTATATTCATTCGAGAAATTTAATTGAAATTGTTTTGAAAATAATTGAATTCCCACAAAGAATTTTACTAATTATAAAATTTATTGAATTCTTGCGAAGAATTTTACTATGTTTATAAGAATAAATTAATTATTTCGAAGGATTTATTAAAATTTTCGAGAAAATTGAATTTTTTCGAAGTGTGTTAAAAATATTTCTGAAAATTGATCTCTTCCGAGGAATTCGATTAAAATTGTTTTAAAAATAATTGAATTTATCTAAAGATTTTACTATTTAAAAAAAATAATTTAATTGTTTAGAAGGATTTATGAATTACTTTAATAATTTCTAAATGAGAATCGTTGGCAAAAAATCAATTATTTTACAAATTTTTGTTAAAATTCACATTCTCATTTAAAGAAATAATCAATTCTATGAATTATTTATTTTTGTTTTTAATAAAGTGAATTCTTGTCGAACTTTTTAATAAAATAGAATAAAATAAAATGAAAAAAATAAATAAAAATGAATTGAAAATGAATTTCAGTTGCAAGTTTAGAATTTTTATTTGAATATTTAAAATGCGTTATAAATATGGATTTTTAGAAATAGATGTAAATTTCAAGAAGTTTTTTCTAAAAGAAAAATAATTTTTTTTGTATCTTTCAGCGAGACATTGTTTTTCACTTGAAGATTTTTTGCTTCATGTGGCATTACCGTGTTTGGTGAAGACCTGCAATGAGGGTCGCGGTGACGCTGACACGGAAGCCGAGGCAGGAGCGCGATTAACATGCCATTTACTTTTGAGACTGTTTAAAACAAGTGAATGTCCACAGCCGGCTTTATATTCGGTCAGTACAAGTCCACATCCACTGCCAAGTGGAAATCCAAGAGGTTACAGTATAAAATTGAGTTGTGATCGACATTTATTGGCAGCGGCGCATAATAATATTAAAGTTGGTCCCGTTTTGGCTGTGCTCAAGGCTATTTTGGTTGTTGGTGACGCTACTGCTGGTAAACAACCGCCGAAAAAACCCGACGTACCATTGACACATTCGGGTAAAGCCGGCGGCGGTCCCGGTAGTGTTGGTGTCTCGGGTTCTGGTCCCGGTGAATTGTCCATAAGTCATATTCTCGGCACCAGCGATATTCTCGGCGGTGGCGATGATCTTGGTCTCGATATTGCAATGTCATCGTCGAATAGCAGCGCAGGAATAACGGCCGAGAGCGTAAAGGGTCTCTCGGATTTTGCCCAGCACGTCTTGAGGCAAATATGCAGTCAGGAATGGGTATTGGAGAGATGTTTACAAAATCCAGAGGAATTATGTCATCCGGGAATGTTGCTCGACGATGTTTTAACGCCACGTCAAGCGCAAAGATTGTTGCACATGATTTGCTATCCGCACACATCGTCGGACGCATTTCTCGATCAGAAAACACACATTACGAATATTTTGGAGAATCTCGAACAATGGAGTTTGCGAATGTCCTGGTTGGATCTTCAACTTATGTACAAGCAATTTCCACCGAATTCAAATGATTTGCTACAGTGGCTCGATACGGTGGCAAAGGCGGCAATTGATGTTTTTCAATTGAATAATGTGTCGGGAAAGTCGGACAAAAAATCGGGATCAATTTGGTTGGTTGCGCCATTAGTGTCGAAACTCCCGAGTCCGGTGCAAGGACGTGTTTTAAAAGTTGCCGGTCAAGTTTTGGAATCGGGTAATTGGTCAAAAACGGCGAATCGAGAACGAGGGAGATCAAAGTCGCCGTCGCTTTTTAATCATCAGCCGTTTTTGTCTCTTGTATTGACGTGTTTGAAGGGACAGGATGATCAACGAGAGGGATTATTGACGTCCCTTCATTCTCAATTGTCACAATTTTTAAGTACTAGTAAGGAGGAGAAAAATATCGGTGCCGAAGATCCGAAGACGAGGGAAGTTCTGCAAGATGCACTGCAATTGAGATTTAGTCTCGTGGGCGGTGTGTTTGATACTATTCAACGTAACACGACAGTCACGACCGATTGGGCAATTTTATTGGTTCAATTGGTAAGTTACGGGGTTATTGATTTAAATAATAATTCGGAACTTTTTACCACCGTGATCGATATGTTGGCGACTTTGATACATTCCACTCTTGTCTCCGATTCGCAATCAGAAAAAGATGAGAACAAAAAGCACTATCAGAATTTAATGAAAAAATTGAAGAAAGAATTAGGCGATAGAAATTCACAAAGTATTCAATTTGTTAGACAATTACTTCCTTTGCAAAAATTGACAATTGAAGTGATTGCTTGCGAACCGGTTGGATCTTTAACCGATACGAAGGGGAATAAAATTACCGGATTTGATAGTATCGACAAGAAGCAGGTAAGAATGAAAGACAAAAAAAAAGTTTTGGCATTATTTTAATTCATTTTTTTTTTTGCATTTTAGGGTTTGCAAGTTTGTGATTCGCAAAAGGTGTCAGCTTGGGAATTGTTGGAGGGTCATAAGAATCCGGCTCCCCTCTCTTGGTCCTGGTTTAGAGCTGTGAAAATTGAAAGGAAACCGTTGACCTATGAGATGGCGCACAAACTACTTCGTTATCACACTCACAGTCAGACGAGGGCGTCGAGTTACTATTTGGAGCCGCCGCCACTGCCGCCCGAGGATCTTGAACCAGACAAAAAGGAATCAGAATCCGGTAAGGCTGACACACCAATGAGTATCGATTCTCCGGGACGAATTGGTAGTACAAATGGTGTTATTGGTGCAGCTGCAGGTGGTGTCGGGAAGGGAAAAGCCATGAAAACGAAAAGACATCGAAGAATCAAGGGTTCCGTCACGCCAACTGCAACAATACCTCAACAATTGCAGGTAAATATTATTCAAAATCAGAAAAAATTTTGGAGAAAATTCCGCCCCCCTAAAAAAAAAATATAATTCTTTTTTAGCCACAAGGTCAAACGCAAATACCACAAATGCCGTATGGAAATCAGCAACCACAAGTTACGCCACAACAGGGAATGTTCACGGGACAAGCGCCGCAACCACAGCAAAATTGGTATCCAAATCAACAAGGTCATCCGGCGGCGGCGCCTCAACAATATGGCTATGGTCAACAATTACCTCCAGCTGTCACTGGTCAACGTTACGATCGTCCGGGAATGAATAATCAATCGAAGCAAGCACTCTCGAATATGCTTCGATTGCGAATGCCCTCGCAACAATTCATGGGTGCGCAACAACAACCAAATCCACCATCAGTGGGTCCTGCCGGTTTTCAGGGTATGCAACGGCAGCAATTCATTAGACAACAACTCAGGGCGCAGCACAGTGCCGCGACAATGAATCCTCAACAAACAATGTTCAATCCACAACAACAGCAGACACAGCAGCAAGGAATGTATACCGGAATGCAGCAAGGTATCAGCGTCATGACTTTTTTTTTGCTTATTTTTCAATCTTAAAGAGACTTTTTGCTACTTTTTTTTAGTCTTAAACACACTGCAGGGTTGCCACGCTTTTCCTCTTTTCAAATTCCCTCATTTTTCCAGATTAAAAATGGATATTTTCCAGATTTTTAAAACATTTGTTTTTAATTAGAAACTTATTCGAAAACATCAATAACTTCATTTTTAAATAAATAAATATTTAATCATTATTTTTCATACAGAAATTAGAATTAGAATTACAAATTAAAATTAGAATTACAAGTTTTCAAAAATTCAATTTTTTTTATTTATTCTTCACATAATTAAATTGTTTTCAAAAAATTTCATTTTTCGTCAAAATAATTTATCGAAAATTCAATTATCTTCAATGTCTACTATTTCAAAAAATTTTAACAAAAAAAATTAATTTATTTTATAAAATTTTAATGAAATTCGTCTCAAGAATTCAATTAATTTCAAAAGTAGTATAATTCTTTGCAAAAATCGAATTATGTTCAAATTAATAATTAATAATTGAATTATTTTTATTATATGTACAATTTTTATCAAATTTTTTGAAAAATGAAATTATTCTTAAAATTTTTATTAAAATTGATCAAGAGAATTCAATTGTTTCAAAAATTTGTTTGTGAAATTCTTTAAGAAAATACAATTTAAAAAAATATTTAATTATGTAAAAAAATATTTATTTTATAGTGAAAAAATTCAATTATTAAACAAAAACTTTTATATTTTACTCGAACATTCGATGATTTATCTAAAAAATAAAAATTTCAAAAAATCATCGCATAATTTCTATTATTTTTAGTACAATTTTAATCGAATTTCTCAAAAAATGAAATTGTTCTTAAAAATTTTATTAAAATTGATCAAGATAATTAAATTGTTTCAAAAATTTGTTTGATAAAATTCTTTCCAGAATTGAATTATTCAATAAATTATCTTTGTGTTTGTATTTAGATAATTGAATTCTCATAGAATTTTTTGATAATAACACTGTCCGACAAAAATGAATTTTTTTTCTGCCCCTTTAATAATTCTGGTCACTTTCGATAGATTTTTTCACGCTGATTAAGAATCTGAAAAGAAAAATGCTCCAGCACGTCGAGTTTTTGAGAAAATTAGTGTTAAAAAGTGAAAAAAGCATGTTTTTGGCTATATTTGATTATGATTAACAGAAAAATAGGAGGTGCTAGAATTTTGTTTCTGGTATCAAATGAAAGCTTGAATTACAACCAACAATTTCCTTGAGGAAGAATTCGAAGGCATTTCCGATAAGGCAATTAAAAATGATTTTTTCTTTTGCATTAAATTTTGTTATTAATCAAATTTTATTAGCACCATGTATAACCTCAGCATTGTGAAACAAGTGATAAACAAATGAATTTTTTTTGCATTTAAATTCATAACATTTCAAATTATTTTCAGGTTACTTATATTTTATTCCAAAAAAAATGTTTAGCAATCTAATTTTTTGAAATCCCTACAAAAGTTTTTAATTAAAATTTTATTCAAGCTTTCATTGTATTTTACTGTTTTTATATCTAAATTCTAAACAAATGAAATTAATCAATTCTTCTAATAGAAATTAAATGCCTAACTAGAAGAAGAAAAAAAAGTATATTAAATTAGATATTCAGTGATCATACAAATAAAATTTTTTGTTATATTTAAACACTTAATTTATTCATAAAATTAATTATAATTTAATTGTTTATTATAAATATTATTTTCTCGTTGTTAGATGTTGAAATTAATTTTAATTTTTAATATTGTCTGCTTTTATTCTAATGAATAAAAACAATTTCTGAAAACAATGTTTTAATTTTGGAAAAACAAAACGTTAAATTCACAGGAATATTTTATATTTCAAAGACATCAATTATATGTTCAAATTATTTATTTATTTTGTTGAGTATATACGTTAAGATTGCTAAACATTTTTTTTTGGAATAAAATATAAGTAACCTGAAAATAATGTAAAATGTTATGAATTTAAATGCTAAAAAATTCATTTGTTTATCACTTGTTTCATAATGCTGAGGTTATACATGGTGCTAATAAAATTTGATTAATAACAAAATTTAATGCAAAAGAAAAAATCATTTTTAATTGCCTTATCGGAAATACCTTCGAATTCTTCCTCAAGGAAATTGTTGGTTGTAATTCCAGCTTTCATTTGATACCAGAAACAAAATTCTAGCACCTCCTATTTTTCTGTTAATCATAATCAAATATAGCCAAAAACATGCTTTTTTCACTTTTTAACACTAATTTTCTCAAAAACTCGACGTGCTGGAGCATTTTTCTTTTCAAATTCTTAATCAGCGTAAAAAAATCTATTGAAAGTGACCAGAATTATTGAAGGGGCAAAATTAGTGTCGGACAGTGTAATTGGTTGTTAAAATGAATATCAGTTAAAAATTTAAATATATAATTTAGATATATAATTTACAGAACTTTATAAAAATTTTTGAAAATAAAAGAAAAAAAAAGAATTTTACTAATTTTAAAAATAATTGAATTTCTGCAGTAATATCTCTTGTTACTGTAGAAATTCAATTTGTTTTAGTCTTTTTGACTAAAATTCTTCTACAAATCCATCATTTTCAAAAATCAATTAAATAGATGGATTAAAAAATTTAATTATATTTAGAACAATTTTAGTTATTAACATTTTTTTTCTAATCAGATTCTTTTAATATTGAAATTTTTCAAAATTTCGAATGAAAATCTTTTCAAGTTCATTTAATTATGAAAATCATAAACTTTCTTTTAAAATTGAATTGATTTAGAAATATTTAAAATTAGATTAAGTTAAAAGAAATAAATAGTAAAAATAAATAATGATTTCAAGAATAAATAGAATTAGAAAACAATTTTCCAGGATTTCGATCAAAATTCCCTGACTTTTCCAGGTTTTTTCAATTTTTATGAAATTCCCTGACATTTCCAGGTTCTCCAGATTTCCAGATTGCTTGTCAGCCCTGACACATTTTGCTACTTCTTTTCTTAAAGACACTCTTTGCTATTTTTTCAAAAACTAATTATTCAGTGCGAAGTTTGCAATTATGATTTTATTTATTTGTATCAACAAATTCATTCATGCGGATTTATTTTCCTTTTGAAGTTATAGTCATTAAGAAAAAAAACCCATTTTTTAAATATAAAAATTAAAGAAGGGATTTTTAAAAATTCTTAAAGGTGTTGGAGGAATGGCTCAGAACTATGGTGGCTATGGGAGTCAACAAATGCTTGCCCAACAGCCACAGCAACAACCTCAACAAGTACAGCAGCAGCAAATTCTACAACAGCAACAACAGGGAATGATATCGCAGCAACAACAAAATATGCTGTTCCAGAATCAACAAATGTTAGGCGCACAAAGAGGTCAGGAATATCTTCAGCAGCAAAGAATGCAACAAACTGCAACGAGGCCACCTTACCTACAAGTGAGTTTATTTCTTTGACATTTTTTTTTATACTTTCGTTGATCTAAAAATAGTATTTATTATTATTATTAAATTATTAAAATTATTATTAAAATTACTTTACTATTGTTTTATGCCTTGAATTTTCGAAAACTTCTTTTTTTCTCCAGACACCAAATGTGACAATGAATACAATGGGTTCAATGGGCGGAAATGTTCAAAATCAACCGGCACCACCTTATAGACAAACAGGAGGTAAACCTGGGGCTGTTGGTGTTTCCGGAGTTGGATCAACTAACGTCGGTTTACAATCGAATCAGCATCTACAACAAGTGAGTTTTTGTTCATTCATTTATTTCACTTCATTTACTTTTTTTTTTTTTACTTTTTTACTTTGCAATAAATCTGCTCCTGTCATCAAATTTTTATCTTGTTTTTCCCTGACTTCGAGAAAGAATTTTAACCTTTTTCCTGGCTCTAAAAAAAATTCTGGATTCACTTTAACAATTATTTGATACTGAAAAAAAATGTCCTATAATACTTTTATTCGCCAATTTCTGTACTTGAAAAATTATTCAAAAATATCAATAACTTCTTTTTTCAAAAAAATATTTAATTCATTATTAAAGACTATTTAAAGACTATTAAATTAATTCATTATTATTTTTCGATGTGAATAAAGAAAAACAAATTTAAGAAGAATTCTTTTTGGTAATTTTTGATGTTTTCTAAACACAAAAATTCAGATTTTTTGTTAGTCTAAAAAAAATGTATTTGCGAATTTCTCACGCAAATAAATAATCACCTGGAACAGCTAAAAATTTCGCTAGATTAGTCAAATATTTAGTTGCTTCAGTTAAAAAATTCGCTATTTTAGCGAAACTTATCGCAGTTCCAGATAAAAATTTTTTTTCGTGCATTAATTGTAGAATTATTTGAAAACAATAATTTCTTCTTTAAATATTTTAAATATTTAATTATTATTGTTTTCCCATTCGAATTAAGATTTTCAAAAATTTCAAAGTAAAATTTTTTTGAAATTAATCAACGTTAACAATATTGTAATAAAACATAAAAAAAACGATAATTTAGCGATAGATTTCTTCAAGTTTTATAATAATTGAAAAAAGATCGAGTGTTAAAATTCATTTTATATTATAAAAATATTGTTACTATGTAACTTCTTAAAAATTATTTTCATATTCTATTATCTAAAATTTATTTTTAACTCAATTTTTATTAGAAAATTCTACGAGAATTCAATTATTTTAGTACAAAGATAAATTATTTATTGAATATTTAAATGTTTCTTAAAATTTAATTCTTATAAAGAATTTTGTCAAAAAATTTTTAAATAATTAAATTTTTTGACGAATTTTAATAAATATTTGAAAAATAATTACATTTTTGAAGAAATTTGATAAAAACTTTGTAAATATTTAAATTCTTGGGAAATTTTTATTATTTATGAAAATAATTAAATGTTTGTGTACAATTATTTAATTAAAACTGTTTTTAAATTATTGATTTCTTTTGAAAAATTCTAATAGTAGAATTGAACATCCTATTATATCTTTAAAAATAATGAAATTCTTCTCCAAAATTACATTCTTTTAAAAAGATACTAATAACATTTTTGGCAAAATTTCAAATATTTTAAAAAATCTTTTTTTTTCGTCAAAATTTCAATAAAATCTTTAAAAATAATAAAATTCTTCTCCAAAAGTGAATTATTTTCAAAAACTTTATTAATATAAATAAATTCTTGGAAAAATTTCAATTATTTTCAAAACTTTTGAAATTTTGATTGAGGAAAATGTTTGAAAATAATATTAATTTTTTCAAGAATTTATATTATTAAAGCTCTTGAAAATAATTTACCTTTGGAGAAGAATTTTATTATTTTCAAAGATTTCACTGAAAATTTAAAAATAATGAAATTATTTTCCAAAATTTAATTCATTTAAAAAAATTTCATAAAATGTTTGGCAAAATTTCAATTATTTTGAATAATCTTTTTTCTTCAATATTTCAATAAAATCTTTAAAAATAATAAAATTCTTCTCCAAAAGTAAATTATTTTCAAAAAAACTTTCAGAGGTAGTTCACTTTTGGAGAAGAATTTTATTATTTTTAAAGATTTTATTGAAATATTGACAAAAAAAAATTAAAAGAACTTCAAAATAATTGAAATTTTGTCAAAAATTCTATAAGAAAAAATTAAAAAAAAAAAAATTTTAATCATTTGTAACGTCTGTAAAATTCAATTTCTTTAGTGTTTTTAATTAAAATTCTGCTTTAAATCCATTATTTTTAATAATTAATTAAATATATATATTGACAAATTTAATTAATTTTAGGAGAATTTGAATTATGAAAATTTTTTGCAAAAATCTAAGTTTTTTCTAAATTAAATTCATTCAACAATGAAATTATCTGAAATTTTAATTTGATACCGATTGCAGTTAATTTATTTAATTAACTTTATTTAATTTAATTTATTTATTTACGAATATTGTAAACGTAACTCTTTTAAAATTGAATTAATTTTGAAATATTTAAGTAATTCATTAAATAATGTATTTATTTTATAATTGTTCAAGATTTAAGTTATTTAAAAAGAATTTTTTGGCAGAATTTGGAAAAATTGAAGATTTCGTATCAGAATTCGTGGTAATTTTATAGTTTACGAGTGAAAGAAAAAAGACACAAAAATTTAGAATTTTCTTCTAAATTCTAAAAATTTAATTTTATTCACTACTTTTAATAAAAATTCCTCAGTTTCCCTTAAATTCCCTATGTCAGAATATGATTATTATGATTAATAAAGTAATATGAAAACTGTATGTATTCCAATTCGTATTTTTATGCAATTTCATATTTTTTGTAAAAATAATTGTAATTAAAAATCTTGACATTCTAGTTGAATATTCAATAATTAAATATTTGAAATTATAGTTGGCATTGAATCAACGTTACCGGCAACAACAGCAGCAGCAGCAGCAAATGTTAGTTAATATGCAACATCATCAACAATCACAGCAACAGCAAGTGCAACAACAACAACAGAGTAGCAATGTAGGTCAACAACAAACTCCCCAATTAGTGGCGCACCTCCAGCGAAATTTGAATCAACCTCCACAACATCCTTACCATAATCAGCATCAACCTCCACCATATTAAGACAAATGAAACAAAAAAATCCACAAAATATAGGAATGCCTTGTAAATTGCGTAGAAGTATTTCGAATGGGAGATACGTAAGTAATTCTTTTTTTTTTTTTACACGTGAAAAGAATCTTTTCAACAGTTTTTTTTTCTTCAAAAAAAAAACACACGTGTGTAAATTCACGTGGAAAAACGGGAACATATTTTAGCTAATTTTAACAATATCTAATAAAAAGGAAAAAAAAACTAGAAGAAATTGACATAAAAAAAAATTTGTATTATATACACGTTTCATATCTTTGAATATTTTTATTAAGCAATATTATTATTTTTTACGAATTTTCCCTTGCTGTCAATTCTACAAAAAAAAACAGCAAATTATAATTAGCAATTTTATTTCAATGACTGTTAATAATAAGCGTAAATTATTTATAAATTAAATATTGACATTTTTTTTTCTTAATTTTTTTTCGTGATTCATACGCGCTTATTTAAACATGACTCTAGAATGAAATTTTTTTTTTGATATATTGCATACACTCTTTGAAGAATGGTTATGAAGAAAAAAAACACACACACGTTGTTGTGCCAAATGATTGTAACTTTTTTTTTGGTTTTAGAAAAATGTTTTTTTATTCCGTTGCGTTATTATATATAAAAAAATATAGAAATTATAATTGAATTTAGAAACTGTACAAAGCAAAAAAATTATCAATTAAAATGGTGGGCGGTTTTTATGACATTTCGTATGCTTGCATAATACCGCAGCATAAAGTTATTAATTGTACATATTCGCTGCCTCCATCCAGCAATCTGTAGCTACATTCCTGTAAAAGATAACAATATACATACGTGAAATTCATTAGCATTATTTGCCTGATCCGTTTATTAATAAATTAATGCCTTAATATTTATCACAAACAAAAATTTCTTCTTTTCTTTTTCTTAAATGAAATCTTCCGAAGTGTGTAAATTTTGATATTTTAATTTTAAGTAAATAATTTAAATTCTTATTGGTTATTTTCATTTTTTGCGTATTTTATTTATAATTACCCCAAGTCTATCGCCAATATGGGCCTTTTGTTTGTCTGTTAAATGATTCGAGTAAATAATTCTTTCATTCAATTGATCTATCACCTGGAAATTAAAAAGAAACAGTTTTCATTATTTTTCTTTGCAGTTTAAAATTTTCGCAATTAAATCCTTTTTGACAAATTAAAATTTCAATTTTTTGCAATTATATATTGTTTTCATAATTCATAACTAGCATAATTACAAGCCTGTGAAAATTTTCAAGCTCATTGTTATAGTTAAAAAAAACTGTAATTTTTAAATTTAGCAAAAAATTAATTTTTTTTTTGCAAAACATAATTTTTCGAAATACAATTCTTCAAAAATACGATTATATTTCAAAATTATTTGCAAGTAAAAGCTTATAAAATTTAATTAAAGCTAACAATTACCTAGAACTTTAATAATAAAATAAAAGTACAATTATATTTCTAAATACTTTCAAAAATAAAAGCTTTTGAAATTTAATTAAATCTACATATTTCCCAGACTACAATTCTTTTAAATATTTCCTAAAACTCTAATCAAAATTCTTTTCCAAATCAAGAATTTTCAAGAACTTTATAAATATTTTTTTCAATAGTGGAATTCTGTCGAGAAAATATAATTAAAATTGTATTGAAAATAATTGAACTTTTTGCAAGATTTTTATTACAATTCTTTAAAAAAATATAATTGTTTTGGAAAATTTGTTTGAATTTTTTTTAAATACTGGAGTTTTTTAAAAATAATTTTTACTAAAAATTTTGAAAGTTTTTTATGGAGAATTTCTTTTAAATATTTTAAATAATCGTTTTTATTGTTAATTGTAATTAACAATATTTTTATATTAAATTATATTTAAACCAGCAAAAATAAACGCGCGTGAAATTTTCATATCCATTTTTATTTTCAAAATTTGCTTCTCCAAATTTAATGTAAATTTTTAATTTCTGAGAAATGTAATTTTTCTTCAGGTCTTTCATTAAATGTAATTATTTAAACAACTTCTATAGTAAATGCCAAAATATTTCTAACAGCAACTTGAATTAAAATTCAAAATTTATTTCAATAAAAGTTGGCAAAATTTTCGTTTGTTTCAATTTAAAAATTTTTTTTTTGCGGAAATAGAAGTATTTTTAAAAAATTTTAGTTTCATATTTAAAGAAACAATTTTACGAAATTTCTGAATTAAATGTTTCAAAACTTTAATACTTTTTGTTAAACAAAAATTTGAAAACTTAGTTATATTCATTTTTCCCTTCGGAATTAAAATTTTTAATAATTTCAATGAAAAATCTTATGAAATATAATTATTTCTAAAATTTGCAACAGTAATTCATCCAAAATTCAATTATTTTTTTATAATTTTTGAACAAAATTATTGAAAAAATTTAATAATTTAAAAAATAATTTTATTAATAATTTTTTAAAATAAAAAATTTTAAGATCTTTAAACTTTTTCTTCCCTTAAATTTTCAATGAATTTAATTTAAAAAACCTTTAAAAAATTTAAATAATTTCTAAAATTCCTGTCACAACGGTTTAAATATTTAATTATTTTTTTGAATTTTAATTGAAATTTTTATGAAATCAATTCCTATCAGAATTCAACTACGAGAATTGAATTATTTAAATAGAATAATTTTTGTAACTTCGTAAAATCATATAATGTCAAAAATATAATTATATTTAAAGACAATTTTTAAAGAGGAAAAAATAAAATTATTTAAAATATAAAATTATACGAAATTTCCAATTGTTTCAATTATTAAAATTATTATTGAGAATTAAAGTACTCTTTCTTTAAAAAATTTTAATTACTATTTTTCAAAAACCTGCTTTTTTAAAAAGTTCCCAAATTAAAATTTTCAAATTTTAATAACTTTTGTAAAATAAATATTTAACTAATTATTGTTCATCTTTTTTTCTTTAAGTTTTAAAATACTTAAAACATGATTGAATTTTTTTCTAAAAATTTTACAATAAAATTTATTTTAATTAATTTTACATTAATTGTATTGAAAATGATTGGATTTTTGAAAAGAATTTTATATTACTTTTTTTAATAATAATTGAATTCTGGTCAAAAATTTAACAATTTATAACAATAATTGAATTTTTTCGAGGAATTTCATCGAAATTGTTAAAAATAATAAAATTAATAAACCTTGAAATTATTCAAATTTAAATAATATTTTTAAATTCTTATTCTTTCGAGAAATTTTTTAAAAAATTGTATTTAATGAAAATAAATTAACTTCTACTAAAATGTTTTTTTTTAATTAATAATAATATTTTTATCTTTTCGTAAATTTTTCTTATTTATATAAAAATAATTGAATTCTTGGAGACGATTTTACAATCTATAAAAGTTTGAATTATTTCAAAGAATTTTATCTTAACTGTTTAAAAATAATCGAATTGATTGAAGGAATTTTAATAAATTTTTTGAAAATAATGATTTTCTTAAAAGAATTTCATAAAAATGGTTTAAAATAATTAAATGTTTTTCTTGGAGAAATTTTCATTAAACTTGTTTTGTCAAATAATTTAATTGCTCTAAAGAATTTTATTATTTTTCATTTACAAACCTGATTTGTAGAATAAGCTTCCATCATAAACTTTTCGACAAACTCTTCTGCTTTGGTATAATTTTGATCTTTACAGACTTCCATTAAATCATGCAACCAGTAATCGGGGACAATCTATAAAAATTTAAATATATAAAATATAGAAATTTATAGAACGTAAAATGTAGAAGCTTTAAAAGAATAGAAAATTTAGAAATTTATAGAATATAAAATATAGAAACTTAAAAGAATACAAAATATAGAAATTTATGAAAAACAAAACTAATAGTTAATTTTTTACTATTAAACTCTGAATTGCAATAAATTTAATTTACGATAATAAAAAAGAAAAATTGTGTACACACTCCAGTGACTTCCAAAACATCGTTAATTGTGACATCGACGCCCTTTCCCTTGAGTCTCATAACCGATTGCAATGAAGTGATTGCCCTTCTTAAATCTCCACCTGATGCTTCAACTAGTTTAACGAGAACTGCTTTTTCAGCTTTCAAATCCTCCTCACCGCAAATAAATTCCAATCTCTCGATAATTTTCTCCTCGCCCAATGATTTGAATCTGAATTTCGTACAACGTGACGTTAATGGTTCAATAATTCGTGAAACGTAATTACAAATCAAACAGAAACGTGTACTGTGAGATTCTTTTTCCATTGTACGACGTAGGGCCGATTGAGCGGCACCAGTCATACTGTCCGCCTCGTCCAGAATTATTATTTTAAAAGGTGGACACGCCTTTCCGCTGAAAATAAAAATAAACTTTTTTTAATTTCTTTACTTTCTTCGTATTTTAATTACTATCGTCTTGTATAATAATAAAAAAAAATATTTTGATAAAAAACAGAATTATACTGTATTCATATTGATATTAAAATATTTTAATAATAATAATAGTTAAATGTTGCCTCAGTTATAATTTTTTATCACAAGTTCGTTAACTGATCAAAAGAATCTTAAGACCGAAATTTGTTTAAAGGGTAAAAAAAATTTCGAATATAAAATCAAGATTTACTAGGTTCAAACTCTTTTTCAGCATTTAAAGCCAGAAATATTGAATTATATTAAAAATTTTTTTTTTATTCAAATTTCCATGAAATGAAAGTTAATTTTCGCAGCTTTCATGTTTGTAGAACTTTGAGAAATTATTGTCTAGTTGAGTATAAACAGATTAAGAATCTCCTCCTAACTGCCTGATGAGCAACTAGTTAATTTCAATCCTAAGTATTCAATTATCTCGAGTATTGGGAACTTCAAACCTTTTACTTAAACATCATTGGCATTTTGAAAAAAGTGTCGAAAAATTGCTTTTATTTAAATAACATCAAAATCAAGATTTTTTTTCTGAGAATAACTATTATGAGTAGAATTAATTTTAAACTAATTTTAGATCTTTACAGGCCTTGGATCGACTTTAACGAACAAAAAAAGTTGCTTAGTCGATTAAAAATAGAAGAAAAGTAAAAAAAAAAGTGTATTATTTAATTCAGTGCTGTCACAAAAATTCAAATTAATCAAAACTTGTATAATTTTGCTAAATAAATATTCAAATACTCATTACTTCTTTTTTTACAGGAAATAAAATTTTTAAAATTTCAACTTTTGAAATTTAATAATTTCTAAAAATTAAAACTATAACGCTTTTAAGAAATTTAATTACTTTCTGAAAATTTAAACTAAACTTCATCTCTAAATCAATTATCTACACGAATTTTTAATAATTTTTTGTAATTTCTTCGAAAATTCATTTATTTAAATACAAAAAATCCAAATATTTAATAATAACTTAAACCGATCATTTTTCTATGTAAAGATATTAATTAAGATAGAAAACATTTTCAATAATTTTAATAAAGAAATTCATAAAAATTAACTTTTAAAAAATATTTCTAAATGATTTATTGAAAATACAAAAGTTTTACAGTTAAATATAATTAAAAAATGTCTAAAAAATTGAAATTTGGTCAAATTTTTTCAAAGCTGATTTAAATTTAGTAAAACAATTTAAAAAATAATTCCAAATTTGTCAAAAAACTTACGAGAAATAATTGAGTTTTTTTAAAAATATAAAAAAATTAATGAAAATTTTTAAAGAATTTTAATTATAAATAAATTATTTTTGAAAAATTATAAAGTAGTGCTGTAGAAAAAATCCAATTTTTTTGTAATAATTTAAACCTCACATTTTTCTATTGTTTTTCTTTAGTTATAAATTAAAAAAAAAATTTATTTACTTTATTTGAAGGTAATTAAATTTTAAAAAATGATAAAACAATTGTAAGAATTAATTTCTTATAAATATTGTAATGTGTAATTTTTCTAAAATAATTGAAAAATTTTTGTATAATTTAAAACAAAATTGTAAACAAAATTGTTTTCAAGAATTTTAATTGAAAATTTGGAATATATGATTATTTTCTCCAAAATGTTGAAAATAATTTTAAACAATTTTAATTTTATTATTTTGTGTATGAATTTTAATTTTCGAAAATATTGAAAATAATTGAATTAAAAAAAATTAGAACGTAATTCAGAGAATTACTTTTTTCAAAACTATTTTAATATTATTTTTAAAACTTGTTTTTCGTTAATTTTCATTTTTATTGAATTGACACTTGAAGATTATTTATTATAATTTTTGATAATTTAATATTATTTCAAAAATTTTCAATTAAAATTCTTTAAAAATTAATTTTCAAAAATTGGAATAAAACACTTGAAAAGATGATTTAGTTTTAATTAAATTTTACAGAATTTCAATTATTCAATTAATCTTTTTAATTTATAATATTTTGAAACATTTAATTAGAAAACTGATTAAAAAATAAAGTTCCAAAAGTTTGTCTATAATAAGTTATACTTTGCACGGTATAAAAATCCAAATAAGTCGCATTTTATACCAAAAATATTGTATTTTGGCGCAAAATTTGGAAGAAAAGTCGAAAAAGTCGCAATTTTTTAAAATAAAAATCGCATTATTTGAAAATAGTCGAAAAAAGTCATAATATCCGAGGCCTGTCTTTAGTGGTTGGAGAATATTAATAATTTTTAACTCACTCATTTCTTACACTGCCGGCTGTGCGTTGTGCGAATGTTTTGACTTTATCGCGAATCACTTGAATGCCACGTTCATCAGAGGCGTTCAACTCCAAAATTCTGTCTTTATACATATCGCCAAAAAGTTGTCGAGCAGCTGCTAAAATTGTACTCGTCTTTCCCGTTCCCGGTGGGCCGTAAAGTAGCAAATTTGGAAAATCACCGCCAGCCAAACATTGACGAAGTACCTGAACGACTTCTGTCTGTTCGACAACGTCGTCCACAGTTTTAGGACGACTGAAATTAAATATTTCCCTTCTTAAACTTCATCTATTTCGCCTACTTCGAGTATAATTTTTTAAACCACGAAAATAAATAAATAAATAACAATTTTGTTTTCTGCGTTAAATAATTATAACGTTTGTTGTAAAGTTTGCTTTTTAGGTTAGGAAAGTACGCTTACTATTTTTCAACCCAAGGAGGCGATGGACCACTACGTTCCTTTGTGCGTGATGTCGAGGGTTTTTTCACCTCTCCAGGACCTAATTTTCCGGTTTTTAGAAAAGCGTGCATTACTGATTAGAATAATAAACAAATAATTGAAAAAAGAACGACCGGCGCCCGCCAATATACACAGCTGACTGAAAATATCGACAGGGTTGGGAAGGAGAGAATCCTTTTCTACCGTCAACCAATCAGATTCTAGTCACTAGAGAAAATTACTAGTTTTTCTTGTTTCTGATTGAAGGATTATTAGCGTCTACTTTTCCCGCCAATTGAAAAAAAAATCATATACAACAAAGCGACGATTGTTGTCATTTTCATTTAACCTCAAAGTTTATTTCTTTTATTTACAACTTTACAACGTTTACAACAGTAAAAAAAATTATTCTAGATAAGAAAAATTTATTCTAAGCAAAAATATGGGGAGTAATTTACCGGATCTTTTGCGAGTTTATTATCAAAGACTTTTTCCATACAATGAATATTATCGATGGTTGAGTTATGGCAGTGGTATGTATTTTTTTTCCTTTATTATATTTATTAAATGAAGATACAGTAAATATGCTAAGCTTATTTGCTTTAATTTATTTCAGGCCAATTGTTCTCTCGTCGAGAATTTTCCTTCACCGTTGAAGACGATGTTTACATTAGATTTCAGGCATTCAAAAATTTAAATCAACTCATGACTGAAATGAAAAGATTGAATCCTCACAAAATTGATATTGGAGCTGTTTATAATGTTCCGTGAGTATATTTATTTTGACTTTTTCTTTGATATTTTTTTTTTTTTTTATAAATCTTTGGTAGAGAAAATTCTATTGTAAAAATTTTGTCTAGTCCAACGGAACATAAATATGACACGAAATTTTTTCCAATTGAAAAAGAACTTGTTTTTGATATCGATATGACTGATTATGATGAAGTGAGAACTTGTTGCTCGGGAGCTGATATTTGCAGTAAATGTTGGAAGTACATGGCAATAGCTTGTAAAGTTATTGATTCTTCATTAAGAGGTAAGAAATATTTGTCATTTTTTTCTGTAGTGTTTTAATTTGTTAGCTTCCTTAAAAATTAAATTTTGAATAATATTATTAAAAAATTCTAGAAAATTAATTGAATCTTGGAAGACTTGCAGTTCAAATTTTTAACTATTTCGAAATTTTAAGCAAATGAAGAACAATAATTAGTTAAATATTTATTTTGCAAAAGTTATTAATATTTGAAAAAATTAATTTGGAAATTTTTAAAAAATTCGGTTTTTGAGAAATAGTAATTAAGATTTTTTAAAGAAAAAAGTACTTGAATTCACAATATTAATTTTAAGAAACTGAAACAATTTTTAAAAAATTTCTCGAAAGAATAAGAATTTAAAAATATTAATTAAATTTGAATAATTTCAAGGTTCATTAATTTTATTATTTTTAACAATTTCGATGAAATTCTTCGAAAAAATTCAATTATTGTTATAAATTGTCAAATTTTTGACCAGAATTCAATTATTATTAAAAAAATAAAATAAAATTCTTTTCAAAAATTCAATCATTTTCAATACAATTAATGTAAAATTAATTAAAATAAATTTTATTGTAAAATTTTTAGAAAAAAATTCAATCATGTTTTAAGTATTTTAAGTATTTTGAAACTTAAAGAAAAAAAAGATGAACTAATTATTATTAGTTAAATATTTATTTTACAAAAATTTTGAAAAATAGTAATTAACATTTTTTAAAGAAAAAGGTCCTTGAATTCTCAATAATAATTTCAACAATTTGAAACAATTGGAAATTTTGTAAAATTTTATATTTTAAAGAATTTTATTTTTTCCTCTTTAAAAATTGTCTTTAAATATAATTATATTTTTGACATTATATAATTTTATGAATTTACAAAAATTATTCTATTTAAATAATTCAATTCTCGTAGTTGAATTCTGATAGGAATTGATTTAACAAAAATTTCAGTTAAAATTCTAAAAAATAAGTAAATATTTAAACCATTGTAACATGAATTTTAGGGATTAATTAAATTTTAAAAGGTTTTCCAATTAAATTCCTTGAAAATTTAAGGGAAGAAAAAGTTTAAAATCTTTAAATTTTTGTTATAAAAAATTATTAATAACATTATTTTTTTTTAATTATTAAATTTTTTCAATAATTTTGTTCAAAAATTCTAAAAAAATAATTGAATTTTGCATGAATTACTGTTGCAAATTTTAGAAATAATTATATTTCATGAGGTTTTTCATTGAAATTTTTTGAAATTTAAAATTCCTCGGGAAAAATAAATATGAATAAGTTTTTTAATTTTTGTTTAACAAAAAGTATTAAAGTTTTGAAAAATTGAATTAAGAAATTTCGTAAAATTGTTACTTGAAAAAATGAAACTAAAATTTTTTAAAAATACTTCTATTGCTGAAAATAATTTTAAAAAAATTGAAACAAACGAAAATTTTGCCAACTGTTATTGAAATAAATTTTGAATTTTAATTCAATTTGCTATTAAAAAAATATTTTGGCATTTACTGTACAAGTTGTTTAAAATAATTAGATTTAATGAAAGACTAAAAAAATTATATTTTTTAGAAATGAAAAATTTACATTAAATTTGGAAAAGCAAATTTTGATAGTAACAATGGAAAAGAAAATTTTACGCGTGTGTAGTTTTGCTAGTTTTAAATTAATGGGAATTTATTTTAATGATATAAATTTAACTTTGTTTTCTTTTTTTCTTTTTAAAAGAGGACTTTGGATTTAATCATATCCTCTGGGTGTTTTCCGGAAGAAGAGGTGTCCATTGTTGGGTCTGTGATAAAAGAGCCAGGAGTCTCAATCCAGCGGCACGAAGTGCAGTTGCCGAATATTTACATTTAATCCGAGGAGGAGCGTATTCGAAGAAAAAAGTCATATTGCGACACAAAACTCATCCTTCAATAGAGTAAGGAAAATTTATTGACAATATCTAATAAAAATTTAGAAAAATTATTTAAAATTTCTTGAAAATTTGATTAACATTTGATGAAAACTAGATTAAAATTTAATTAAAATTTTATTAACATTTAATGAATATTTAATTAAAATTTAACGAAAATTTGATTAAAATTTAATTAAAATTCGATTAGAATTTAACAAAAATTTTATTAAGATTTAATTAAAATTCGATTAGAATTTAATGAAAATTTTATTAAAAATTTATTCGAATATTTAGTGAAAATAATTTCAACACGAAATAAAATAATCGCTACTATTTTTCCCTCACTCGTAGACGAGCTCTAGGTATAATAAAATCTGTATTTGTTCCAATGTGCGTCATCGAGCAAAATATGCTCGGTACGGAGGAAAATATAAATAAATTTTTGGAAATTATTCACACCGAAGAAGAAGTGAGAGCAGACGTGAGAAGTTTACTGAATAAATATTCGACCAGTGAAAAAAGATGGGAAGCATTTCAAGAATATTACATCAAACAATCACAATCGGTAATTTTTATCGAAATACAATTCTTTTGTTTTCTATCTTGAAATTTTTCAAAATTTCATTTTTAACGAATTTTATTTTATTCCTTACTTACATTTATAAAAATAATAAAATTTTTCTCGGTAATTCTTGACAAAATTGATCAAAGAACTTTTTCAAATATTATTAAAAATAATTAAAAGTTCCTAAAGAACTTTTCCAAGAATTATTAAAAATAATTTAAAATTCTTAAAGAACTGTTATAAGAATTATTTTAAAAAATTAAAAATTCACAAAGAATTTTTTCAAGAATTATTAAAAATAATTGATTTGAAGAAGAAAAAAATGGAGGATTCTAGAAAGTACTAATTGATTTGAAATGATGAAAATAATTTTAATTCCAATGAAAAAATAATAATGATTAAATATTTATCTAAAGAAGAACATTTTTTTAGTATCTAATAATTTTTAGAGTGAATCTATTCTTTAGATTCAGTAGAAGAGTCAAATTTTTCATCTTAAAATCAGAGAAGAAGAGAATAAAATTTTTCTTGCAAATCTGTATTTTCATTGTATTTTCTTTTTTTTAGAAAAATAAAAAATTATTTAACAATTTCAGGGTTCAAAGAAATGGCGAACGAGACATTTAATAGAAGAACTAATGATTCAATATTCATATCCAAGATTAGATATTCACGTGTCAAAGACTTTAAATCATTTACTAAAATCACCCTATTGCGTTCATCCAAAGACAACAAAAGTTTGTGTGCCATTTAATCCGAAGACAGTTGATAATTTCGACCCGCACAGTGTTCCCACTATTCAGACACTTATCAATGAAGTCGATGCTTACGATGCAAAGGAATTGGCACGACAAAAAGAGGAATCGGTGGACGTGAGAAAAATAAAGGACTATAAAAAAACTGCTATGAATAAGTCGTTGCATATTTTTCTCGAATTCCTCCGAAATCTCGAGGGTTCAAACAGAGAGGAGAAGACTACACAAAATGGTACGTTAATTTATTTAATATTCGTTTAAATTATTTTTTTTCCGTATTTACATTCGAAAAATGATTTTTTTACCTTTTATTTTGAAATCTTTTCTAAGAGAAACAATTTTCTGTTACAGATACACAAATGGAATTTTGAGGATTCAAAGCTGGTAAAATAATTTTTTGTTCGAAATTTTTGAAAAATTGACAATTCTTTATTTAAAGGTTTTAAATTTCCTGGATAAGATGAATAAACTTTTGTAAAGTAATAATAATTTCAAAAAAAAAAAATAATTGTAACATTTTATTAAATAATTAAATTAAAAAATTTTTCCAACAGATTTTTAAAATTAACCTAAACATTAGAAAAGATAAAAAAAAATTTCGTACACTTTATATATACTATATACAAATTTAAAGTTAAAAAATATTTTACAATCTATTTACAATAAGTGAATTTATAACAAAAACGGTACATTTTTATTCTATCAAATTCTGCTCTTAAATATTTTCCTGTTTTTTTTTACTCAATAGTATGTACAATATCTAGATTGAATTATTAGCAATGAAAAATTGAATCAAAGATGGAAGTTAAAGAAAATGTTGAAAAAATATTTTTATTTACATATTTGCGTAAAGAATATTGATAGATATAAAAATACACAATAGGTGCATAACACGATACTTTTTTTTTTAATATTTACAAGTTTATCACTCTTTTAGTTCAACGGTGTCAATATCCCAATCGTTTAAATCATCACCCCAACCGTTATCTTCATCAGGTGAATTATCAGCTGAATTATTTGTCGGTGATTTAACATCGAATATAGTTTTCTTTTGAAATACTTTATCCACTTGTATAATTTGTGGTTTTTGTATCACCGGCTCCATGTCGGTGAAAAAATCAAAATCGTCACTCTCCTGACAAATTGACTTTGAATGTTTTATGTCAAGTTCAGATATATCGTCGACAATTGGTTTTTTTCTATTCTTTGCTTTTGTTTCATCAATTTTAGTTTCTGGTATTGAATTCTGTACGTCAGTGTGTTGATCAATTGTTTCAATTGTTGTTCTATTAATTAGTTGAATATCTTTGCCTTCAGTTTCCTGTGTTTCCCAATCGGACCAATTTTCCTCCTCGGCGTAGGAGAAATTTGTCTCCTCCTTATCTTCACCACCGTCTGGCGATGGACGTTCCGGTAATGAAAGCATTGAGGAATCTGTTATTCTATTTAGATTGTGATTCTGATTATTATTATTACTACTATTGGTGTTTATTGATTTTCTAAGTCTCTGTATTTTCATTGGGCGACCGTCGGCGAAAAGTTTTCCTCTTTGACCACCGATTACCGTTGCTGCGCCCAAAATAGGAACAAGTTCAGCGAGTGCGTGTAATGTTGTACTAACAAGATAATCATCCGTATCTTTAATTCCAACGAGAAGTTCTGGTAATACGCGAGATTTTAATTCGTCCATCTCAAAAACGTGGACAAATAAATTTAAATGCGAAATAAGTAGAAGGCGAATTGACGCGTCTCGAACGCAAAACATCTGCAGTAACTTTGGAATTAAATGCTCTTTGAATGTTTGTACTGTAAATAGTCCTTGATCTTTGAGATCATCTGAAAAGAAAGTTAATAATTCTTAACAATTCTTAACAATTTAGCAGAGAACTAAAAAAAAGTAAAAATAAAAATAATTTAATACAAAATTTTATCAACTTGAATTTTTTAATAGTTTTAGATTCTAAATTTTTAAAAAACTTCACATCGTACTAACTAATTAACTCTAATTTTCTAATTTCGAAAATTCCTATTAAATTCTTCGAGAGAAATAATTAAAGAAAAATTAAATTAAAAAAACCAAATTCTTAAATGAAAATCAATTCTTTTCAATATTCAATTTAAATAAAAAAAATTCAATTATTTTGAAAGATTTTTATACATTCCTCGCAGAAATTCAATTATTTTCAATAGAATTTTAAAAAATATTCTCCAAAATATTAATAATATTTAGAAGTTTGTATTAAAACTTTTTAAAATACATAACAACATTATTTTTAATAAAATTTTAATTAAATTCTTCAAATGAATTTAAATTAAAAAAAAATATTCCAAATTAAATGATTTCGAAAATTACAATATAAATAATTTATCCAAAGAATTCGATTATTTAAAAAAAAAATAAAATTCTGTTGTAAAATTCAAATATTTAAAAAAAGTTTAGTAAAAATCTTTGAAATATTTCTATGTAAATTCATAAAGAATAAATTTCTTTGAAATATTTCTATGTAAATTCATAAAGAATAAATTTCTTTCAAAGAATTCAATTATTTTCATAAAAATAATAAAATTCTTTCCAGAAAATCAATTATTTCAAAGAAAATGTCAAAAAATTCAATTATTTCCAATTTTAATTTAATTTTTCGGTAGAATTAAATTGTTTTTAAAAAATTTATGTACATTTTTGCAGAAATTCAATTATTTTCATAAATAATGGAACTTATCGCAGAAATTTAGTAATTAAAAAAAAAAGATAAAATTCTTCACAGGAATTTAATTATTTTTTTAAATATTAAAATTTTTTGCAAAAATTTAATAATTTTCAAAAATTTTAATAATATTCCTTCCAAGAAATCAATAATTTTTATAAATAATAAAATTCTTTCTAGGAAATTAATTTCTTACTTTAAAAAAAAAGTCAAAGAAATTCTTTGAAACAATTTATTTATTTTTAATTTTAATTCAATTTTTTTCGGAAGAATTGAATTATTTTGAAAAAATTGCAAATTTCTTAACTGAAATTCAATTATTTTCGTAAATAATAAAATCCATCGCAGAATTTCAATTTATTTCAAGAAATTTTGATAAAATTCTTGGCACGAATTCAATTATGTTTTCAAATAATAAAATTCTTTGCAAAAAATTGATTATTTTCAAAAAATTTTAATAATATTCCTGCCAAGAAATAAATTTTTGTTAAAAGAAATAAAATTCTTCTCTAAAATTCAAGTATTTTTAATAAAATTTAAATTGAATTCTTTGAAATAATTCCATTATGTAAAAAAAAATTGCAGTAAATTTATGAGAAGAATTGAATTATTATAATTTCGGAAGAATTTTAATCTTGTTTTGAAACAATCCAATTATTTTCAAAAATGTTAATCAAATTCTTGTCAAGAATTCAATTATCATCATATAGAACAAAATTCTTTGCAGCAATTCAATCATTTTTAAAAACTATAAACTCTATAAAATTTTAATTTTGAATGAATGAATTTATTTTAAATTTGGAATTAAATTTTGAATAAATGAATTTATTTTCAATTTGGAATTAAATGTTGAATGAATGAATTTATTTTCAATTTGGAATTAAATTTTGAATAAATGAATTTTTTTTCAATTTGGAATTAAATTTTGAATGAATGAATTTTTTTTCAATTTGGAATTAAATTTTGAATGAATGAATTTTTTTTCTCAATTTGGAATTAAATTTTAAATTAATTTATTTTCAATTCGGAATTAGATTTTAAAGAACTGAAACATTTTGAAATTTTAGTTTAAAAATATTTCCAAAAAATTCAATTGGAAAAATTTTAATAAAATACTTACAAAAAATTCAATTGGAAATATTTTAATAAAATCTACGACGTAATTGTTTATTTTGAAAATGATATAATTTATAATTTTTGTACCTTGACTTTTTGGTTTCAAAATAAACGGCAAGAGTTTTTCCTGCGCTGTTGGATCTAATAGAACTAATCTAGACAATAATAATTTTCCCAATTGTTCAGCGACAATTTTCTCTGGAAAACTCTCCAATTTTTCGACTATATTTCTGCAAAGAGAAAGAAAATTAATTTTTGCTTTTTTTTAAGGGGGTAGTTTTATTTTTCAAATCAAAATAAAATCTTCTTACAAAAAGAATTCTTTTTTCTCAGTCTCTGTTTTCAATGGTAACTCTGTCAGAAATGCGTGAATTTTCATAAAATCGTGAGAGAAAAATGAATGATTGAGTAAAGAGGACAATGAAGCCACCAATGATGTATCGGATGTTTTTAACTCTTGTTTACAATATTCTATGAATTCCTTCAAGCCCGGTACATCATCTGTAAAAAAAACAAACACTTTTTGAATACCTTTAAGCAAATTTAAATAATTTTTAGTACCTTTAAATAAGATCCTAAAGTTCTGAACGTTCAAATGAACGAAATTTATTTGCTTCTTCTAAAAATTAAATTTTTATTGCAATTATTTTGCTTCATTATCTAAAAAATTCATTACTGAGTTTGAAAGCGTAATATTTTAGTTTTTAAATTTTTTTATGATTAGTAATTTATTAATATCTCTGCAATAAAAAATATTTCGTTCATTTCAACGTTCAAAACTTGGAAATCATAAATACTTTTAAGTAAAAAATACTTTAAGCAACTAAAATACTTTTAAGTACCTTTCAACATTTGAAAAAACATTTTTTTTTCCACTTACCATCATTTTTCATTCGTAAGACATCCTCAGCCAAAACTCCAAAAGCATAGCGATCAATTACTATCGGATCAGAGGAAATATTATTCAATAATTCATCTTCATGCGGGGAAATTGCCTTCTCATAACGATAAGTTTTAATTTTTCTAAAATAACTCGCAGTCAATTCGGAAAATTGACAGAGATATTCTAAGCCACCTAATTTCCAAGAACCATCATCGGCTACGTATATTGAACTACTGCAAATATTGTTGTGCGACGATAGAGCTTTTTCGTGTAAAAATAACAAGGCACGAAGAATATTATGTAAACCAATGCAAATTTGCAGTGTCGTCTCTGTTCCAATTACCTGAACAAGTGGTTTTACTTCTTCAGTAGTAAGGAAAAATTTACTTCCCTTCGACCACGAGGAAACGTACTTTAAAATATTCGGATGTCGATGAATCATTAGATTCTAAAAGTTTTATAAAACAAAATACTTTATAGAAAACGAAAAAAACAAAAAACAAAAATGTATTTTACAGAATGAAATTTGAAAACAAACCTTTGCATTTTTTTCCAATGGTGTCGGCTTTCCGAAACTAGCAGTTGAATGCAATGATGGTTCACTGATAAACACTGATAAACGAACAGGATTTGTACCTTCAATATTAGCCGAATGATGTGTCCAAAAATCAGTTATTTCGACAGCTTTCTCTTCAATTTCAAGCCCTTTCAGGGCACTTTGACCCGCACCCATTAAAATTAGTACTATATTAACAATTAATAATTTCAGGAAGAAACCCCCAAAAATTTTCAACTATTTATCCCTTTAAATAAAATCAAAAACATGTTAATTCAAATATCTTCGTTCACGTCAAAAATATGATAAAAAAAACGGAAAAAGTATCATTTAGAAAAAAAATTATCTATTTAACACAAATAAGTAGAATGACCGAATATATTTTAAACTTATTCCCATAATTAAATTTCAATTATTAGTTCCTAAATAAAGTTTCGGTTTTTTTTTGCAATAGAAAAATAATATTCCACATCACTTGTCATATGGTTCCCCGAAAGCAAAACAATCTTTAAAAAAAAATTGTTGAATAAAAGTTAGCTTCTGAAAATTATCACCAATATTGGCGCTACGATCGAATCGGAAGTATTTTCTATTGCAAAAAGGGGGGCGGGGTCACTCTCGGTTCATCACATTTGGGATGTTCGACTGTAATTCAAGAGACATTAAGGAGGTGTGAACGTGCTTTTAGTCTTCTTCTTCTTGAATTCCAGTGGTTCTCAATTGACACCCACCTATATAAATATTTGCAATTTGTTTCTGTTATCGAATTTTCTTTATAATATATAGCAATTTTATATCCAGCACGAAAACTGCTGTTAAAACAATTCACAATGTTGTCTTTAATTTGGTGAATTGTAAAATTCAACAAATAGATCGAAATTTTAACTTGTTAATATTCCTTCAAGTATTCCAATTAAATTGTTGTTTATATGATGAGGTTTGTTATGTATTCCACAATATACACATTGTATTTACTGTATTATTTGATTTGTTGTATTTTAGTATTTTTTTTGTTATATTGTTTGTTATTTATTGGAAGGATAAATTCTTTTGGTTCGGAAATGGACTTGGTTTATTTTTCGATGGTTTGTTATACTAGTTGTATTTTTTTCATTAAGTTATTCGTTACATTGATACATTATTTGCCATATTAATTGTTACATTATTCGTCACATTATTTGCCATATTATTTGTTACATTACTCGTCACATTATTTGATATATTATTCGTCACATTATTTGATACATTATTCGTCACATTATTTGATACATTATTCGTCACATTATTATTTTATTTATTCTGATACTTACAAGTATGTAATTTAACATAATTTTAATTAAAGAAAAAAGAATTTATCGTTCGGTATTTTTTTAATGAAAGGTGAAAGAAGTTAGCAATCTACACGAATAATTTCTCGCTCTTTAAAATTTTTTAATTCTTGCGTAAATTTTATGAAATTTCGGTTCTTTTTTTTCGAAAACAATAATAGAAAATTAGGATTATTTTCCAAAAGTACTGAAAAAAATGAATTCTGAATAAAACGAGAGTAAAAGTCTCCTTCTAATAATTTAAATAATTGTGGAGTAAGTTTTTAAAACCTGATAAATCCAAATTTTGTCATTTCGAGAAATTTAAATAAATGACAATTCTCACATAACCATTAAAATTATCTTGAATGAGAAAAAATGTAATAAATTATTCATTTTTTAATATTTTTTCTATTTAAAATGCTATGTTTGTAATTAAATTCTATTGTAATAGGAAATTTAAAGGTTGTAATAATTTTTTCTAATAAAAAGATAGAAATGAAAAATCATCAAGGTTAGGTCAAAATACTTTTTAAACTGAAAATTCTTTTTAAATAAATTTTTTTTCTTAAATTGAACAGTGATGAATGGATTTCTAAAGATTTTAATATTTTAAATACGTGTTTATCTCAATTTAAAAAAAATGGATTTATCAACTTTTGAAAAATTGCTCCTCAATTCAAGTAATGTATAATTAGTTAAAATAATTTAAATCCTGTTGGTGTTTATTAATATTTTTTTTTCTTTTTAGATTATAATTTCAAGAAAGTAATTATCAAGGAAAAATGAGCGAACAGTTGAATATAACTGTGAGACCAGAAGATCGACTCGATGCCAAATGGTTGAAGACAGATTTACAAAGATTCTTTCGAAGAGATGGATTGGCAGAATTATGGAACGAAATGGTTCGAGTTGGAGAGATCGTTGGTCATTTTAGTGATGGTCTAATAAACACTGCAGGAGTGCTTGCTAAGAAAGGTTAAAAAAGCAAAAACAAAATTAACTCAATTCTATTTTAATTCTAAAATTGAAATTGAAAATCAAAAACGTGGACAAATAAATTTAAAGACGAATTGACGCGTCTCGAACGCAAAACATCTGCAGTAACTTTGGAATTAAATGCTCTTTGAATGTTTGTACTGTAAATAGTCCTTGATCTTTGAGATCATCTGAAAAGAAAATTAATAATTCTTAACGATTCTTAACAATTTAGCAGAGAACTAAAAAAAAAGTAAAAATAAAAATAATTTAATACGAAATTTTATCAACTTGAATTTTTTAATAATTTTAGATTCTAATTTTTTAAAAAAATCCACATCGT
Organism: Leptopilina myrica (nomen nudum); assembly: GCA_032872475.1. Lineage (NCBI taxonomy): Eukaryota > Metazoa > Arthropoda > Insecta > Hymenoptera > Figitidae > Leptopilina > Leptopilina myrica (nomen nudum). Next base: position 19,218,158 of record CM065467.1, on the reverse strand, counting down.
ACTGACTAATTAACTCTAATTTTCTAATTTCGAAAATTCCAATTAAATTCTTCGAGAGAAATAATTAAAGAAAAATTAAATTAATTAACAAAAAAAATAAATTAAAAAAACCAAATTCTTAAATGAAAATCAATTCTCTTCAATATTCAATTTAAATTAAAAAAAATTCAATTATTTTGAAAGATTTTTATACATTCCTCGCAGAAATTCAATTATTTTCAATAGAATTTTAAAAAATATTCTCCAAAATATTAATAATATTTAGAAATTTGTAATAAAACTCTTTAAAATACATAACAAAATTATTTTTAATAAAATTTTAATTAAATTCTTCAAATGAATTTAAATTTCAATTAAAATATTCCGAATCAAATGATTTCGAAAATTACAATATAAATAATTTATCCAAAGAATTCGATTATTTCAAAAAAAAAATAAAATTCTGTTGTAAAATTTAAATATTTAAAAAAAGTTTAGTAAAAATCTTTGAAATATTTCTATGTAAATTCATAAAGAATAAATTTCTTTCAAAGAATTTAATTATTTTCGTAAATAATACAATTCTTTTCAATTATTTTCATAAAAATTATAAAATTCTTTCCAGAAAATCAATTATTTCAAAGAAAATGTCAAAAAATTGAATTATTTTCAATTTTAATTTAATTTTTCGGTAGAATTAAATTATTTAAAAAAAAATTAGGTACATTTTTGCAGAAATTCAATTATTTTCATAAATAATGGAACTTATCGCAGAAATTTAGTTATTTATAAAAAAAAAGATAAAATTCTTCACAGGAATTTAATTATTTTTTTAAATAATAAAATTCTTCGCAAAAATTTAATTATTTTCAAAAATTTTAATAATATTCCTGCCAAGAAATCAATAATTTTCATAAATAATGAAATTCTTTCTAGGAAATTAATTTCTTACTTTAAAAAAAAAGTCAAAGAAATTCTTTGAAACAATTAATTTATTTTTAATTTTAATTCAATTTTTCTCTCCAATTTTTCTGATGAATTGAATTATTTTGAAAAAATTGCAAAAATTTTTTACTGAAATTCAATTATTTTCGTAAATAATAAAATCCATCGCAGAATTTCAATTTATTTAAAGAAATTTTGATAAAATTCTTGTCACGAATTCAATTATGTTTTCAAATCATAAAATTCTTCGCAAAAAAATTGATTATTTTCAAAAATTTTAATAATATTCCTGCCAAGAAATATATTTTTGTTAAAAGTAATAAAATTCTTCTCTAAAACTCAAGTATTTTTAATAAAATTTAAATTGAATTCTTTGAAATAATTCCATTATGTAAAAAAAATTGCAGTAAATTTATGACAAGAATTGAATTATTATAATTTCGGAAGAATTTTAATCTTCTTTTGAAACAATCCAATTATTTTCCAAAATTTTAATCAAATTCTTGTCAAGAATTCAATTATTATCCTAAATAACAAAATTCTTTCCAGCAATTCAATTATTTTTAAGAACTATAAACTCTATAAAATTTTATTGTCAAAATTCAATTAAATTGATAAATAATAAAGTTTCTTTAAAAAAATACAATTTATTAATAATTTCAAATTGAAAATGAAAGAAAATCGCTTATTAATTAATTATCGAATTCATATTTTTTTGTAAAAGTTTTAATAAAATTCTTTGGAAAAATTAACTTACATAATAAAGGTTTAAGTAATAATATTCTCTGAAGGAATTTAATTGTTCTTGGAAATTTTAAGCACATATTTTATGTAAATTATGTTATTGTTAATACAATAATTTGAATTAAATTTCTCAGAAGAATTTAATTATTTTATAAATGAATGTTACAATGAAAATGTTTATTAATTCGTTTTTCTTTCTTCTTTAGGCGACAGTGGACATTATTATTGCAATCAACGTGTTCTTTCCTGTCCATGCTGCGATGGAATTTGCGGTCCACAAAGTGGTTGTAATTGTATTCACTGTCAAAAATTGGATGGAGAAGAAGCGTCGAAGGTTACGTCGCTAATTGAAAATTGTATTCCTACGGAGCATATGATTGATTCCTGGTTATGGGGCACTCAACCATGTAAATGATTATCTTTTATAATTTTTAACGATTTTTCTATTTTTCAAACTAGAAAAGTTTCTTTTTCAAAATTAATGGATCTCAAGGAATTTCAATTCAATTCTATTGAAAATAATTGAATTCCTGCGAAGAATTTTATAAATTTTATAAATATAATTGAATTTTTGCAAAGAATTTCATTATTTATGAAAATAGTTAAATTTTAGTATAATTTTTGAAATTAATTGACTTTCAATTAAATTAATTAATTAATTAATTAAGTTCAATTAATTGACTTTTTTTTGTTTATAAATAAATATGACAGATATAATTAAAAATATATAATAAAAATTGATTTCAGGATATGTAAATAAATAATTAGTTAATAAGTAAATTATTAAAAAATTTGAATTTCTTAATCACTTTATTTATTTTAAATTGAAAATTTATTTCCAGCGTCAAGTGATTTATCAAATTGTATCGATTCGTCAATAAAAGAACAACGAGGTTTGATACACGAAGCAGCAAATAGCACTCTCTCGGCGACAAGATTGCGTCAACGTTTAGTTATTGCACGTCGTTATTTTACCGCTTTATCACGTCATAAACCCCAGGAAGTTAGAGAAACAATATCATCACCTAGAACTATTGTCAAGCAACAAAAATTGTATGTTATACCTCAAATTATTTCTCCCTTTTTTCTCGAAGAAAGCAGTTTTATTTTATTTTTTTTTTATTTTCTTTTAAAGAAAAATTATTTACTTTTGTAAAAATATTAAATTTTGTTTTTAGTGTTCAACCGAGGGAAAAGGCGTCTCTTGGATTAGCACGAGTTGGTTCACGGGCAGCTTTAAATTTTTCATTTGCCTATTTACGACGCGCTTGGCGCTCCGGTGAGGATATTGACATTTGCAGCGAATTATTGACAGAATCATTGGAAGCACTTCAATCACTACCGGAAGCGACGTTATTCGATGAGAATAATGTCTCACAAGTTTGGCTCGAAGTTGTCGAACGATCGGCGAAATTTCTCCGTCAAGTTGTCACTGGGTAAATTTTTAGTTTGTAAATTCATTTTTTTTTCTATTTTACAGGCCTTGGGTATTATGAGTTTTTTTTTTACTTTTTTCAATTATTTACGAAAAATGCAACTTTTATCAACTTCTATTTAAAAATTGCGACTTTTTTGAATTATCTACTTCAACTATTTTAAATTTTGCAACAAAATATGTGCCACATTTTTTTAGTATAAAATGCAACTTATTTTGATTTTAAGTGAAAAGTATAACTAACGACTAATCTTTTAAAAGTTATTTTTAACTTTTTTTTAATTAATTTTTTCAAATATAAGATTAAAAACAATTAGAATAATTTATTTTTTAAAAAATTTAATTGGAAAAAAATATTTTTTTCATGTATTTTATAAAAATTTTTGAAAATTAACTTTGAAAAATTTTAATTGAATGTTTTGGAAATAATGAATTTCTCGAAAATTTTAATTAAAAACTCCAGTGTAATATTAAAAAAAAGACAATTAATGAAAATTAGGTTGTAAAAATAATATAAAAATATTTTTGAAAAAGAAACTAATTCTCAAAATTTGTTCATTTTAATTTTTTTAAATTCAATTACTGACAATATTTTTGATTACATATTTTCGAAAATTGAAATATACACAAGAAGTAATATTAAAATTCTTTTAAATCAGTTGGAAAATTTTGGAGAAAATAATCATAATCAAAATTTTTAATTAAAATTCTTCGAAAAATTAGTTTATTTTAACTTATAAAAAAATTCTTTCCAGAAATTCAATTAAGTTTCGAAAAAATTAAATTACAATATCTATGAAAAATTAATTTTTCGAATTGTTTTTTCATAATTTTTTTAAATTCAATTAACTTGGAATGAGCTGAATTAAAATTTTTTAAAATTTACTTCTTTAGACTTTTTAAAATTTTAGAAAAATCACTTACAATTAAAATACTTCAAAAATTTGATTACTTTTTTATATTTTTCAAAAACTAAACTAAATATGTTATAAAAATATTATTTTGTAAAGATTTTATGATATTTTAATTTTTGGGACAAATTTTTTAATTGTATGTAATTGTAAAAATAATGTCTTTCAAAAATGATTTAGAAAATATTATGAAAAAATTAATTTTAAAAATGTTTAATTAAATTTTTTGAAAATATTTTACTTTAATAATCTTTAAAAAGAAAAATGAACAAATGCAATTATTATAAATAAATAAAATATTTATTATTATTATTATTATAAAAATTAATATAGATATTTGATTTAGAGATGAAGTTTAATTGAAAAATCAGTTTTCTCAAATATTTTATTACAATTTTTAGAAATTATCGTTTAGAAAATTTTAATTGAAAATTTTAGAAATTATTGAATACTCAAAAAATTTTAATTAAATACTCTCGAGTGTACATTTAATAAAAATAAAAATGAATGAAAATTAGGTTGTAAAAATAATATTAAAATATTTGTGAAACAAAATAATTCTCACAATTTTATCATTATAATTTTTTTAGAAATTCAATTTTCGAAAAATTACATTACAATATATATAATAAAACTAATTTTTCGAATTATTTTATCATAATTTTAAAGATTCAATTACCGTTGACCGAAGTTAATTATAATTTTATAAAAATTTACTTTTTTAGACTTGGTAAAATTTCGGAGAAATCATGTATTATTAAAATTCTTTTAAAATTTGATTTTTCAATATTTTTTAAAAAACTCAATTATTTTTCAAACATTTACCAAATTTAAATTAATTTTTAAAGGATTTTTACCAAATTTCAATTTTTGGGCATATTTTTCAATTGTAGGTAATAGTAATAATATTATCATTCAAAAATTATTTAGAAAATATTTTTAAAAACTTTTTTATTAACATTTTTGAAAATATTCTACCTTTATAATTTTTAAGACGAAAAATAGAAGGTTTATAGAAATTTTTAGAAATTATGAAAATAGAAAAAAATAGAAAGAAATAGAAAAAAATAGAAAATAGAATAAAAAATAATAAAATAGAATAAAAAAAATATTTTTCTCTCTTTGCTCTTTTTTTTTATTTCGTTCTATTTTTTTCTATTTCTTTCTATTTTCTTTTCTATTTTCTTTCTATTTCTTCTATTTTCATTTCTATTTTTTTTCTGTTTGCTTTTTATTTTTTCTATTTTCTTTTCTATTTTCTTTCTATTTTCTTCTATTTCCATTTCTATTTTCTTTCTATTTCTTTCTATTTTCTTATCTATTTTTTTGAAATTTCAGAAATTCTAATTTAAAAAATTTTTTTCCCTTTGAAAAAAGAATGAAGAAGTATTTAAATATTTATTTCAGCATGAAATTATTCGTGTTTTGATTAATTGAATTCAGAAATCAGTGAAGAATCGGGAAAATGGATAATAAAATTGTTTTGTGACAACACTGAATGAAATAAACTGTTTTTTTACTTTTTTTTTATTTTTAATTGACTAGTGCGATTTTTTTGGTTTGTTAAAAGATCCGGGGGTTGATTTCAAAAAACGGGATATTTTCTCTCTTTGCTCTTTTTTTCTATTTCGTTCTAATTTTTTCTATTTCTTTCTATTTTCATTTCTATTTTCTTTCTATTTCTTTCAATTTTCTTTTCTATTTCTTTCAATTTTCTTTTCTATTTTTTTCTATTTCTTTCTATTTTCTTTTCTATTTTCTTTCTATTTTCTTTTCTATTTTTTTCTATTTCTTTCTATTTTTTCTATTTCTTTCAATTTTCTTTTCTATTTCTTTCTATTTTATTTTCTATTTTCTTTCTATTTTTTTCTATTTTCTTTTCTATTTTTCTATTTTCTTTCTATTTTTTCTATTTCTTTCTATTTTCATTTCTATTTTCTTTCTATTTCTTTCTATTTTCTTTTCTATTTTCTTTCTATTTTTTCTATTTCTTTCTATTTTCTTTCTGGGTCAGTCCATTATATTTCACCTAAAGCCGTTGCGGCCTATTTTTAAAAAAATCTCATAATTTGTAAAAATGATGTTTAATATCCGTAGATTTTATTTTTGAGAATTATTTTATAAAATTTTTTGATTTAAACATAGAATTTGAATTTTTAAGTTGAGTTGCACAGAAAAAAGGTTAGATTGACAGTTATGAAAATTTAATAAAGAAGCATGGAAATAATTTAGATCATACAAATTTCTTGATTGATATTTGTTAAAAATGAGCTAATTTACTTGTATAAATAGATTATTATGTAAACAAACCCAAATTAGTAGATAAAAATTGATTTCAAAACTTAACTATAAAATGTCAAAAGTCACTACATTTTATTTACACTTTTCTAAAAAGTATATAAATATTTAAAAATTTATTACTATTTAATGTAAAGTATTTTTAATGTACTTTTATAATATGTGCTAACTTTTTAATTTTATAATATAGAAATATAAAAAATTTTACCTTTAATATTGAGTGTTTCATGATTTTCAGTGATTTTAATCACTTATTTCTTCTCAGGCGGTTAATCAAAAAATCCAATTTTTGTCTTAATATTTAAGTTTGGCCTTCTTTTTCATTCTATTAAATTTTGGTGATGGAGAACGAACTATTTTTCAGTTTAAATTTAGTTTTAAAAATCTGCTGAAAAACGCATTTTTTTGGTTAAAATGCAAGTATTTTTATAACACTGAAGTTGGCTATCTTAATAGTCTTGCAAAAATCTACTTGTATTTAACCAAAAAAATGCGTTTTTTCAGCAAATTTTTTAAACTAAATTTAAACTGAAAAATAGTTCGTTCTCCATCACCAAAATTTAATAGAATGAAAAAGAAGGCCAAACTTAAATATTAAGACAAAAATTGGATTTTTTGATTAACCGCCTGAGAAGAAATAAGTGATTAAAATCACTGAAAATCATGAAACACTCAATATTAAAGGTAAAATTTTTTATATTTCTATATTATAAAATTAAAAAGTTAGCACATATTATAAAAGTACATTAAAAATACTTTACATTAAATAGTAATAAATTTTTAAATATTTATATACTTTTTAGAAAAGTGTAAATAAAATGTAGTGACTTTTGACATTTTATAGTTAAGTTTTGAAATCAATTTTTATCTACTAATTTGGGTTTGTTTACATAATAATCTATTTATACAAGTAAATTAGCTCATTTTTAACAAATATCAATCAAGAAATTTGTATGATCTAAATTATTTCCATGCTTCTTTATTAAATTTTCATAACTGTCAATCTAACCTTTTTTCTGTGCAACTCAACTTAAAAATTCAAATTCTATGTTTAAATCAAAAAATTTTATAAAATAATTCTCAAAAATAAAATCTACGGATATTAAACATCATTTTTACAAATTATGAGATTTTTTTAAAAATAGGCCGCAACGGCTTTAGGTGAAATATAATGGACTGACCCTTCTATTTCTTTCTCAATAGAATTTATTTTTTGATGATACAAATTTTATTTTACATCTCTTAGAATATTAAAATATAAGTGCCATTTATATTCTTGTTTTTAATTATAATTTAGTTTAATACTGGTTATTTGTACAAGACAAAATTAAGAGAAGAAGAAATTAATCCTTTTTTTCCATTTTCAGAGAAGTAATTACGGGAAGATCCTGGTGTCCAGTGCCAGTCACCGATCAACACACCGCTCTCTGTTTACTCCTCGAACTAGCAACCCAGCGCGGAACACTCTCGAGTCTCCTCGATGCTGTCATTCTACTTCTACATCTCAGCGGAAAGTCCAAAAATCAGGACAATCGCGTCATACCACCAGGAAGTTGTGCTCCACTAATACCTCTACTTCGCCGATTGAGTAGTATACCAGCGCAAAAATCACGTCGTCTCGACGATAAATTCACACCCGGCCCTTGTCAAGTTCTACTAAAGTACCTCCGTCTACCGGACGACGACAGCGTAGCGGTGGATTTACGAAAAGCCGCCGTCGTCATAATGTGTCATCTCAGTAGACTAGCGACTCCACTGCTACCGCCATTAATACCCGATGGCTTCTCAAAGAATCAATCGACGACCTTTCAGGAAGTATTAGCCTGGGGTGGAATTAAATTCGCCAGCGATACATCGCCATTCTATTGCGACGCCATCGCCGAATTGGGTGTGAAACAATTAACCTGCACCGAGCGATCACTTGTGATTTTGTCCCTAAGCGGAAAAGTCTTCATGATGTACTACGGATCGGAGATACAGTATCCGCAGAAAATTCACGGTTTCACGGAGAAGACAGTGACGATGATTGCCTCACATCCGGATGGAAAGCATTATTTGGCGTTGACCGAGGATAATCAGGTGTATTCCTGGGGTAATGGAGACGGTGGACGACTTGGTCACGGCGACAGTGTTTCCTGTGACGAGCCAACCGTGATTGACATGCTGAGTGACAAGGGTGTCAATTTTATCGCCTGTGGGAGTACGTATTCGGCCTGTTTGACGAAAAATGGAGAATTGTACACTTGGGGTCGTGGGAGTTATGGGCGATTGGGTCACGGATTCTGTGATGACGTGATGATACCAACGTTGGTCACTGCTTTAAGTGGTCACAAGATAAATCACGTCGCTTGTGGAAGTGGGGATTCACAGACCCTTTGCGTCACAACGTCGGGAATTGTCTTCTCCTGGGGCGATGGGGACTATGGAAAACTGGGACGAGGCGGATCTGATGGGTCGAAAAGTCCGAAGATAATAGACAAGTTGCTGGATTTGAGTGTGGTGAGGGTTTTCTGTGGGGGGCAATTTTCGGCAGCGTTGACCTCGCAGGGTTCTGTTTACACTTGGGGCAAGGGGGATGGTTATCGATTGGGACATGGGAATGAGGAGCATGTGCGCTACCCGAAGATCGTGGAGGCTGTGAAGAATAAGAGAGTGAGGGAGCTCTCGGTGGGGAGTGGGCATATTTTGGTATTGACGGAGGATCAATTGGTTTACGGCTGGGGGAGGAATGACTTTGGACAGATTGATCCGTCGTTGAATTCGACAGTGTCGGAGCCGACATTGTGTCCGACTTTGTCGAGTAAGAGTATTATTGGTCTCGTGTGTGGGCCGACGCAGAGTTTCGCTTGGTCCACGTCGACGTGGTCGGTGGCGGCGAGAATTGCCTTTGTGGTGGATATTTGTGAGGAGACTTTTAAGTTTCTTGATGTGTTGCTGGCGAAATCGTCCGAGGGTTTGCCGGTGACGAGACCACCGAGTCAGGATTTGGAGTGTTTGCTGGTCTCTGCTTTGAATTTACTTCGACTACAGCTGCATGCCATGATTACTCATAATTTCGACGTGAAATCCATTGGACTTGGTTCGGGGGCACTTTTGACTTCGATAAAACAACGGTGTGTGAATTTGGCGAGTAATCCGGGTGTTTTGGCGACTATACAATCGGCCGCGCAGGCTGTACTGCAGACCGGATGGAGTATATTGTTGCCGACCGCTAACGAACGGGCGAATACGTTGTCGGCATTTTTGACCAATTCGCATGGTGTCGAGCAGAATATGAATAAGGGACAACAGTTCATGGCGGACTTGTTGGTCTCGAGTTTGATGGCTGATGGTGGTTTGGAACTGGCACTGAAGATTGCGATCAAGAACGAGAATACGGAGAATCCGTCGATTTCCCTGGAGTCTGCTTCGGTGTCTTCTCTAGCCGCTTCTTCGGTTCCATCGTCGCCTGTTGCGGGAATACCGTCGGAAATTGCCGCACAACCGGGAACGTCGAATTCTGGGGGTACGACCGAGGGGAATCAGAATAAGGAAATAATTTCTCTCTTTCAACTCGTGAAGCAGTTGATAAAGAATGGAACTAGTATCACTCAGTCGCGATTTCAGGCGCTACAGCAAAATCGAAACGAATTGAAGATTGACAACTCGCCGAGTTTGAATTTGCTGTTGAAATTTCAGAGATTACTCATAGCGCAAATGTTGCACTGCATTCAGAAATCGACGAATGATCAGGATCTCCTGGGAGTGGAATCTTTGTTGAATAAATATATTTGTCAGGTGTGTAATCATGTGAAGGATGTTCTGCCATTGGCGACTGAATTGGCGGGGGCGAATAGTAAATATTTCGTTGTCGTGATTGCGATATTGAAGGGTGACATTGTCAATGTTCTCCTGCCGGAATTAATTGTTTGTTTAATATTGTTGCAAATCGATTATCCAATGTTGTTGCTGAATATGAATTGGATGCTGATTCTGGCTCCTGTTTTGGATATTTTGGATCAGTTTAATAGATTATCGCCGACTGTGGAGAAGGACGATGCGGATGATTTATCCTGGCCGGGGATTATTGCACCGCAGCATGGCTTGAGCAAGAGTGTACAGGACGAGCCGTCATTGATACGTTGGGCAGATCTGGAGAATCATAATCGTGACGGTGGTCTTTGGATTGTGGTGAATAATAACGTTTACGACGTTCAGGATATTCGACAAGAGGGAGGAGGAGTATGGGAGATTTTTAATAGACTATCCTCGAATCGTGAGAGTCAGATTAATAATATTTCTAATTTGCAGGATTCGCAAGCAATGATGGACTCTTGTTTTGTGGGTCACTATTGTCAGCCAGAGATGGTGATGACGCAATTCACGATTGAAGTGACGGATGTTTGTTTGTCACTGCTCGATATGGAGAGGAGTTTGAGTTTTGTCTTGGGACTTCATGCTTATAGATTGCGGCAAAGTTTGGCGCTACAACCGGCTGAGGAGGAGGCGGGCGCTTGGCTTGAGGCGAATTTTCTCCGAGGTGGTTTGCAGATTCTACAGCCGCCGAATCCTTATGAGGAGGAGAAAGGCGAGGCGCGTAGTAATAATTCAACGGCTGCGAATTCACCGACGGAGCCAATTGTCGTTTCGATTTGCACCAAGGACGAAGTGCCGAAATTAACAGACGATCGAATGACGGCTTTTATTCAAAATTTAGCAGAGAATCACAAGACTGATACTTACGTTCAATCATTTTTGAATATTATTGATAGATTTTGTAAGACGAATAATTTATTGTCACATGTGGATTTTTGTTGTGATCATCCGGTGGAGGAGATTGGTCGTCTTTTGATGGCTGTTATTATCAAGCATCTTGCTCTCGGTTATCAGACACTTGCCCTGGTTGATCAGGAAATAGCGGATGGAAATGTGAAATTAACGAAAGCACTGGCCGATATGGTGAAGATAATTCATCAGACGAAATGGAATTTGATAAGAACGAGGCAACAGCAAAATAGAAGTTACAAGGAAGTTTGTGCACCGGCGCAGGAGAAATGTCGTTTTCTGTTGTATGAAGTGAGACCAGCGACTAGTGACGAATTAAAAGGCCTTAAAGATCTGAAAATTTTGTACACAGTTCCAAAGTTTAAGAAGGCTGTACAGACTGTAATTGCGGATATGAGGAAGAGTAGAGACTCGCCGGCAAAACCGGAAGACATTGTGAATGCCTCGATACAAAATGCAAAAGTCAAGGCTGACGAGAAGACACTGATGTCGACACTGTCGCCGAAATTAGAGGATTTGTCGACAATGACAAATGTCATTAAACAACTGACTGATAAAGTGAAATGCAAACCGTTGATTGTCGACGGCAATGAATTGATGAGAAATATTATAAACTTTGTCGTCTCGGAAGAGGGGAGTGATATTGAAACTCTACGACGTGCCATGTACTGTCAAACGCAACGAGTTAAAATGAGAGTTAAGGGTCTGCATATTATTCAAGAATTACTCAAGAAGGAGCATTTGATAACGTCCGTGAAATATTCGTTGCTAAACGGTTGGTTGGGACTGACGCACGAGAATAAATTACTGTCCAGTGGAATATCGCATTGCTTGAAGAATATTCAATTGGTGACGCCCTATTTGAGAGTGAAGGTGATATTGGCCGAGGCGAAGGTGACACATTGGGCAGTGCAAGCTCTGAGGGCGTACGTCATTCAGGCCGAATTGTCCAGTAAACCGAAAGCGAGCGGCAAGAGTAGTTTGAATCAGGATACTTATACGTGGCTGAGAAAATTACCGAGAGCGAGATTTATTCTCACGATTCTCGGTATGTTGACAAATTATCAGCATTCTAATGAAATTGGTCTTTTGATAAATTCAGGTGTCCTGTCGAGTGTTCTCACTTTGTTGAGACAAATTGGACCGTCGTCGACGAGAAGTGCTGCGAAGGCGAAGGAAAATGTGGCTATTTACGAGGACGTGGTGCACAAGAGTAAACCATCGGCTGTTCAACTCAGTGGCATCGAATTGGCCGCTTTGATGAAAATTAATACCAAAGTTGTACGTGGAGTTGATTGGAAATGGGGTGATCAGGATAGTCCACCGCCAGGCGAAGGAACTGTTATTGGCGAACTCGGAGAGGATGGATGGATCCGAGTCAAGTGGGATAATGGAACAACCAACTCCTACAGAATGGGTAATTTTTCATTTTTTTTCACATTCTAAATTTGAATTATAGTAAATACATTCACTAAACATTTTTCTTTTGAATTAGTAAAATTTACTAATAAATTTGTGGAAATTACTGTTTGGTAGTAAAATTTTACTTATAAATTAATAAAAATTACTATTTGGTAGTAAAATTTACGAATAAATTAGTAATAATTACTATTTGGTAGTAAAATTTACTAATAAATTAGTGAAAATTACTATTTGGTAGTAAAATTTACTAATAAATTAGTGAAAATTACTATTTGGTAGTAAAATTTAATAATAAATTAATGAAAATTACTGTTTGGTAATAAAATTTACTAATAAATCAGTAAAAATTACTATTTGGTAGTAAAATTTACTAATTCAAAAACAACTAATCATTAATTCAAATTTGGAGAGTAATTAATAATTGTGAAGCTTTTTTTCTTTTTCAGTCACACATTCAATTTTTTGCCTCTAATTTCAAACGGAGAATTTTAACTTTTACCCCTGATCTCATGAAGAAGATTCCAATTCGTTCTAAAAATACTTCTAAAACTACTCCAAAATTGTAAAATAAAAATAATTTTTTCGATTTTTGGAAGACAATTAAGTGAGAATGAAAACAAAAATTTATTTTAGAATCGAAAAAATTATTTTTATTCTCCAATAAAATATTTATGGACGAATTCATTAAGAATTCACTTCTACAAAATTATTTACAAGATTTCAATGCAATAATTATTTTCTCGAATTTTTAACTGTCAATTATGTTCCTAAAGAATTCAATTATTCAAAGAAAGCAGAAAAGATCGTCTAAAATATTTATGAACTTCACTTATTTATCTATAATTTAATTTTATGAAAATTTTAATTATTAAAAAAATTTCAATAAAAGAATTTTGATACAAAATTATCCTGAAAAAGTAACTTTTTCATAATTTTTCATTAAAATTATTTTATAAATTCCAATTTTTTCAAAATTCAATTGTAAACATCTTTAAAGTTAATTATTTATAATAATTGTAAACTCAATTCAATTATTATTTTTAAAATTTTTAGTGAAATTAAATTTAAAATAGAAAAATTCACAAATTTACATTTAAAATAGAAAAATTTACAAATTTACATTTAAAATACAAAAATCCACAAATTTACATTTAAAATACAAAAATCCACAAATTTACATTTAAAATCTTTTTTGAAATTCGATCATTTTTTGAGTTGTATAATTAAATTCATTTGGAATTTTCACAAATTTCAATTTAAAATCTTTTAAAAATCGATATTGTTTCAAAAAAGTTTGTAAACTGGATTTTTCGAAAATTATATTAATTTTAAATTTTTGAGAAAAATTATTAATTGAAAATACTAATTTTAAAAAACTTTCGACTTAAAATCTACTGAAAATCAAAATTTTTATGTAAAATTGTATTAAATTCGGGTTTTTGAAAATTAAATTTAAAAACTTTTGGAATTCAAATAATTTTGGAATTTTGAGTTTAGTTATATTTAAAATAACAATTTTCTAAAATTTTAACTTAAATTTTATTAAATTTAAATTATTTAAAAATATTTTGTGCAAAATTAAATAAATTGTCAGTTTTAAATGTTTTGAATATCATTTTTTTATAAATTATTAAACATAATTCTTCAAAAATTTAATTATTTTTGGAATTTTTAAATAAAATTATATTTAAAAAAAAACAAATTTTCACAAACTTCAATTTAAAATCATTTTAAATTCCATTATTTTTTAAATTTTAAAGCGAGAGTCAATAAAATTCAAATTTTTTAAAATTTCTTTTTGAAATTTATTAAAATTAATAATTTATATAAATTAAACAAAATTCGCTCAAAAATCTGATTATTTTTGGAATTCTTGAGCTGATTTGTATCTTAATTATAAACTTCTTAGAATGTAAATTCAAAATCTATTAAAATTCCAATATTTTTTTGTTTGAAATACACAATAAACTTGCATATTTCTAATTTTAAATTAAATGTAAATTTTCTATTTAATTCAATTTTAAATTTAAACCATTTAAAATTGAATTATTTTTTCAATTTTACAGAAAATAATGTTTAAAATTTAATTTTTTTGCAATTCCAATTCGAATTCTGTTGAAATTTAATTATTTTAAAAATTTTTGTGTAAAATTTTTTAAAATTTGAATTTTCTATATATTAAAATTAAAAATTTTTTGAATTCCATTTATTCATAAAATTTTTTGAAGCCAACTCACCGAAAATTAAAGTATTTTTTGAAATCTTTAAGAAAAAATTTATTTCATAAACTACAAAATTTTTTTAGTTTACAAATTTTAATCAGAAACCTTTGAATATTGAATTATAAAAATTAAAATCGAAATTCTTTCAAAATTCAATTATTTTTGAAATTTTTATGTAAAATTATTTTTAAAATACAAATTTTACTTCAATTTTAATTTGAAATTTTTTGAAATCGTATTATAAAAATTAAAATCGAAATTCTTTCAAATTTAAATTATTTTTGAAATTTTCATATAAAATTATTTTTAAAATTCTAATTTTTCTTTAATTTTAATTTGAAACCTTATGAAATTAAATGATAAAAATTAAAATCGAAATTCTTTCAAAATTCAATTATTTTTGAAATTTTTATGTAAAATTATTTTTAAAATACAAATTTTTCTTTAAATTTTAATTTAAAACTTTTTGAAATCGGATTAGAAAAATTAAAATCGAAATTCTTTTAAAATTCAATTATTTTTGAAATTTTTATGTAAAATTATTTTTAAAATACAAATTTTTCTTTAATTTTAATTTGAAACCTTATGAAATTAAATGATAAAAGTAAAAATCGAAATTCTTTTAAAATTTAATTATTTTTGAAATTTCTATGTAAATTTATTTGCTGATTAATTTATAATAATTAATCATATTTTGTGACTGTTCTTCAAGAAATAAATTGTTTATAATAAATTCAATTTTTATATTCTAAAATTTAAATATTAGCAGAAGGAAGCAATTTTTTTTTAAATTTTCAACACTTAAATCTTTTTTTTTATTTTGTTATTTATTTCTGTTCGGTTTGTCTATTACTTTTTTGTCAAGACTTTCTTTTTTATTCATCATTTTCGAAAAATACAAATGTAACAAATGTATTTTTTAGTATGTATTTTATTTATTTTTACTATTTTATTAATTTTTTATTTATTTATTTTTTTGCTTCGAATTTTTATTCTCACTATACTAACTCTAATTTTTTTGCTTTCAGGTAAAGAGGGAAAGTACGATTTAAAATTAGCCGAACCGCCAACACCGCCCGAGAGTGATTCGGACGACGATTCACCTATCGACACAAATAAAATGGACAAGGAAACTGTTCGAGAATTACATCCAACGACATATTTGAAGAAAGCCTGTACAAGTTTACTGCGAGTAATTCTCCTCTCGTGTGGAATTGAAGCAAACAATGTTCAACCATCGGCAATAAAAACAATTGCCTCCGTTCTCCGTGGCATCATATCGTCGGCTAGTAAAATGGACTCAAGTATTCAAACCCAATTGGCCAGGGATCATCACGAGAGCTGGGCAACTTTGGGCCTCTTGAAAGCGATCGCAAATTCCTCAATTCTCTGTCGAGCTCTCAGTACATCAGCCTGGGTTGATTTCCTCCTCTCAATGGTCGTCGAAGAGAATACAAACATTTACAAACAGATAATTGCCATTCGATTTTTGGGTATTGTCCTACCATCCTGGTCGTCGTTGGAGAGTGTGGCAATGACGAATTTTCTGGACAAGACATTCAAATTACTCGGTCAAATGGCACTGATGTGCGATGCGGAAATGAATTCCGAACTCCATGCGAATAAATGTCGTGTCTCTCTAACCGCATCGAGAAGTTCCACTTTGGTAGAGGAGCTAATTTCGCTAATTCGATCTTTACACCCACTTGCCGGTTGGAATTCGGCTTTGAATCAATTTCTCGCTTCGAAATTGTCACTGGCTTCGGATCTGCTGAGCGATGGTCCGTTGTTTCACATTCAAATGAACGAGAACGGCGGCGAGAATAGTTTGAGTATTCAACAGACTGTGATGGCAGCATTGATAGTCGTCGGTGGTCTAGACGCGAGACCAAGGATCGGAGGACTTGTCGACATTGACGGTCAAGTGGGGACCATTTGCAAATTGACCCAACACTCAAAATTGATTGTCCAACTACACGATAGTGGTTGTAGGAAGAAAATCCCCTTCGTGGGAATAAAGATCCTGGGGGAAAAGTTCCATTTGGATAGAATGTTGATGGCCGAGCCGCTTTTGACAATTTGGGGTAATTTGCTATTGGGCCACTGTGGAATGGATAAGCGACCCGGGGGAATGCCGGTTATTGCCGGAGCGGTGAATATTTCGATATTGAGAATGCAGCAACAGCAATTGGGTGCTTTGAATGCGGCAAAGACGCTTATTGATCATCAGACGAAATTGAGAAGAGTTCTCAAGTGTCACACGTTGGAGAATGATGATGAGGAGGAGGGCGGTCGGCAGGTGAATCGAAAGACACTGTTTCAAGTGCTTTTGTCAAGGGCCATTAAACCACAGCCGTTGAAGCCGATTTTCAAGCAGGCGGAATTGGAGAGCGCCGCATTGGCCGTGTCACAGTATTTGGCGTCGGAGTTGAGACACACTGCGATACGTTGCACGGGATCGGAGGCCGAGACACCGGCTTCGGATTGTTCCCTTTTGTCGTTGACGTCGAGTCAAAAGAGACATTGCAAGGAGAAGAAGGGTGGAGTTTGTCCGCTAGTGACCCAGCTGAGGGAAATGGGATTCCATCGGAAGAACGTGGAGTTTGCGATTAAGAATCTAGGGGAGGGTAATCTGACAGTGGAGACTGTGGTGAGTTGGTTGTTGGAGAATGCCGATGCGATATTGAGTGATATTGAGACGTTGTCGAGTCTTGACGATCTATCGGAGTCGACGGAGGAGTCTAGTGACGATCAGGAGGAAACGCCGTCCGCTTCGAATGACCTAGTGTCCTGTTCGCAGCCCTCTTTTATGAAACGAACGGATTTTTTGTCTGTCGATGAGTACGCGATCTATGTTCGCGATAATGTTACCTCGGGTATGTTGGTACGATGTTGTAAAACTTACGAGCAGGTCGAGTATGGGGACGTTGGTCAAGTGGTGAAAATCGATCCCGAATGTTTGCATGACCTGAATGTGCAAGTCGCCTGGCAGCATAAGGGCGATTCGTACTGGGTACGCTTCATTCATATTGAATTGTTGGGACATCCTCCGACATTACCGGGCGGTCCTTCGGCACTAAAGGTCGGCGATAAAGTGAGAGTGAAGCCTTCGG
The DNA here is from genome assembly GCA_032872475.1 of Leptopilina myrica (nomen nudum). Taxonomy (NCBI): domain Eukaryota; kingdom Metazoa; phylum Arthropoda; class Insecta; order Hymenoptera; family Figitidae; genus Leptopilina; species Leptopilina myrica (nomen nudum). The sequence continues at coordinate 19,200,325 of CM065467.1, read as the reverse complement.
TGGCGGTACCAAAGTACAAGTGGGGTTCGGTAAATCATCAAAGTGTGGGTGTAGTGACTGAAATTGTGAACAACGGAAAGGATGTATCGGTGGATTTTCCCCAGCAGAGCAGTTGGACCGGTTGTGTCGCCGAGATGGATCGGGTACCTTCTTGTCATCACGCTGTTTCTTGTAATTCTTGTCATTTGTCACCAATATCGGGACCTAGATTCAAATGTAAGGCTTGTGAGAACTTTAATCTTTGTGAAAATTGCTTCTATACGAAGAGATCGCATAGGCATGGTTTTAATCGAATTGCGGAGCCGGGTTCGGCGGCGGTTTATGCGGGCAAACCGGGACGGTATCATAGGCAGGAATTTTCGGAGACGACGCTAATTGACGATTGGTCGAAGTGTATACGAACATTGAGTGTTTCTTCGAGGGAGAGTTGGGCGACGAGATTGGTCGATGGTTCGGAGAAGTATTGGCAGAGTTGTGGAGCTTTGGGTAAGCATTGGATTCGATTGGAGATGCTGTCGGGAATTTTGGTGCACTCGTTGAAGATTGTTATCGATCCGCAGGACAGTAGTTATACACCGAGTTTGATTGCGATTAGTGTGGGGGAGAGTTTTTCGAATTTAGTGGAATTGGTGACGGTTACGCCGCGCGCTACTGATACGACTGTGACTTTGTTGTACGATATCAAGGAGTATTATCCGTGTGTGGAAATTGGGGTGAAACAGTGTCGAAATGGGGGGATTGATTGCAAGATCTATGCTTTGCAGATTATTGGCAGGAAGAAGGTGTATGAGAATCAGTTGGCGAATTCGGTTTCGTTTTTGGCTTCTGATTGGGAGGTGGTACAGGAGCAGATGATGGCGCAACGGGCCAGTGATGTGCAACAGCATTCGGCGGTTTATGTCTGGGGTCTTAATGACAAGGACCAATTGGGAGGTTTGAAGGGCTCGAAGATCAAACTTCCAGTGTATAGTCAAGTGTTGTCGAAGTTGAAGCCGATTCACATTGCCGGAGGGAGTAAAACGTTGTTTATCGTCAGTCAGGAAGGCAAACTCTACGCTTGTGGCGAAGGAACGAATGGAAGATTGGGACTGGGTGACAATAATAACGTCTATGAGCCGAAGCCGATTCCCTTTCTGAGTCAGTATGTCATCAAAAAAGTCGCCGTACATTCCGGTGGTAAGCACGCGTTGGCCCTCACGCAGGATGGAAAGGTTTTTTCATGGGGCGAAGGAGAGGACGGTAAGCTCGGACACGGGAATCGGGCGTCTTTGGACAAACCGCGATTGATTGAGAACTTGAAATCGAAACGAATTCGGGATATCGCTTGTGGTTCGGGACACTCGGCAGCGATTGCAAGCAATGGGGAATTGTACACTTGGGGCTTGGGGGAATATGGACGACTGGGTCATGGAGACACTGGGACGCAATTGAAACCGAAATTGGTGGATGCTTTGGTAGGACAGAGGGTGATACAAGTAGCCTGTGGGAGTAGAGACGCACAAACTATGGCCTTGACCGAGAATGGTTCCGTATATTCCTGGGGCGATGGAGACTTTGGTAAATTAGGACGTGGGGGAAGTGACGGTTGTTACACGCCCTTGCTGGTCGATAGACTGAATGGTTTGGGAGTCGTTCAGGTCGAGTGTGGAGCACAATTTTCCCTCGCCCTGACGAAGTACGGAGAGGTTTGGACCTGGGGGAAAGGGGATTACTTTCGGTTGGGTCATGGAAATGATAATCACGTTCGTAGGCCGACGGTCGTCGAGGGACTTCGAGGGAAGAAAGTGGTTCACGTCGCGGTTGGTGCTTTACACTGCCTGGCAGTTACGGACCTAGGGCAGGTTTACGCCTGGGGGGATAATGACCATGGACAACAGGGAAATGGTTCGATAATCGTCAATCGAAAACCGTCGATAGTTCACGGTTTGGAAGACGCTAAGGTGAATAAAGTCGCTTGTGGGTCTAGTCACAGTGTCGCTTGGATATTGATCGATCAGCCGGCGACTAGTAACCAGGAACCGGTGACTTTTCCAACCACCAAGGATCCTTTGGGACAGGCGATGCTCGGAATTTCGGAAGTTGTGAACGAGACGGAAGTGACTACGACGAAGAATATTAGACCATCCTTGTCGAATATTATCCTCTCGCTCGAGAGTAATATCGCTAAACAGCAGGCACTGCAGCATGTGATTAAGGCTCTGCATATTATGCAGGCGCGATTTGCGATTGTCACCGCTTTGCAGAGTCATGTCACTTTGTCGTCATTTAGGAAAACTTTGCCGGAGAATGGTAATGGGGATTCGTCGACAGTGTATCAGAATGTTGGGGAAATTGCGCAGGGAGGTGGAGAGGCGCCGGCGAATCCTCCGGAGGTCCTGAGTCCTAGAGCTACGCCCGAATCGGAGGAATTCCCGTTGGCTATCTTTCCATCGATGTCGAGTTCGGCGAGTTTGTCCTCAAGGGCGTCGAGAATGTCCGCCAGTGCAATGAGTGTGATAGCAGCGACACTGACATCAAACGCCCAGGTCGTGGGGGAAGTGATAATGGATAGTGGATCTTTAGACGAATTTACATCCGGACTGAGTGAAGACGACGCTAGAATGCTTGTGGACCTATTGAAACTTGCCGTAGCCCAGAGAGTTTGCGATGGAGCAAAGTCGATTATCTCTTCCGTACTGATATCCCTGGGGAAAGTAAATTCCAATGTTGGGAATATGATTCTAGAGTTGTGTGTCACTGAACTTGAGGACGCGGCAGCGAATTCGAATTGTGCGAACAATAGTCCGCAGCCGATTGTACAGGAGACGCCGCATCCGTATATTGATGACACTACACTGACGGGGCATGTGAAAATTCCAGGCGCTGAAGCATTGAGGGTGGAATTCGATAGGTTGTGTTCGACCGAGAGACGACATGATCCCCTGACTTTGATGGATGGAACTGGGAGAGTTATTGCAATAAAATCGGGACGGGAATGGAGTGAGTGGTCGACGGAACTTAGAATTCAGGGCGATGAACTTAGGTGGAGATTTTCTTCCGATGGATCGGTGAACGGTTGGGGTTGGCGCTTCACGGTTTATCCGATAATTGCCACATTGGCGCCGCACGAACTGGGATCGGACAGAGCGGTTCTGTCGCAGCCCTCGATAGCACTCGTGGAGTGTTTATTGGATAATAGTCTGATCAATTCGGATAAGAATATAATTACTCGACTTGCGGCGACATTGGCTCAGTGTTCACAGTTGGGGAATTTGTCGGCGCAGCAGAGAATGTGGGCTTTGAGAAAATTGCAGGTGGTTTATTTGAGTGGACCGAGTATTCGTCAGGATTCGGCTTTGTCGAGTTTGTTGGGGTCCCTCCCGCAGGCGCTGTTGAGACAGTATGAGTATGAGGATCCAATTGTTCGGGGAGGAAGGCAATTGATGCATAGTGATTTCTTCAAGACCCTGGTGGCGTTGGCTTGTGATTTGGAATTGGAAACAATGCCCTGCTGTTCGGAAATACACAAGTGGTCGTGGTTTAGGAGATATTGCCTGGCGGCGAGAGTGGCGAAGTCGTTGATAAATCGGACGATTTTGCCGAAGAGTTTCTGTAGTGAGGTGGCTAAGAGGATCAATGAAATGGTGACGGACGAGGATGGAAATATGGATCAGGAGAATCATGGGATTTTCAAGCATGAGCATGATGAACAGCTGTTGCAGTGGTTGAATAGGAGACCGGAGGATTGGACCTTGTCTTGGGATGGTTCGGGGGCGATTTATGGATGGGGGCATAATCATCGAGGACAGTTGGGCGGATTGGAGGGAGCGAAGATTAAGGTGCCGTCGCCTTGTGAGAGTCTTTCGGCATTGAGACCGATTCAGTTGGCGGGCGGTGAGCAGACTTTGTTTGCCGTCACTGCGGACGGGAAGGTTTATTCGACCGGTTATGGAGCGGCTGGTCGGTTGGGTATTGGAGGCACTGATTCGGTGATGGTTCCGACTTTGCTCGAGTCGATTCAACACGTTTTCATCAAGAAGGTGGCTGTGAATTCGGGGGGAAAGCATTGCCTGGCACTGAGTTCGGAGGGTCATGTGTACTCTTGGGGCGAGGGCGACGATGGGAAATTGGGTCATGGGAATCGTTTGTCGTACGATAAGCCGAAATTGATTGAGGCACTGTTGGGAACGGAGATTGTGGACGTGGCCTGTGGGGGTCATCACAATGCGGCGATTACGAGCGCTGGTTGGCTGTACACTTGGGGCAAGGGTCGATACGGACGTTTGGGTCATGGGGACAGTGACGATCAGTTGAGACCGAAAGTTGTTTACGCTCTGAAAGGGTATAAGGTGATTGATGTTGCTTGTGGAAGTGGAGACGCGCAGACACTCTGCGTGACTGACGATGACAACGTCTGGAGTTGGGGCGATGGCGACTATGGAAAATTGGGACGAGGAGGAAGTGACGGTTGTAAGGTGCCAATGAAGATAGAGAGCCTCGCCGGACTTGGAGTGATAAAGGTCGAATGTGGAAGTCAATTTTCAGTGGCGTTGACGAGATCGGGCGCTGTTTACACCTGGGGTAAGGGCGACTACCATCGTTTGGGTCATGGAACCGATGATCATGTTCGCAGACCGAGGAAAGTCGCCGCTCTTCAGGGGAAGAAGATAATTTCGATAGCTACTGGTTCCTTGCATTGTGTCGCTTGTTCGGATAAAGGGGAAGTGTTCACTTGGGGCGATAATGATGAGGGACAGTTGGGCGATGGAACGACCAGTGCACTGCAGAGTCCGAGAGTTGTTCACACTTTGCAGGGGAAGAAGATCACTCGAGTCGCGTGTGGAAGTGCTCATACTTTGGCGTGGAGTACGACGAAGACGACGCAGAGTAAATTACCGGCGGTGACGCCAATGGAGTACGATTTGGTGAAGGATTTGTCGTTTTCGGCTCTGCGCAATCGACTCGTGTTGCTTCATCATTTTTCAGAGTTGCTGTGTCCGAATATCGCCATGTTCAGCACTTGCGGTCATTTGGGTTTGAGTAAATTGGCCCCGATGTTGGTCTACAGTATAAAGGAGGCGACTTTTAGGAAAGTGGTGCAAGCGACGATGGTCAGAGATCGACAGCATGGTCCTGTTATTGAATTGAATCGAATTCAAGTGAAGAGATCTAGGAGTAAAGGTGGCCTGGCTGGTCCCGATGGAATAAAATCCGTTTTCGGTCAAATGGTCGGAAAAATGTCCTTTCTCACGCAAGAAGTCCTCTTCCTGCCTCATCGTGTCTGGAAGGTGAAATTTGTCGGTAAGAGTAATTTTAGTTCGTTTAATGCTTTTTTGTACTTTACGAATTTTGAGAAATTTGTTTTATTTTTAGGCGAGAGTGTCGACGACTGTGGCGGTGGTTACAGCGAGAGTATAGCCGAGATGTGCGACGAACTTCAAAATGGTTCCCTGCCGTTGTTAATTCCAACTCCAAACGGACGTGACGACAGTGGAACGAATAGAGATTGCTTCCTGCTGAATCCGCTCGCAACTTCTCAATTGCACATGAATATGTTTCAATTTCTGGGAATTCTGATGGGAATAGCAATAAGAACTGGAAGTCCATTGAGTTTGAATTTAGCCGAACCGGTGTGGAGACAACTCGCTGGAATTTCATTGACACCGGCCGATTTGACGGAGGTTGACAGAGGTTACGTGCCGGGATTACTTTGTATCAGAGATATGGATCCGGATGAAAAAGTCTTTCAGAGTTTGGAAATGCCATTTTCAACGCCTTCTGCTGTCGGTCACGACGTTCCATTATCCAATAGGTATAAAGAATATTTTATTCTTCCTTTTTTTTTATCGTGAGTACAAAAAGGAAGAATAAACTTGAATCAAATTTTTATTAATTTACAGTTAATTGATTATTAGAAACAAATTCTATTTCTTGAATAATAGAATTTGTTTATTATCTTAAAAAATTTATTTGCATTGGTGAAAAAATATTAAAATTTGAAAAATTCTCTAAATAAAATTCAATTGAGTTGATAATCGAAAAAGTTAAATTCTTCCAATCTTTATTAGGTACAGAAAAATTGTGTTTCAATAAAAGAATACAGTTTGAAGCTTTTTCTTTTTAAATTAATACATCGCGTTTTATTGTAGAAAAATATAATTTTGTACAAAATTATTAAAATAAATCGGCAAAAACAGATAAGATTAGATTAGATTAAATTTTGCTTTACGATTCTTTTTAGACTTTGCCCAATGATCTTCTGCAATGAACAACTTAAAAATCATCTTCAATCTTAATTATCGTTAATTATTTTTGATATTATTGATCATTTTTATTATTGTTAATTATTTTTAATATTATAGATTATTTTTTCTTATTATTGTTGTTATTGTATTTTTAAAATTACTTATTTATTGTTTGTAATTTGTTTTTAATCATTTACTTTTTTTTCGTAATTTATTTCTAATTATTGTAAATTATTAGAAATTTCGAAGATTATATTTTTGATTTATTCAAATTGAATTTGAATATAATCTTTGTTAATTTTCGAAATAATTAATGTTTTTGTGTCTTTCTTTTTGGCAGGTATAAAAAAATAACACCAGAGAATAGACGGGAGTATGTGAGATTAGCTCTTAATTATAGACTTCATGAATTTGATGCACAAGTGAATGCGGTGCGAGAAGGTTTATCGAAAGTTGTTCCTGTTCCATTGTTAACTTTATTCAGTGGTTCTGAGTTGGAAACAATGGTCTGTGGAAGTCCCGATATTCCACTTAGTTTATTGAAATCAGTAGCAACATATAAAGGTATGAATTCTTTTTTAAAAATATATTTTTTTTCGAATAAATAAATAAATAATTTAATTTTCTTTTTGCAGGAATAGAAGCCACGTCTCCTTTAATGCAATGGTTTTGGGAAGTTATGGAGGAATTTTCGAATCAGGAAAGATCGCTATTTCTTCGTTTTGTTTGGGGGAGAACTCGTTTGCCTCGAACCATTGCCGATTTTCGTGGACGAGATTTTGTTATACAAGTAAAAAAAAAAATTTGTTTTTAATGTTGGAAAATGAAAAAATTTTTTTCTATTAATTACTGATTTGAATTGTTTGTTTGTTTTTTTAGGTAATGGACAAATACAATCCACCGGATCACTTTTTGCCAGAGAGTTACACGTGCTTTTTCCTATTAAAAATGCCAAGATATTCGTGTAAACCAGTTTTACGACAAAAATTAAAGTACGCAATTCATTTTTGCAAGAGTATTGACACTGATGAATATGCAAGAGTTCAAGCAGCGACAAATTCTGATACCGATGATACAGACAGTCTCGCCAGTGAGGAACATACGTCTCTCTAGCATTAACAAGAATCATTGAAATTATCATTTTGTCTTGATTTTTGCCAAAATTCCAAATCAATCAACATTCTTCTCATTCTCATTATTTTTATAATTACCACACACTTTGCTTCTTGAGAAAAAATATCATTTTACCCTCAGTATATTCTTCTTCCAAAATGCAAACAGCGAATTGGCTTTAAAAAAAACGAGCACAAAAAGACTTTTAAAAAAAACAAGTTTTGAATTTTGTGATATAATTGGACGCCTATATGCGCCTAGAGATCGTGATATTTTTATGTAAATAATTATTCTAAGGTATGTTATTTTGTTTTCTAGTCTTATTTAATATTCTCAGCAATATTTTTCTTTTCTTAAACTAAAAAAATAATAATAAAGAAATAACAGTGCGTAAGTGTATAAAGATGTAAGCGAAAAAATTGTAAATTAATTGTGTGGCAGTGTGAATAATATCTGAGACAGTGTCAATTTAAAAAGCATTGTATTTTTTCTTTCGTAAATTAAAAATAATTGTGTATAGTTTAGTTAAAATAGAGAAAATAATTCACTTATAAATTTATAGATATTAAATTAAATTAAATTAATTATTGGTTTCTTTCAGTATTTCCCTTTTCTCGCTGGAAGGTATTTTTTTTCACTGCTGGAATTTTTAAAGAGCAAAAGTTTATTTTTAGGAAAACGATGACGATGATGAATAAATTGTGAAGGAGAGGACAACAATGAGGATTGGGAGAGAAGTAAAAAAAAAAAACACAAATTGGATCCGATGAAACCAGACGGTAGAAACAATAACGAAAGAGAGAGATAGAGAGAGAGACTATTGAGTGTGTGGTTATTAGTGTGTGACATTGTAGCAATAAGTTTAAAGAATGTATACGCATCTTTGTATGGCAAGTGGTTGCAATCAATTCACGTCGCCGGCATTCATTTTAAAACCTGCTCTACCAGTCACTCAGTTGCAGTCACCACTATGTATACATACAATATACATATAGATCTATCTATATGCAATTGTATATGTATATATACATGTTTATCTTGAATTCGTGAATCTTTTATCCATTTAAGCTTTTTGTCTTTCGCACTCGGGAGATCAACGAACGCGCTTTGCGCTCCGACATTTGATAACAACTGTGAGTATTAATAACAGCAATTTTTCAATTTCACTACAATTATTATTTTCTTCGCTCAATTTTCTTCTTTATACATTTGTTTTTCTTTTTTTTTAACTGCTTGTTTTTATAATTGCATTCTAATTTGCCTTATTTAAATTTTTTTCCATTTAAATTTTATCAAAATACTGTTGAAAACACGAAAAAAAATGTAATTTCAATATTTTTTACTTACAAATTGAAAACAAATATTTTTTTACATTTTTTCTGAGTTTATATAAAAAATAAATATAGGTTTTGTAAATTTGTTTTATATCTAATCGGAAATAATTTTGTTTACAAAATTTTTAAACCGTAAATTGTGAAAAATTTTAAGTTTTCTTTTCTCGTTCGACAAAATGTAAAACAAAATTTTGATTATTTTTCTCTTTTCAAGTTTTTTAAAACCTTTCAAAGTAAAAGCTTATTTTCGGAAAATTTAATTCTCTTTTTTCTATTTCTTTGTCGCGATTGCATTAATTAATTAAAAACAGTTTAAAATAATTAGTTAATTAAAAATGTAAAGAAAATTTTGATTATTTCTTCTTATTCCCCCTTTGGGAATTTTTATTTGGAAACAAATGTCGATTTTAGAAAAAATTTTGCTCAATTATTCAAGTCTATTTTCGTATTTTTCAAATTTGTTTCTTGTAATTCTATTAATTAATCAAAAATCAAATAAATAAAAATATGTAATAATAATTAAAAAGTATTGTTTAGAAAAACAATATTATTAAAAATTAAATTTTAATATTTAATTACATTTTTAGAAATTAAATTAAATAATTTTAGAAATTGAATCTAATCTAATAGAAATTAGATTTTGTTTTGTTTACTAAAAATGTGTAATAACAATTAAAAAGTATTGTTTAGAAAAACAATTTAACTAATTAAAAATTAAATTTTAATATTTAATTACAATTTTTGGAAATTAAATAAAATAATTTTCGTCATTGAATTTAAATAATAAAAATTAGATTTTGTTTTGTTTACAAAATACTTCCGATATTTAGTGTATGACGAATAAATGAATAAGTTTTCCTTTTCGATAATGTGGAATAATTTAATAAACATGTTTTTCTTTGTTTTTTGCGCATGAAAAAACAAAGAATGAGAAAAGATGAAAAAACATCATAAATAGTAAAGAGACAAAATGAGGAGAATAAAAAAAGAAACTTGATTGTAATTTGATTCTTTTCGATCTAGTTGCATCATAATTTTTTGATATCGAACCCCTCTTGCAAATATTATTACAATCTTTCCTTTGTACGGAGTTTAAATATGACAAACCAATATGACAAATGCATCAAAACATTTCGAATATCTCCCGCGAATTGTGTTTTTGTTTTTTTTTTCTCTTTTTAAATTAACAATTTCCTTATTAAAGAAATTTTATCTTGTACGTAAATTATAATAAATTGATAATTAATTTTCCACAATATGATAAAAAATATTCACAAATTTGTTTATTTAAAAATAGGGAATGAAATTAAAATACATTTAACACTAAATTCGATGTAAAAAATACAATAATTTTTATTTTTGCAGAATTTAAAAGTATAAATTACAACTAAAATGCTGATGATTAATTTTTGTTTTTATAGATTGTGCTTTTCTTTTGTAATAATAATTATTCCTTATGAGCGAGAACGTGCTTTAGTCATAAACAGTTTGCAGAGCATTGATTGATAAGCGGGATGAAAATACTTAGAATGTTTAAAAAAGATCAAAGACGAGTTTGTGGTTAACCAGTTGTAAGGAGACTTTCAAGGATAAAACATCCTTTTGACAGGATGTATCGTTTTTCGAAAAGCAAGGTATTTTCCAAACAATTTTGCCAAACAATTTTACAAACAATTTTTCAAAACAATTAAAAATAAATTTTTCGTAATTTGTTTTGTTTTTCAATTTATATCGAAGAACAATAAGTTAATCAATTTTTCTTTTTAATTTTATCGTTTTTATCAATTTATCAAGGGAAAATAATTTTTTTTTTATAAAATCAATAATAGAATTTAAAAAAAACTCGATTTTTTTCTTATTTTTGTAAATAAATTAATTAAATAATGTAATTTTAATGAAATTACAAATCAATTTAAGTATATTAAATATTAATTAAATTCTCTCATTATACAGTTGAGTAAATGGAGTGATCGGATCGAGAAAAAGTTTCTTCTCAATAAAAAGAAGTCGACGACGAATGAAAATATTCCAGCAATTGTGAATCTACCGGAGTCGGCTGACGTTGTAATTATAGGTAAAGTATATTCTTGAAAAATTCACTAGTGAAGAAATCCTGTTTTCAAAACTGAAAAAGAAAAAAAAAACTCAATTTACAATCAATTGTCTCATGAATTTTTTTTCAAACAAAGCAAAGCAAAAAAAGAGTTCAGTGTGATTGTTTGTTTTTTTTTTGTTTTCATTCAACTTGTTTAAAGTGTTAAAAAAGAATTTTCAATATTCAAGAACAATGTGTCGGTCAACAAATAAAATATGAATAAACATTTCGATTTATTCATCTAAAAGTGCGCTTGAAAAATAATCTACATTATTATGTAACTATTATTATCTACATAACACACGTGTTTAGTAATGAACTTGGATTAACGTACTGTGTGAATTTTTATCTTTTTTTTTTTTTTTGAAAAAATTACAATAAAAGATAGCGAATGATAAAGGTAAATTAAGAATTATTTTTAAATGCGATAAAATTTCATTTCGCTCCAGATATTTTCCTTTTTATTACCAGATTTAATATTTAAATTTCTTTGACTATTGAAGTTTGTAAAATTTTTTCTAATTTTTAAATTTTGAAAGGAGCAATTTTTTTTTCATGCAGATGAAATATTTAGTTAATAATTTTTTTTTTTCTTAGGTGGTGGTAGCGCCGGTTGTAATGCTCTCTATAATTTGGCGAAAAGCGGAAAAAATGCAATTCTTTTGGAAAAATCGAAATTAACATCCGGCACAACATGGCATACTGCTGGAATGGTTTGGAGTTTACGACCAAACGATTTGGAAGTGGAATTACTTCGAAATTCGCAAAAAGTATACGCGAGTTTGGAAAAGGAAACGGGAATTAGTCCAGGATGGATTCGAAATGGAGGAATATTTATCGCCCACAATAAGGTTTGGAATTTTTAATTCATTTAATGTATTCAATTTTATTAAAATTATTTTTAATTAAAGAAATGAATATTATAATATACAATATTGAGATAATTTTGATCAAAAAAGAGATAATTAGATTTCCTCTAATTATAATAACAGGTGCGTATGGACGAATACAAAAGATTGTATACAATTGGAAAATCCTTTGGAGTTGAATCCTCTCTAATATCGCCTGAGGAAGCGAAAAAATTATTTCCTCTATTGGACGAAAATGCATTTTACGGCGCTCTTTATTCACCGAACGATGGTATCATTGATCCTGCAATGATGGTCAATTCATTGATGCAAGCAGCAAAATCTAATGGAGCAAAGGTAATTATATTTTCCGTTTTCCCTTTTTCGAATAATTTCAGAATCAAAAATGCAAAAAAAAAGTTTCTCCTTTTAATTAATTATGACAATAAATTTGTAATAATTAACATTTAACTTAATAGTCTTAAGAATTTTAAATTTACAAATTAAGAAATCAATTCTTAATTATTTACAAAAGAACAAATTAATTAAATTAAAAATCAAGTATCGTGTAATGTAACGAAATTACAATTTAAAAAAAAATTATCAATTGACAGGTATTTGAAGATTGTCCAGTAACGAGAATTTTAGTCGACAAACCTGAATATGGTTCGCAAAAAGTAACTGGCGTCGAAACACCATATGGAACAATAAAAACGAATTGCATTTTAAATGCTTGTGGCGCGTGGTCGAAGAATATTGCAAAAATGGTTGGCGTTGAAATACCATTAATTCCAATGAAACATGCCTATATTGTCACTGAACCGATGAAAAATGTGAAAGGTCTGCCAAATATTCGCGATCACGATGGAAAAATTTATATCAAACCACAAGGTGAATCGATGTCAATAGGAGGTTACGAACCAAATCCTATAATACTACAATCTGTGAGTATATAGTATTTAGAGAATTTTTTTTTTTTTAAATTAAAACACCAATTAATTATAAAACGAACGTGTTTAAATTTTCCTTTTCTTTTACTGGAGTATTTAGGTTGCCAAAGATTTTTCATTTAGCCTGTACGAATTAGATTGGAATGTATTTAATTCACACATTGAAGCAATGGTGAAATTAATTCCAAAATTGTCAACAACTGGAATTAGAACAACCGTTTGTGGTCCAGAGAGTTTTACGCCCGATCATAAACCAATTATGGGTGAATTTCTTTTATTCTTTTCTTTCGTGATTTTTCCATTTCTTTATTCGCCTTCTTCTCTTTTTCTCTGTGTTTACTCATTTTTTTTATTTACGTTTTCGTTTATTTCACTTAAAATCACGAAAAAATAAAATTTTTTATTTTAATGTTAATTAATTGATCATTAAAATATATTTTTATTAAAAAAAAAACAGGAGAAGATCCAAGATGCCAGGGATTTTTCTATTCTTGCGGTTATAACAGTGCGGGAATGATGTTCGGAGCTGGATGTGGTGAACAAATATCAAACTGGATAATAAATGGTCGTCCTGAAAAATATATGTTCAAATACGACATTCGAAGGTGAGTTTCTGCTGAAGATTTAAATTCTCAACATGATAAAATTATTTTTTAAAGAAATAATAATAATCATTTAAAAATAGAAAAGATTAAATTTGACTAAAAAGCTCGTTTTAAAAAAAGACAAAATTTTGATTCTGTATTTCCTTGATTTTCGTAAAAAAATATTCACTATTTTTCTTATTCTGTTAATAACTTCAATACTAAATTTTCATCAAATTCAATTTATTTTCTAAATTGTTAGTTAGAATTCTCCAAACATTCGATTATTATTATTAAAAATAATTTTTGAAAAGTAAAAAAATAATTTTTTTTCAATATAAAATTCATTTCAACTAAATTTGACAAAATTTCCAAATTAATTCGAAATTTAAATAAACATTTTTAATTTTTACGAGAATTTTACTATATTATTCGAAAATGTAATTAAAATTTCCAAAAGGATACTTTAAAAGTTTTTTTTTTGGAAATTGTCTATTTAAAAAAATTCATATTTACAACGAATTTGTAAAATTTAATAATTATAATCTAAATTTATAACTGAAAATCATTTTTAAATCAATTTTTATTAAAAAGTTCCATATGAATTTATTTAAGTAAAAAAAATGATTAATAGAATAATTGATTATTTCTCAAAATTGATTAAGAATTTTATCAACATTTTTTAAAGAAAATTTATTTTTATCAAAAAGTTCTTCAAATTTAATAAGAATTGTCCCAAAATGTTAGAAAATTATTGATTTCTTTCAAAAAATTGTAATGAAACTTTTTAAATTAATCTAATTTTTCCAGGAATTGATTTCAAATTGTATTAAAAATAATTGAATACTCGCAATGAGATTTATAAAATTTTTTGAATATAGTATATAAATAATTAATGATTGTTTGAAATTTTCAAAGAATATTTAAATTATTTTGAATAGTTTCCTTTCAATTGTATTAAAATTAATTGAATTCTAGCGAAATTTTTGTTTGTTTATTAAAATAATTTCCTTCAAATTTTTGTAAATAATTAGATTTTTTTAAAGAATTTCTCTTAATTTTTTTATAATCGATTTTGTTAAAAATTATAATTAATAATTTTATTATTTAAAGTTAATTAAAATATTAAATTTTAATATTAAAAAATTTAATATTGAATTTTACTTAAATTCTTCGTAAATAATTAAATTCACTTGAAGAATTTTTTCAAAATAATAATAATTGAATTAACAATTGACAATAATTGAAATCTTTAAAAGAATTTTATTTTTTATGAACATAATTAAATTTGTAAAAGAAATTAATTTAAATTTTTGAAAATTATTTAGATTCGTGGAACATTTTGATTCTTTATGAAAATAATTGGATTTTGTAAAGAGAATTTTATTTAAATTTTCGAAAAATATTGAAATCCTTGGAAGAATTTTATGATTTAAGAAAATAGATGAAATCTTTAAAAGAATTTTTTTTTTTTAAAGATAATGGAATTCTTAAGAAAATGAACAATTTTTTGAAGAAAATAATTAAAATTATTGGAAATCGAATTTTTGATTAATTTTCTGAAAAATGAAAGAATAATTAAATTATTTTGAATAATTACATTAAAATTGTATTAAAAATATTTGAATTATCGGGAATATTTTGGTTTATTTATTAAATTTTTATAAAGAAATAATAAAAATAAAAATCAAATTAATTAAATTCCAAAATTTTTGTAAATAAATGATTTTGAAGTATTTCTTTGAGTTTTTTTTAAATAATCGATTTTGTTGAAAATTATAATTAATAAATTTATTTTTAAAGTTTATCGAAATGTTTTTGAAGAAATTGAATTTCTTTTAAAAAATTGTATTATGGATTTTTCGAAATTTATTAAATTTCGTTTGCTTAAATTCTTTAAAACTTTTGAAAATAATGTAGTTTATTGAAAAATAATTTAAAATAATAATAATAATAATTTTTTTTTTAATTTTTAAATCATTTTACTCGAGTTCGTTAACTATTGTAATTAAAGATTTTAATTAAGAAAAATTGAATTTTGTTTAAAGTTTTTTGTAAATAATCCAATTCTCATTAAGAATTTAACAAAATGAATAATCGAATTCTTCGGAAGGATTTTATTAAAAAATTTTTGAAATAATTGGATTTTCGAATAATTTTATGAATTTTTGAAAGAATAATAATAATTTAATTATTTAAACTAGAAAATTATGAACATTTTGAAAGAAAAAAATTTTGTTGACATAGATTCACTCCGGAACAAATGAAAGATGCAATTTGGGCAAACGAAAGATCACACGAGGCCTATGTGAAGAATTACAGTACCGTTTTTCCTCACGATCAACCATTGAGTGGGAGGAATTTCAAGACTGGTCCATTTCACAAGGTTTGATACAATGATTGTAAAAAAAAAAGAATAGTTGCTCAACTGCATAAATTCTCAGTTTTATGCATTTACACCCACCTGAATGAAAATTGCTAATTTTTTTTCTGTCCTTTTGTTTAGTTGCTGGTAAAAGAGGGAGCAATAATGGAAGAGAGTCAAGGTTGGGAGAAGCCGGCCTTCTTTTTGGAAAATGAAAATATCACAATAGAGCCTTATGATTATTGTGGAAGTTATGGATCGTCGAAGAATGAAAATAATAAATATCCATCTATATTAGAGGGCGATTATCAATTCACATTTTCCAAGTATCACGATATTGTTAGTTTTTGTGTATTTTTTTGAAAATTCACACAATATACGACACGCTAGGCGACAGAAAGTTTCTTTTTACATCTTTAATTTTAATTATTTTCTTTTTTCAATTATTTTTGAGAAGTGAAAATCAATATTTCAGTCACTGGTTATAAATGAATAATGCACAAAATTTTTAGATCGATAAAGAGAAGATTAAAAAGAAAGAGTTTTTGAGCCGTGCGTCGCGTATTTCGAAATTGAAAATTTTGATATTGAAAATAATTTTTTTATATTTAAATAATAAAATACAGATAAAGGAAGAAGCACTCGCTTGTAGGAATAAAGCAGCCTTGTTCGATTTATCATATTTTGGTAAATTTTACCTTTGTGGTCCCGACGTTCAGAAAGCGGCCGATTATCTCTTTATTTCCGATACAAATGTCAAAATGAACGAGACCGTTGACACTTGCATGTTAAACGATAAAGGAGGCGTTGAGGCAAATTGCACTGTCACTGCTATTTCCGCCGGATCTGCTGGTGTTATTGATCCAATTTTTCAAGGAAAGGCACTCTACATTGGTAACTATAATAAAAACGAAACAAATTAGTATTCAATTAATAAAATTAATAAAATTAATAAAATTAATAAAATTAGAAAATTACTAAAATTAATAATAGAAATATTTCTTAAAATATTCTCAAATAATAAATTTAATGTACCATTCACAGTTTCTACATTAAATTTACTTTAATAAAGGGTAGTTCTTTTTTTTACAAACATTTACATTAATTTTAATATTAGTAACAAGTGGAATGTCCGCCTATCACACTTGGGCCCATATGAGAGAAATAATCATGAGAAAAGAATTTCACGTCAGTTTACACACAGCAACTGATCAAATTGGAATTTTAAGTATCGAAGGTCCAGAGAGGTAAAATATTTTCCCAAACATTTTTTTTTTTCACATTATTAATTAATTTAATAATAATTAAACAAAAAGTTATTTAAAGTTAATTTCAGTCGAAAGATTCTGCAAAAAGTTGTCGACACCGACATTGGAGATGAGGAATTATCATTTTCACATTCGACTTTAGTGAAAATAAATGGAAAATTAACGAGAGTTTTACGTTTCACTGAAGTTGGTGAACTTGGCTATCAAATTCATATTCCTTTGGATTCATGCGAAAGTGTTTATAATTCATTGAGACGAGCTGGTGGATTGTCACTAAAACTCGCTGGTTTTAGATCTCTTTATAGTTTGCGAAGAGAAAAAGGTAGAAGAAAAATGTTTCCCAATAATATGTTAATTAGGGGCAATTAACGAATAAATATTTATCGAAACATTTTAAATTGTCAGGATATCCACTGTGGGGTTACGATTTAAGATCAGATGATAATCCAATTGAAGCTGGACTCTCGTATATGTGTCGAAGAAAGGGTGCTTACTTGGGAAATGAAAAAGTTGACAAACTCAAAGAAAATGGAGTTAAAAAACGAATCGCACACTTTTTAATCAAAGAGTAAGTGAAGAATGCTTTCAATATTTTTTTAGGTGAAAAGAAAGAAGTTTTATTAAACGAAAAAAATTTGATAAATTTGCAATTTTAAAATTAATCTATTCAAGATCATTGAATTCTTGCAAAAAATTTTGTTATAAAATTGGAGAGCAATTGAATTTCTTCGAAGAATTTTATTATTTATGAAAATAATTGCTATTTTGTGAAAAATTGTTTAAAAATTTTTTTAAATCCTTATTAAGAATTTTTATTTCTTTTGAAGAATTTCTTTGCTAGCTTTTTTTTATAAAGAATAAAATTTTCATTTTCTCATTAGACAAATACCAGTTTGGGGATTAGAAACGATTTACAGAAATGGAGTAATTGTTGGTTACTTGAGACAAGGAGATTACGCCTATACACTCGAGAAAAGCATTGGTCAAGGGTGAGTGATAATTATTTAAAAAAAAAAAAAATTATCCCATAAAGAAAAAATAATTTTTTTCCCCTATATTTACAGATACGTCAGTCATCCAAAAGGCGAATTTGTAACAGACAAATTTCTAGAGTCAGGAGAATATGAAATAGAAATTATGGGTCAAAAATACGAGGCACAATTGTATCTAGAAAGTCCTTTTGATCCCCAAAATCACAGACTGAAAATTCAGTATAAAAATCCAAATATGTAAATATCAAATGATATCAAACTGTTGAGAATATTTGTTATAAAAGAAAAATTTTTAAATTTCGAAAAATAAGGAAACTGTTCAATAGATGTGTTTATAATAAAAAAAAAACTATTTCTCTTACCCCTTGATTATCACTATTTCTTTCTAGCCTGCTAAAGGATTTGCGTGTATCGTAACACTATTTATTCGTGTCTCTGTTAGTGGTTTGTAATTTTTAGGATTCACCGGCAATTTTTCTAATTGATCCAAAGTGTCCATTCCGTCGATAACTCTGGAAAAAAGGACAAAAAATTAATTCAGGGTTGCCACAAATATTTAATTTTATTTTTCCCTGACTTTTCCCTCATTTTCAGACAAAATTTTCACTTTTTCCCTGACCCTAAAGAATATTCTGATTCACTCTAAAAATTATTAGAAAATCAAGAAAAAATATTCTATTACATTTATTTACAAATTTCATTAATTGTAAAATTATTCGAAAACATCAGTAACTTCTGTTTTAAATAAATATTTAATCATTATTATTTTTCTTTAGGAATTAAAATTCTTCAAAACATTCAAATTCAAACCTTTTTAAATTGAACAACTTATAAGGATATTATTACAAAACATTTTCCAGAATAGGTTAATTATTTACAAAAATCCTAAAAAAATCATTCGCAAGAATTCAATTATTTTTACAATCAGTAAAATTTCTCAAAAAAATTAAATTATTTCAAAAAAATTTAATAAAATTCGTGGCAATAATTCAATTACTTTCATAAATAATAATAAATCGATTATCCGTTAATTTATTTTTAAATCAATTTTTATTCGAAAATTCTAGAAAAATTCAATTATTTAAATTAAAAAATTAAAAATTTATTGAATAATAAAATGTTCTTTGTTTAAATTTAATTCTCATAAAGAATTTTATCAATAAATTTTTAAATATATGAATTTAATTTGATAAATTTTAATAAAATTTTTTTAAATAATTACATTTTTCGAGGAATTTGAGTAAAATATATATTGTATAAAAAATCATTAAAATTCTGCGATGAGTTTTATTACTTATGAAAATAATTTAAATTTTCTTAAAATTTCCATAAAATAATTGAATTTTGGAGAAGAATTTTATTATTTATAAAGTTACTTGGAATTTTAACAAGAATTTTTTTTTTAATTTTCAAACACAATTAGATTTCTTTCAAAAATTTTATTAAATTTTACAAATAATTTAATTCTTTCAACGAATTTTATTCAAATTTATAAAAATAACTGTATTTATGTAAAGAATTTTATTAATTTTGAAAATAATTTAATTCTTCCAATGAATTTTATTTAAGTTTATATAAATAATTGAATTCTTACAACAAATTTTATTCAAGTTTATAAAAATAATTGAATTTCGGTGAAGAATGTTTTAAATAATTTTATAAAAATTTTTCAATATAATTGAATTGAGATGAAGAATTTTTTTATTTATAAATATAATTGAAATTTTGGAAATTTTTTTTTTTAATTTTTGAGAATAATTGAATTTTTGCGAAGAATTTTATTAATTTTGAAAATAATTTAATTCTTACAACGAATTTTATTCAAGTTTATAAAAGTAATTGAATTTCGGTGAAGAATTTTATTATTTATAAAAATATTTTTGTATAATTGATATTTTTCGAAAAATTTTATTAAATTTTGTTTTTTAAATAATTGAATTCCTGTGAAAAATTTTTTACTACTTATGAAAATAATTGGATTATTTTAAAGAAATTGATTAAAAATTGAATAATTGAATTCTTGTGGAATTTTGTCAAGAATTTTATTAAAACTTTTAAAAATAATTGAATTTTAATGAAGTATTTTATTATTTTGAAAAATAATTGTAATTTTGACGAGAATTGTTTTTAAATTTTTGAACATAATTGAAATTCTGCGAAGAATTTTTGTAACTTTGGAAAATAATTGAATTTCTGTAATCATTTGTAACTTTTCCAAAATCCAATTTTTTTTTAGTATTTTTAACTAAAATTCTTTTATCAATCTAGTATTTATGAAAATTGTAAAAATTATTCATAAAATAATTTATAAGTCATAATTTATTATGGTTATTATTAATTTTATTTAATTATTATTTATTTATTATTAATTTTATGATAGTTTTTGAAAATTTAAGTTATTTAAAAAGAAATTATTGTCAGAAATAGAAAAAATTGAAGGTTTTGAATTAAAATTTGTGGTAATTTCATAGTTTACGTGGCAAAAAGTAAAAAATTCGGGTTTCTCATGAATTTTAAAAATTCAATTTTTTCCAGTACTTTTAGTAAAAATCCCTGACTTTTCCCTGATCAATTTTACTTTTCCTGACTTTTCCCTAAATTCCCTGACCTGTGGCAACCCTGTTAATTTTTTATTTCTGAAGTCAGGTAAAATTGAAAGCTAGCAAATAATAAAAATTGAAAGTTAACAAATAATAGAATTTCTCTTTGAAAAGACACGACTTACTTTCCAAATAAAGTGTATTTTAAATCAAGGTGAGGCTGTGGACCGTAGGTTATAAAAAATTGACTTCCGTTCGTATTCGGTCCATTGTTTGCCATCGAAACAAGACCTCTAGTATTATGCTTCAGCTCCTCTTTAAATTCGTCCTCGAATTTTCGATTCCAAATAGACGTTCCTCCTTTTCCGGTTTGCAACGGATCGCCTGTTTGTACCATAAAACTCTTGATATTCCGATGAAATATACAATTATTATAGTAGTCGATAGCGCAAAGTGCTAGGAAATTCTAAAAGAAAATAATAAATTTTGCAACTAAAGAAAAAAAGAACAAGTTTTAGTAGATGTTGAAAACAAAAAAAATATACCTCGCAAGTTTTAGGACACATTTCGCAAAACAATTCTATTTTAATGTCTCCTACGTCAGTGTGAAGTGTGACACTCTGCAATTGAATATAATCTTTCAATAAATTTGATTTAAAAAATAATATTTATTTTTAAAATACATGACAGAATGGCTATGTATATAATTAAATTCTCTATACTTAAATCTAAGATTACGAACCATTATTGATGTTTATAAGATTCACAAACTATTTCATCTATTTCATCGATTTTCATCTATTAACTATTAACAAAATGGTTAAAATAACAATAAATTTTCGTCAAATTACACACACACACATACACACATTTTCTTCTGTTTCCTCGCCTGTCACTGTATGGCGGCCATTTTGTGTCACGTGACAAACAATCACGACATCGTGAGTCAAATCAAGTACAAATATTAATTTTGTCCAGAGAATTAATTAAGAGGCGACAACATTAAAACTTGGATCTTTCTTTAGTTTTACATTGTTTTGTCATTACCGAATTATTTTCAAACACTAGATGTGAATTTAATGATTTAATTTAATAAAATTGTCAAAGTGGAAGTAACTTGACTGGAGTGGTTGTATAGGACGCTTCTCTCAACAGGCGCAAGCCGGCTTCCGGTTTTACTGGAAAATTTGTCCAAAAAAAATTCCTCTCCGCGAAGGGAGAAGAAACACCTGGGTAAAAGTCTGAGAACTTTTAATCGTTGCCAAAAAGTGATTTTGATTATTAGTGGATTATTGCAAGTTGTCAATTTATTGATATATCCTTCGGGATTTGACGAGACATTAGAACGAGTGGTGCGTCTGTGCGAGCCAAGTTCATTGGACGCATGACGTAATTGTATTGATCGCGGAAGAAGAGGCCGAGAGTCGCGCATTCGCCATCTTGGTCGATTTGGTTGGAGTAGAAGAAGTTTGAGTGTGTATCATTTCACAGGTGCGGTGATTATCAGTGGAACTGTAATCCGTGGCGATCCGTGCTTTAAGTAGTTTTATTGGGATTTGAACCCGTTTGTGAATTCGCAACCCATTTGGACGGACCAAGGTGAGTAGATATTTCCAGAATCTAACTTCTCCCGTGCCTGTAGTTTTCTTACGTGGAAGCTCCCCCCAGGTTAAAATTCCTTAGTTCGATTAGTTCAATTGTGGGGAGAAATTAACTGTTATTTTCATTCATGTAAAGTAAGAATGTGTTTAGTTTGAGTTTGAATTTTGGAATTTTTTTTTTTTTTTCTCATCTAGAGAGAGAGAAGCCATTGTTTTTCTTGGTGATTTTGACATTCGTGATAGATAATGGGGGGGTTGGCTTCCGCTCTTTTTTTCTTGTTTTTTCTTGTTTAGCGTCTATGAAGTTTTGAAGGAAGCTTTTAAAACTTCAAGGTCGTTTTCTCCTGTCGCAAAGTCGATGTCGTTTGTGATCGCGAATTTCGAGGTCGTTGGACAAAGGTTTTCCGTTGTCGGCCAGCGAACTCCGCACCCCCCTCGGCAAACTTTCTTACGTTTTATTGCTCATATATTGCGACGCTCTAATTTTTTTTTTCTTTCACAAGATCAAGGATGTATATTCTAAATTCTGTTGAGGGAATTTTTTCTTTCCCCAAGAGAAAACTGAATGTTTGGATTGATATTGAGGGGGAAAAAAAAGTTTGACAGATTCAATGCTTGTGTGTCGTGGAAACATCGTTATTTTAAATTCACAGTTCTTTGCCTTTCACGGTGCGTCTTCATTTTAGAATTAAAACTCATGTCATTCTGCTTCTCAATCTTTGTCTTTTAATCAAAAAGAATATATTTTCTTTCTTTGTTGACAGGAGTATAAATATTTTTTGCCCTCTAGTAAAATTGGGTAGAAATAATAAATTTTTCCATTTTCTTCCGAAGAACATTTGGTATTTTTTTAATTTTTTCATTTTCGGTACATAGTGCAAAATGTGTCTTCATTTACATATGACACTTTTGTTTATTCTCGCCATTGCAGAAATGAATATATTTTTTATTTTCAAATTGTCATTGGCAATAGATATCAAGTGTTGTTACGATAAAATGACGTGATAAGTAGGAATGTCAATAGGAAAAATCTTATTTTCTTTTTATCTAAATTCTTTTAAAATACTAAAAAGGTGTAATTTAGTGAAGAAGAGAAAAGGAGAGAAAAAAAATACAAAATTTAAAGTTTTTGAAAGACAAAAAAAAAAGTTGAGAAATTCTTTTGTGTTTGTAATTTTATAAAATAAATCACAAATTTGTCGTGTTTATGACTCATCAAGGATGAACGCCTTTAAGTCAATCTATCTGGAAAGTAATGCTCCAGTAAAACAATTCTTTTATTTAGTATAAATCAAATCAGTATTTTGCCTTGAATATATTCCAAGGTTACAATATTTTCAATATGCCTTTATTGATGTATTTAGTAGATTTAAATTCAATTACAATCTAGTTATTAAACTTAACAATTTTCTATTCTTTCCCTAATAAATTTTACACTCAATTCACTTAATATTTATTTATCATTCTTCAACTATTTTGTTTCAAAACGTTTAACAATTTTTTTTTACTTATTTTAATTTGTATTTTTTTCACTAAAAATTAAAAATAGTTCTCTAAATTAAAAACTTTAGTTTTAATTCTTTTTTTTAATAGTAATTTTAAAAAGTATTGAAATAGAGAAAAATTGGAAAAAATTGAATAGAGAAAAATTGAAAAAAATTGAAAAATTGAATAGAGAAAAATTTGAACGCTTGAAACTTGAGTAAAATGAAGTATTTAATCATTTTTGAGTTCAATTATGTTTATGGAAAAATCGGTTGACAGGAAAGAGATTTTTTTGCAACTTTTTCTACAATGGACAGTATTTGTTAATAATTTTTGTTTTTATTTTCAGACAAAGGGTTCGTTCGTTGGGTCTGAGTAGTACTAAATGGTTGCCTGCAGACAGCATGTCTACTCTGTCGGGGATTGTGTCGAAGGGGGAGAAAGGAAAATCAAAGTTTCAATCTTTAGATATTAATAGTTTGTACCGCGTGAGCAGGGTGAGTATTCAAATTATGCACTTTTTTTTTTATTTTCAAAATTTTATTTTCACGATTAAATTCACTGGAATTCCTTTCGATTCCAGACTTCGCACTCTTCCACTGAAACCTAGTGTTTACCACATTTTTTTACGATTACTTACTATTTGAATACTTTTTCATTTAAATGTTAGCCACTAAAACCTACTTTTTTCTTTTTTTTAGGGAACAATTTTGCTAACAGTTGAAATATTTTAATTATTCTTTTAAATGTACATAGCGTTATTCGAAAATACAATTAATCCAAAAAATTTTAAGTTTAATTTTAAAAACTTAAAATTCAATTATTCATTTAGTAAAATTCTTTAAGAAAATTCAATTATTTTCAAAGAATTTTAATAAATTTCTTTTAAAAACTTCAATTATTTCAAAGCAATTTTAATAAAATCCTACGAAGTTGAAGTTCACAACGTTTATCAACGAAAAAAATTTATTTAATTCATCCAATTATTTTGATTTTAATATTTAATAATTGTGAAATAATTATTATGAAAACATAAATATTGTTTTTCAAAATATTTTTGTGTCAATATTGTCGTTATTAATTAATTTACTAAGTGGAGTAATTTTTTTTCGTTGATAAACGTTGAGGACTTCAACTTTGTAAAATCCTTTAAGAAAATTCAATTATTTCCAAACAATTTTAATAAAATTCAATATTAAAATCTCTAATTACAATAATATTAACAAACTCAAGTAAATTTATTTTTAAAAAAATTACATTTTTTCAAAATATTTAAAGAAATTAGTCAATGAATTCAATTATTTACAAAAGTTTTAAGAAAATGTTATAAAATTTACTTATTTTCAAAATTTTTATTAAATTTTGCATGAAAGAAATCAATTATTTTTGAACATGTTAGGAAAATTCTTATTAAATTTTAGAAAATAATGAATTATTTATTTTTTCTTTAAACAATTGAATTCTTGTGGAACATTTAAGAAAAATTTATTTGAAAAATGAGTTTCAATTACAAATTTACATTATAATTGTTTAATCAATTGTTTAATTACATTATAATCAATAATGCGTTATAAATTTGAATTTTTAGATGTAAAGAATTTTAGTCAAACAAATTTAATTAGTTTCGAAAAATCTGATAAAATTCTTTGATAGAATTTCTAAAAAAAAACTACATTATTTTTCAAAAGATTTAAAAGAATAAGTCAACAGAATTCTTCTCAGAAATTCAATTATTTTTTTGAAACAAATTAATTAATTTCAAATTACAATTTATTTACAATAAAAAAACTAAATTTTCAATTAAAATTTAAAGAAAATTAATTAATTTTAAGTAGATTTAAAGAATTTAGTCAAATTTAATTGATTCCTTAAAATCCAATAAAATTCTTTAAAAGCATTTAATTATTTTGATAAATAAGCAAAAATTATCACAATTCTATTATTTTTCATGGAAAATTTTAATTCAATTATTCAAAATAATTTAACTATTCTTTAAAAATTTCATAAAATTATTTATATTAATATATTATATTTAAAAAATGTAATAAATCTCATTGCAAGCATTCAATTAATTTTTAAGCAATTTTAAATGAATTCCTGGAAAAATATGATTAATTTAAAAAGTTTCATTAAAATTCCTTGAAAGAAATCAATTATTTTCAAACATTTTGAGAAAATTCTTATCAAATTTTAAGGTATAATTAATTAATCTATGAATTATTTATTTTTTTACTTAAATTTTTCATGTCTTGTGGAACTTTTTGATAAAAATTAATTCTCGTAAAACTTAATTATTTTTTTTAAAGTTTCATTAAAACGCCTTGAAAGAAATTAATTTTAGTTTGAAAATTTTTGATAAAATTCTTAATCAATCTTAAGAAATAATCAATTATCCTATCAATTATTTATTTTCTTACTTAAATAAGTAAATTCGTATGGAACTTTTTAATTAAAATTGATTTGAAAATGATTTTTAGTTACAATTTTAGATTATAATTATTGAATATTAAGAAAGCGTTCTAAGTATAAATTTTTAGAAATTGATAATTTTCAAAAAGCTTTTAAATTAAAATTATTTAAAAATTTAGTTCCTGTGGAAAAATAAGAGAATAAAAACACAATTTATTCAAGTATAAATAATTTAATTTAATTTAATCACGAAAAGAAGTATCCTTTTGGAAATTTCAATTAAATTTTCGAATATAGTAAAATTCTCGTGAAAATTAAAAATGTTTATTTAAATTTCGCATTAATTTGAAAATGTTGTCAAATTTAATTGAAATAAATTTTATATTTAGAAAAAAATCTATTTTTTTAACTTTCAAAAATTATTCAAGAATTATTTTTAATAACAATAATCGAATGTTTAAAGAATTGTAACCAAAAATTTGGAAAATATTTGAATCTGATAAAAATTTAGAATAGAAGTTATTATCAGGATAGAAAAAACAGTGAATATATTTTTATGGAAATCAGGGAAATAGAGAATCAAATTTATTATTTTGATATCGATTTTTTACTGCTTTTTTTAGTAAAGAAACGTTTTGCTACTTTTTTAAAAACGTTTTAAAACTTATTATTGAGTGCGAAGTCTGCGATTCTTCATAAATTGATAAGATTACAATTTGAAATTTTCTCCTATTTGAATATATTTCTATTTGACTTCATTTCCATTTGAATTTATTAATATTTCAATTTTTTATATTTGATTTGTTACCATCACAGTTTTTCTAATGTTATTGAGACTAAAAACAAATAAAAATTCATGATCAATTCAAAAATGAAATCAAAATTGTTCCATCGCAACAATTTTGATCCTTTTTGAATTCATTTCATTTTGAATTCCTTTTTTGAATTCATTCCTATTTGATTTTATTACTATTTAACTAATTTACTATCACAGTTTTTGTAAGGATGTTGAGCAAAAAAAAAGTGAATCAAAATTCAAAATGATTTTTTTTTGTTTCAACATCTTTTTCTCTCACTATCCTTCAGAGAGACTGTGATTTGAATAATATTTGAAATTTGAAAGTGAAAATTTTTCTTGTGTGAACTCTAGGGTGAATCTTTAGAACAACAGCAACAAAAAAGTACATTACCGCGCAAACATGGAATGCAAAGTTTGGGAAAGGTGCCTTCGGCACGGCGACCACCTGCTAATTTGCCCAGTTTGAAAAGTGAACACAGCAGCAGCGATCCGGCTGTAAGTCTTGTACCAAGCGGTGGCAGCGGTTGGGCTACAACTAAAGAAGTTACATCATCAACTAACACTACTACTACAATAGCAAACACTCTTGACAGCAATAATGTAAATTATGTTCATTTTTTTTTTGGTCTTTCACAATTTTTTTTTTTTTGTTCAAACACCTTTCTAATATTCTCTTTTTTTTTTGGTACAATTTTTAGACAAATTCGTCCCAATCACAATGTGTAACTGGCACCAGTCCTTCATCAACAGTGACACAGCATCAGCCATTGCCAGGCCAACAACAGAATTCATCATCATCATCACCACATCCATCAGACGTAGGAAACAAATCATCATGGAGTGCAATTATGAGCCGACCAGGAGATGTTGGTACGTGTTATTTCACAATTTTTTTTACTTCTATCTTTCTCTCCATTATTAGTATATAAAAAATAATAATGCGATTGCCATTTTAGAAAAGAAAGTAAATTTTTTTTTGTAAATCAAGCCCGTTTCTGGGACTTTGCTTTAGAAAAAAAATAAATACTGGATGTTTGACACTTTGTCAAGATTTGAGAAATCAATTCATTTTTGAAACAATAAGTATATTTCGAAATAAAAATTGTATATATGTGTAAATTGTAAATTTTTGAGAGCTGTAGCCGAGGAGTCGTTTTTTTTGCATTTGGCAATGTAGCGTTCTTAACGAGGCGACAAATTAGAAAATGAATGAATGAAGCAAAAAAGAAAAATAACTACATTGAAGTGCCGTTAAATTCTATAGACTCAAGAATTACAGATCTGAATAGAGATAAGTTTTTTGAATAAAAATTTTATCAAAGATGAACTGATGAAAATGAGAATAGAAAAAATAAGAAATTTATTTTAGTAGTTAAACCAGGGTTGCTACAAGTCAGGAAATTTTATTAAAACTAGTGCAAAAAAATCATTTTTTTTAATTCAGAGGAAAATTTGGATTTTTAATGTATTAAAAAGTATTATAAAAAAACTTTGAAAGTATTGTTAATTCTTAATTTTTTTCTTTGCCTTATAGGCAAAAAAAGAACAATAAACCGGTTTTTTTATTTCTGACAATATCGGGACTTTACGGAATATAAAATTGAATTTATTTCAAACAATTCAGTTCAATTTATAATTTTTTCATAATAGAATTTCAAAAAGAATTTCAAATTGAAATTTCAGAAAATTTCGAATAAATTAAGTTGAAAATTTTTGTGAACTTTGATTTTAGAAAAATTTTTATTCAAATTCTTTTGAAAGTTAAGTTGATTTTTTAAATATCTAGTTAATTATAATAAAAATAATGGATTTGCAATAGAATTCTCTGAATATTATTTTAAAAAATATTATCTAAGGAAGATTTTTCAGAAAATTATTTAAAAAAAAATGATTTCGAGAAGAATTTGAGTTCAAAACGGTAAATTCAAAAATGTAAAAATTTCTTCACCTGAATTCAAGTATCTCCATAAATGTTTTAATTTTTTCCAAAATCTTCGATTATTTAGAAAAATATTTTTAAATTTCTTCTACATATTTAAATTACACTCTGTGAATAATAAAATTTGTTTAATAAATGACATTATTTTCAGTACAAATTTAATAAAATTTGTCTAATAAATAAAATTATTTTCAGTACAAATTTAATTGAATTTGTCTATAAAATTTGCAATAATTCAATTATTTTTTTTAAATAACAAAATTCTTTGTAGGAATTCAAGTTTTTTCAAAAGTTGTAAGATTTTTTCACAAAAATTTAATTTAATTTATGAATAAAGAAATTCTTAGGAGAAATTCAATGATTTTCAAAACTTTGAATAAAAATCTTCCTTTAAAATTCAATGATTTTCAAAATTTGGAATGAAATTCTTCTCTTGAAATTCAGTTACTTTCAAAACTTTGAATAAAGTTCTTCCTTCGAAATTCAATTATTTTCGAAAATTTTAATTAAAATCCTGACATGAATTCAATTACCTTTATTTTATCATAAGAAACTTTCCATTTTTCAATAAATTATTAATTTTTGTATTAAATAATTGACTTTACCTAAAATTTTCTAGGATTTTGGGAATTTCAATTTTTTTAAATTAACTTTTACAGAATTTTAATTGAAAATTTTGGAAATTACATTAAATTCTTAAAAATTTGAATGAATAATCTTCAAGTGTAAATTCGATAAACATGAAAAATTAACGAAAAATAGGTTTTAAAAATAATATTATTTATCCAAAAGTTCAAATTCTTACAAAAAATAATAAAATTAAAATTTTTCAGAATTATTTTTGTCAATTTGGAAAAAAATAATAATATTTAAAATTTTTAATTAAAACACTTCATAAATTATTTTCTTTTTTAATTATACAAAAATTCTTTAATTATTTTCCAAGTAGATGAATACGTTGCAATTTTTATACAAAACTAATTCTCAGAATTGTTTTATCGTATTTTTTCGAGATTCAATTACCTTCGAATAAAGTAAATTAACATTTTTTAAAATTTACTATTTTAGATGTTTTCAGAAGTCATTTAGGATTTATAATTAAAATGTTTTCAAAAAAAATTGACTAATTTTTTAAAAACTTAATTATTTTAAAAATATTTTGTCGAATTTTGAATTATTTTTAAAAGATTTAACCAAATTTGAATTTTTTTTGACATTTTTTAATGTCCAAAAAAAAGTTAATTTTACGAATTTTTATATTAAAATTTTTGAAAATATTTTATCTTAATTAATATGTTTAATTTAAAAAGAAAAATAAATGGTTTAAATTATTATAAGAAATTGTATTTTTTGTATACTTGAATTTTTGAAGAAATTGCAAAAAATGATTAAAAATTTATCAAGATAATTGATTTAAGAGATGATGTTTAGTTAAAAATTGTAGAAAATAATTAAATTTTTGGTAGGGTTAGAGTTTTAATTTTTAGAAGTTATTAAATTTCAGAAGTTGAAATTTTTAAAATTTAATTTTCTGTGAGTAAAGAATTAAGAAGTATTTAAATCTTTTATTTTTTTTTGCAAAATTATCCAATTTTTGCGACTACACTGAATTAAATAAACGAAATTTTTTTCGATTTTTTAATTGACTAAAGCAACTTCTTTTGCTCATTAAAGTCGATCCGAGGCCTGAGGTCTTAATTCACATGGTGAAATAATAATGAATTCATATTTATTTTTTAAAAAATGATTGTTTGGTATTTTTGAATAATTTTACATTTAAAGAACTTCGTTAATAGAAGAATTTGAATCTTTTTTTGAGCATCTAATCAATTTTAGAATAAATTCAGAATACTTTTTTAGAATCAACTTTTTGTAAATAAGGGGAAAAGAAATTAAAATTTTGTAGCAACCCTGCGAATGGATTTAGAGAAAATTGAAAATTTATAATTTAAAATTCAAATGTACATATCGCTCATCCGACTCACAAGACAATCATTATACTTGACGCATTATTCTCTGAAACTTATTTCGAGTGTATCAATTTTCTTTGGAAATTAAATTATCAAATTAAATTAAACCTATTGAATGAAATTTCAATGTGCAAAATTTATAAAATTCATAAAATTTGTAAAATTAGTGAAATTTGTAAACTTTGTAAAACTTGTAGATTTGTAAATTTTTTTTTAATCTTTTTTTGGAATCGTAATTTCCAGGGCAATATTTTAGAAAGAAACATGACTATTTTTTTATTATTGTGCTGTAGAAAAAGAAGTAGAATTAATTAGCATGGTGTGTTGGAAAAATTTGTGATTTGGATGATGATGATGATAATAATGATAATGATAAAAGAAAAGAATGCTACCGAATGGCGAATATTGGAACGATGGCGTAATTAATAGGTCCACCCGTCATGACAACAGTGATCGGTTATGCGAGTCTCGTAGGGGGCGGGAGAGGGTCAAGAAGTTCCCTCGGACTGAGTTTCCTCGCCCATCAGTCCCCACAGTTCCAACACGAGTTCCCCAGTCTCAGTGGACAGCCCCCTGCTTCAGTCTCCATTCAGAGTCAGATCCAACAGTCCTCGATGACATCCAATGCGATCTCGGTCGCTGCTCTGCACCATTCATTGTTACAGCAACAGCCACTTTCCCACAACCACTCAGGTGGGACGTTAAAAAAAAAAACAAAAAAAAATTCCTGGCCAGTATTCTCCTAAGATTCAGTTTTCATCGTCACGTAGAACTGCTTTATCCTTAATTCAAAAAAATAACCGTTACAAAAGTTTTGAACAAAAAAAAGTAATCTGATTGTTTTCCGAATGGAGAATTTTCAAATTTTTATTCAATAGCGTAAAAAAGAGAGAAGAAGAAAAATTTATCTAAAAACAAGTTTTGTAACGGTTCTTCCAAATATTTCGTTTCTTCACATGCATTTTTTATTTTCATAGAAATTGCATTATTGTATGTTTATTAATTATGTCTCTGATGAAATATTTTTTATTTCCTTTCGTTATTATAGATAAGATTTTGTTCTTATCGTTTGTTTGTTTGTTTGTTTTTTTTTAGAAAAAAATTATTTTTTTTTTGAGCAGATGCAGCTACCATCCCTTAACTCATCATCATTTAGAGAATTTTTTTTTTTTTCTTAATAATTCCTTAATTTCATTACCTCTCATCTTTTCATTAACGAGAAAAATGTTTAGTTACTCGTGAGGACGCTGCTTGCCAAAAAGAAAAAGTTGCCCTAAATTTTCTAAATGGAAAAAAAGAAAGGAACGAAAACAAAAAAAAAAAAACCAGAATTAAACATATGGTTGATGCATCTGCTTTGTCAGAAGAGAAATATATGCGTTTATGAATTTTTTCTTTATTTTTGCTGTTCCATTTCAATTAGCGTTATTTTTTTTATTTCTATAAATAGCAAAAAATTGTCAATGTTTTTTTACTATTTTTAAAAAATAAATTTTTTGTGTTAAAAGAGAAATTTTTTTTTTCTATTGACGTAAACGTAGGAGGTGGAATAGCAGGTCAGCAACAGCAACAATCTCAACAGAATCGAGAAATAAATGCACAATATGGTCCTGGGCCAAGTCTACGACCCCAAAGTACGTTTATGAACAATTTTGTTTTGCGATTGATTTCTCATTGATTGGTTGAAATTTATTCTCTTTACAAGACAACGAAAGATACAAAGAAAATGAAAAAAAAGATTATTTTTTAGGTAGTTTTTTGTTTTTTTTTTCTCGAAAATATTGAGGATTTAATGGAGAATAAATTTGAAGCGAAAAGAGAAAGAGATTTTTCTTGATATTGTGGTTCAAGAATAAAAAAAAAATAAATAAAACGGGAGATTTGAGAGGAAAGGGGAGATTGATTTTTGTGTTGTGTTTTACAGCCGAAGGAAGTTGGATTCAAGGTGGAAGTCGTACAGCAGGAGGAGCTGGAACCGTGGCAGCTGGACCCGGAAGTGGGAATACTCCGGGGGCCCAGGGCCCCCTGATAAATATCGCCTGTCCACCAGGACACACAGAGGGACCCACTGGAGGTCGTCCGAACTTGGCCCCATCGCCAGGCATGGCTATGGGCCAGGCAGGCCCGCCAAACAATCAAACTGCACTTCCCTCTGGTCCTCACCAAGTCGGTCCAAATATTCATCACTATCGAGGAATTATTCCTCCTTTTGTAAGTATTTCATTCTTTAAAATTCGTAATTTTTTTTCTTCTTCTTTTTCAGGTTTCGCACTCATCTACTAAAATCTATTTAGGACTTTTTTTCCAACTAGCCACTATTTGAAAACTTCTTTTTAAATTTTAACAACTAAAAAACTATTTTGAAAATTCAAACAATTTTTGATTTTTAACCACTAAAATCTATTTTGAAAAAGTTAACTATAAATCGTCTAATAGTTTACAAAAATTTTAATTCACTTCTTCTCGGAAGCAATAAAAAAAATTTGTATTTAAATTTTCCCCAAAATAATTTAATTATTTACGAAAACGTTTCCCTTGAATTCAATTATTTTCGACAAAATATTTGAATTCTTCGCTGAAATTTTAATATATTTTTAAAATCTACTATATTCGAAAATTGTTCTCAGAAGAATTCAAATTTTGTTTTGATAATTTTTTTAAAATTTTCAAATGAATTTAATTATTTAAATTATACGATTATCAAGAAATTTTTTCGAAAGAATTATTTAAAATAGTTTGAAAGAACTGAATAATTTTCTAAACTTTTGATTACATTGAAAGAATGAATCAATAATTTTTAAAGCAATTTTATTTAATGATTCTCTTAAATTTTCGAAAAATTCAATTATGTACAACATTTTTTTAAAAAATCATTTGCAAGGATTCAATTACTTTTTTAGAAATATAAAAATTTGTCACAGAAATTCAGTTATTTTTAAAAAAATTTAATTAAACTACTTTGAAAAATTCAATTATTTTTTAATCAATTTTAATTGAATAATTCTAAATAATTTAATAATTCTGTAAAATAATTCAATTATTTTTAATGCAATTTTAATTGAATTATTCTCTTAAATTTTCGAAAAATTCAATTATTTACAAAAATTATTCGCTAGATTTCAATTATTTTTACAAATATGATAAATTTTTCACTGGCATTCAATTATTTGAAAAAATTTAATAAAATTTGTTGCAATGAACTCAATTATTTTCATAGAAAATACAATTTTTTTATACAGATATTCAATTATTTCTAACACAAATTTAACTATTTTTAAAATAATTTTAATTCAATTCTTCGATAGAATTTTGATTTTCTTGGAAACAATTAATTTGTTTACAAAAAGATTAATAAAATTCTCCCCAAAAATTCGATTATTGTTACAAATAACGAACTTTTTAAAATGGATTCAAGTATCTAGAAAAATTTAATCCAAATAGTAGCAAGAATTTCATTATTTTTATAAATAATAAAATTCTTGAGAGGATTTCAATTATTTTTGTTAAATTTCAAATGAATTCCACGAAAAATATAATTATTTTGATATTGTCATTAGAAGTCATAGGATGAAATCAATTATTTAATAAATTTTCATAAAATACGTTATAAATATTCAATTTTAAGTAATCAATTATTTTATTCTTATTCTTTATACTTTTTTTTATTTAAATAATTTAATTTTTGCACAACTTTCTGATAAGAATTTATTTAAAATTGAATTTCAATTATGATTTTAGATTGTAATATTGAATTTGAAATACATTGTAGTATAAACTTTTAGAAGTAGTTAAATTTCCAAAACTTTTTAAAGTTAAATTTTTCAAAATATTAATTCCTGAGGAATGATAAATAATTATTTATATGTTTTTATTAAACAAAAATTATAAAAGTGATAATAATATAATTTTGTGAAGAAAAATTGATCTTTTGAAAAATGTTAGTTAAAATTTTGTAAATACAGTTATATTTACGTAAAGATTGAAATTATTTATTTAAATTTCTAATTAATTGAAAATGTTGTTGAATTTAAATGAAGTAAGTAAATTTTATATTTAAAAAAAATTTATTTTTTACTTTTAAAAATTTATATATTTTTTTCTTTTTTAAAAATTTTGTCAATATTGAAGTAAAATAAATTTTATATTTAAAGAAAATTGATTGTTTACTTGAAAAAAAAATTCTGCTTTTTTGAAAATTACTTTGAAATATAATCAAAATTACTTTAAAATGTAAATAATTTGAAATACAATTTTTGAAGAATTCTAACTAAAAGTTTGGAGAATGTTCAACTTGATAAAAATGTAGAATTTAAGGTATTACCAGGATGAGAAGAAAGTAAATATTTTTTATGGAAATCAGGGAAATATGGAATCAAATTATTTTGGATTATTGTAAATCGACTAAAACGAGTTTTTTTTTAGTTGTTAAAATTAATTTTTCAATAGCTACTTTCTTACTTTTTTCATTCTTAAACCTACTTTTTTTGCTACTGTTTTAAAATTAATGAGTGCGATGCCTGCTTTTTCAAAAATTTGAATTTTGTCACGTCTGCAAGAAAAAAAACTACAATTTATAAATGTTTAAGAGCAAAAATAAATAAATGCCTTTTTCCATTTTAGATGTATAGAGGAAATCTTCCACCAGGAGGTTTTCCCTCGCAATTCACTGGAAATTTTGGACCCGGAGGTCCACGACCTAGATTTAACTACCAACCGGAGCGTTTTGCGAACGCGCAACGCCAACAAATGCAACAACAACAGGAACGGGATCGCCAAAATCCGCCGGACGAAGAACCATTGGTGACCCGACCAATAATTAAAGAAGAAGATCTTACAAAAATGGACGATATTTCTCGTGACGCTGGCTGGGCAGCTCATGACGTTATTGATTATAATCAGAAATTGGCATTCAGCGATGATGAACTCGAGTCTGAGCCAATTAAGAAGGAGGAAAAAAAGGAAATAAAAGAGGAAAAGAATGAGGAAATTTTATTAGATGAACGTGATAAATTGAGAGATAATCGTGACAGAGAATCGAAGGATAATCGCGAGCAGCCGTCATTACGCACGTGGAATCAAAATACATCACCGCGCGATTTTCGCGGACCACCCAATCAACAAACTGGTTATTCTTCTCAGCAACAGCAACAACAACAACAACAACATCGTTCAAATCATTCTCTAAGAGGTAATTAAAAATCCAACTATGAAATTTATATTTTTTTTTTTTTGTTCTTTTTGCTAATATTTAGTTTTTTTTTTTTGCTTTAAGGTGTCGAAGAGGAGGAAATTTGGAATCAGCGTCGTCGCGAGCAAGGCGAAAAAGTCGCCTCAGCTGTTGAAAGAGCCCGTCAACGGAAAGAGGAGGAGGAGAAGCGCTATCAGGAACAAACGAAGCAGGCTGCAGCGAAAAAATTGCAAAATTTAGAGCAAAAACTAAAGGAGAAACAGGCAAAGCAGAAGGACGATGAATTATCATCATCATCTGAAGCAAAGGGTCTAATTTCCGTGCCACCAGTGTCAATTCCAGTGCCCGATTGGGAGCGAGATAAGGAAAATCGCGAAAGGGAAAGTCAGGAACGTTCTCGTACATCCTCGGAGGGTAAAGAAGAGAAAAGAGATTCTCGTGAGCAGGTGTCAAGTGAGTTTCGTGAAAGAGCTTCATTTATGAGGCAAGTAGATACTCCTCGCGTTGAACGTGAACGCGATCGTGAACAACGTGAACGTGAACGTGACCGCGATCGTGATCAAAGGGAAATGCGTGAACGTGAACCGCCAGCGTTCTCTCGACATTTTCAGCACAATCTACCGCCACGTTTTCAAAAGCAACAAGCTGAAAGAAGTGGTGGTGGTGGTGGCAGCGGCGGCGGCGGCTCCGCGTACAATCGAGTTTCATCAAATGCCGAGCGCTCTGTCTCGCAACCTGTCACTTATTCACAGCAAATTGAGCCCAACAGATGGGTTCCAAATCATAGCAATAATTCATTGAGTAGGTTGCCTTAATCCTCTCTCTCTCTATAATTCTCGATTAAAACACAACCACCCCTATTTGTTTCATTACACAGGGTTGCCACAGGTTAGGGAAAAGTTTCGCGAATTTTATTAAAAAGTACAGCAAAAAAAAAAAAATTGAACATTGAAAATTCTGATTTTTTTTAGTAAAGACGACACTTTTTTGTTGTATTTGATAGAAATTCAGAATTTTTTCCCTTAAAAACTTTTCGAAATTATCACGAATTCAATTTTTTCTATAACTTACTATAAGATAGTTATAGAAGAATTTTAGTTTAAAAAAGACTCTTAAAAATGATTAAATTTTGGAGAAATGACAAATAATTGCAGTTTAAAAAATATCTCGAGAAAAATCAATTACTTTCAGAAATTTCTATAAAAATTCTTTGCAAAATTCAATTACTTTCCTAATTAGTAATATTCATGAAACATATTCAATTATTTACGAAAGTATTAAAATTCCTGGCAAAAAATTAATTATTTTTAGAAATTTCAATAAATTTTTTTTCGAAATTCAATAAATTTTTTTTCGAAATTCAATTATTTTTTAGAAATTTTTAATAAAATTCTTTACAAAAGTCAATTATTATTAGAAATTTTTATAAAATTCTTTGCAAAATTCAATTTTTAGAAATTTTAATAAAATTTGCAAAGTTATTTTCAAAAGTATTTTAAAAAATCTCGAGAAAAATCAATTATTTTCAGAAATTTCTATTAAAATTCTTTGCAAAATTCAATTACTTTCATAATTTGTAATATTCGTGAAACATATTCAATTATTTTTGAAAGTATTAAAATTCTTTGAAAATTGAATTATTTTTTAAAAAATTTAGTAAAATTTGCAAAATTATTTTCAAAAGTATTAAAAAAAAATTTAGCGAAAAATCAATTATTTTTAGAAATTTTAATCAAATTCTTTTGCAAAATTGAATTCGTCTTAGAAACTGCAATAAAATTCTTTGCAAAATTAAATTATTTTCAGGAATTTCAATGAAATACTTTGAAAAAATCAATTATTTTCCATAAAATTAGAAATATTCGTGAAACGAATTGAATTGTTTTCGAAAGTATTAACATTTTTTGCAAAATTCAATTATTTTTAGAAATTTTTAATAAAATTCTTTGCAAAATTCAATTATTTTCAGAAATTTTAGTAAAATTGTTTGCAAAATATTTTAAAAATGAATCAAAATTCTTGGCAGGTATTTAAAAAATTTTTTTTTTGACATTTCTTGAAAGAATTTAATTTTATTCGTAATAATCTTAATTGAATTCTTATAAAGAGTTTAAAAATTTTCGACACATTTTGAAATAATTCAGTAATTTAACATTTTTTGGATAGAAATTCTCAAGAATTTAATGTTTTTCACAAATAATAAAATTTTTAACTGGAATTAAATTATTTTTTACAATTTCAATAAAAACAGTCAAATTATTCTCAATTATTTGATTATTCAAAAAATTTTGATATAATTTGTTTGGAAATACATTTAATTAGACAGAATTCAATTTTTTTTAAACAAAATTTAAAGTAATTTCTAAAAGTTTAATGAAATTCTTTTTAAAAAATTTAAAATTATTTTTATAAACAGTAAAAGTAAAATTCTTCTCAAGTATTCAAATATTTGAAAAACATTTATTTCTTTTATTATTCTTTATTTTATTATTAGAATTAAATCTTTTCAAAAATCTTAAGTAAATTCTTCTTAGAAGCAGTTTGACATTTTTTAATTAAAATTCTTTGAAAGAATTTAAGTTTTTTAAATAATCTTTTGAAAATTTTTCGTAAGAATTTAATTATTTTTTCAAATCATGAAAGTTTTTACTGAAGTTAAATTATTCGTGAAATGCTAATAAAATTCTTCACAAGAATTAATTTATGTTCGTAAATATTAAATTTTTTCTCCCAGATTCGATAATTTTTAAAAATAATAAAATTTTCTTAGGAATTCAATTATTTTTAATACAATTTTGAATGATTTTCTCAAAAAATGCAATTATTCTTAAAAATTCAATCGAAATTCGTCGAAAGAAGTCAATTTTAAGAAACTTTGAATTATTCAATACATTATTTATTTTTGTATTTAAACAATTGAATTGTCGAACAATTTTCTTATTAAAATACAATTAAAATTGAATTTAAATTAGTTTTAGATCATAATTGAATATTTGAAATTTATAAAACCAATTTTTTTTAGAAAAAATGAATTTTTAGAGGGTTTTAAATTAAAGTCTTTGATAATTTGAATTTTTCACACTTTTAATAAAAAATTCTGCTAAACTAAAAAATTTTTAAAAACTTGAATTCAAATTTTTTGGGAATTATTAGAATTTTTTTATTTTCGAATGTATATTTAGTTAAATAATTTGCGAATAATCGAAATTTCCTGTAAAATTGAATTCTACAAATGGTTTTGAAAATTCTCAAAAAACTTTGTCGAAAATTATTAAAAATATTTGATTTAAAGACGAGTTTTAATTGAAAATTCTAGAAAATAATTGAATTGAATTGAAATGATATTTAGAAGTAAAGTATTTGATATTTTCGAATAATTTGACATTTATAGAAATTCAAAAATGTATTAGAACATTTTTCTTGAGTATCTAATCATTTTAAGAGTTAATCCAGAGTATTTTTTGGAGCCAGGGAAAAAGTCAAAATTCTCTCTCGAAAACAGGGAAAAGTTAGGAAAAAACGAAATTAAATTTTATGTGGCAACTTTGTTGAATTTTCTCTCTCTCTCTTCCTCTCTTCTTTTGTCATTCAGTTACTTATTCGTTATTTATGATTGCTATTTTATTTATACTACTTCGTTTATTTATGATTATTTATTAATTTTTCTAACTCGTTATTTATGATTGCTATTTGAATTTACTATTTCGTTATTTATGATTGTTTATTACTGTTCTATAATAATTATTATTATAATATAATTCGTTTTTTTTTCAATTGTGATTGTTTATTAATTTACTTATTCGATTATTTATGATTTAGCAGATCCGATGAAAATGTCGCATACAATGCCACAGCCCCCACGTCGCAGTAAGGATTCAGATGTGAACAGTTCCTTGGAGGAGGAGCGTCCACCTTCACGTGATCATCGTGGACCACCGCCAAATTCAAGAGACGATCGTTATCGTCACACATCTCATCGCTCTTATGACAATCGCAAAACTGGTGGTTATTACGACGATTACTCACGTGGCTATAAAGATTACGAATATGAGGAGAGACATTCACGCGATTCCTGGGAACGCGAGAGACACTATGATGATAAAGATAACAGGGAATCGAGAGACATGCGAGATCGTGAACCTAGAGACAGAGATAGTAGACACGGTGACAATCGCGATGTTCGCGATAGAGACGTTGTGAGAGACAAGAAAGATTATGATCCTCATATGAAGGTAAATTATTTTTAAAAAAATAGATATTAATCTTCTAGTTTATTTAATAAAAATGCAGGCTTCGCACTCATTTTTTACTTTTTTTTGACTCTATAACAATGCACAAATTTCTTTGATTTGAAAAAACATTCTTTGAAACAAAGAAGCTTATTTCTGGGTGTAATTTAAATTCGCTAATACTAGAAAACAAAAAACTATTTTTAAAAATTACAATAAATTATTATGATTCAATTATTAAAAAAAAAACTATTCGATGTTCAAAACAAAAAGGAAAAGAAAACGAAAACAAAATTTAACTATTTAAAGAAAAAAATGATACAATTCATAAAAATAAAATTCCCACATGAATTCAATATTAATTTAGAATATAATTTTTAAAAAATTCCAAAAAATCACAATAATAAAAATATTTTGCAATAAAATAAAATTTTTTTTAATTAATAAATTCAATTATTTTCGAAAGTATTAAAATTCTTTTTCGAAAAATCAATTTTTTAAAAAAATTTTCAATAAAATTCTATGCAAATTATTTTTTAAAGTTTTAAAATCCTTCGCGAAAAATAAATTATTTTTGGAAATTTCATAAAAATTCCTCGAATAAATAAATTATTTTAAAAAAATAATCAATTATTTAATATTAAATTGAATATTAAAATTTGTCATAAGAATTCAGTTATTTTAAAAAATTCTAATCAGATAGTTCGAAAGAAATGAATTAATTCTTTTAAATTTTAATAAAATCCTCCCAAACAATTCAATTATTTACATAAATAGTTCTTCTACAGAATTAAATTATTAAAGACAAATAACGAAATTATTCTCAAAAATTCAATTACTTTGAGGCATTTTAATGAAATTCTTTGCAAAATTCAATTATTTCCATAAACAACAATATTTATTCATCTTTGTAGGAATTCAATTATTTTTCACAAAAATTTAATAAAATTTCACAAAGGAATTCAATTTTTTTTATTTCTTTAAAAAAATTTAAAAACAATTTAAATATTTAAAAAAATTCTGATATTTAAAAAATAATAAAATTTTCTAAGTAAATTTCTTTGAAATAATTCAATTATATTCTTTTCGATTTTAATAAAATTCTTCTTAAAAATTTAATTATGTCAATTAAAAAAAATTATTCTTGAATATCCAATTATTTTAAGGCTTTTTTATGAAATTCTTTGCAAACTTCAATTATTTTCGTAAACAAAAATATTTATTCATCTTCGTAAGAATACAATTTTTTCCAATTCATTGAACAATTTTTCAAAAGAATTTAATTATATTCAAAAATTCAGATATTTTAAATGTAATAAATTTTTCTAAGTAAATTTCTTTAAAATAATTCAATTATATTCTTTAACATTTTTTTAAATTTCTTCTTAAGAATTTAATTATGTGAATAAAAATATCAAAATTATTCCCGAACTTTCACTTATTTTGCGTCATTTTAATAAAAATATTTGCAAAATTCAATTATATTCATAAATGACAATATTCATCGTAGAAATTCAATTATTTTAAAAAAATTCTAATAAAATCGTTCGCGATAATTCAATTATTTTCATAAATAATAAAATGCTTTTCAGGGATTTAATTATTTTTTTTAAATTAGTTAAACTGCCGCACAGACAATTCAATCATTTTCTAAAATTTTAATGAACTTTGTAAAATTTGATTATTTTTAAAAACTTTTTACAATTCAATGTTTTTTAATATCTCCTATTGTTATAAAATTTCCAAACAGAATTCAATTATTTAAATCAAATTTTTTTAAAAATCTGCTGTAGAATTCAATTTTTTCGATGAGTAATAAAATTTTCTCTTGGAATTTAATTATTTAATTAAAAATTTGCAGAAAATTAGTCAATAGAAATGAATTAATTTAAAAATTTTATAAAATTCTTCGCAAGAATTAAATTATTTAATTTAAATTCTTTTACGAATATAATACAATTCGTTGGAGGAATTCCATTTATTTAGTAGAATAAGAATAAAAACAAATATTTTTGATGAAAATTAGAAAAAAGTCAGGAAAATAAAATGTAGAATGGAATTTTTGTCAGTTTTGTTAAAGTTTATAAAACGAGTTTTTTTGGTTTGTCAAATTTAATTTTTAGAGACCTAGCTTTTGTTACTAATTTTTTAGTTTGAAAGCTTCTTTACTTATAATTTTTTTAGTTTGAAAGCTACTTTTTTTTACTATTTTTTAGTTTGAAAGCTACTTTTCTTACTATTTTTTTAGATTGAAAGCTTCTTTTCTTACAATTTTTTTAGTTTGAAAGCTACTTTTAAAAAATTAATTATCGAGTGCGAAGTCTGTAAATGGAATATTTAAATTATTCTGTATTATATTTATTTTATTATTATTTTTTTATTTTGATAATAACGATTGTGTATTGATTTTAGGTTTCAAGTGCTGGACAAGATTCATTCGATGAGCGTGATAATCAACGTGAGAGAAGCGAGAGTGCCGAATGGCGCGATGATCGTCGTGATCTTCACGACGATCGAAATCTTCAAGATAGATCGTTTGAAAATCGACGAAATATAACGAGAGACGATCGTTCGGAGAGAAGTGAAAGAAGTGAACGTAGCGAGAGTAGACCGCAAAGACCAGATTCACGCGACAGTCGAACATCACGTGAATCAAGAACTTCATTGCGCGACGAGGATTTTTCTAAATCACGTGACAGTGGTTCATGGATTAATGATCTCTCCGATTATGAGGAGAAGAAGTCTGATATATTCCGTGAAGATATCAGAGAGCGTGATAGAAGACAACCACCAGGTCCAGTGACGAGAGAAAAACTCGAGGCTGATGAATTGAAATCGGAGAAACGTTGTCTAACGCAATTGAAACGTGGCTCTGTCGAGCAGGAGAAGAAAATTGATTCACTGAAAGATTCATCGATTGAATCGTCATTGAAGAAAGAGACGGAAGTTTGGAATAGAAAATTGGAGCGCAGTTCGGATAATAATAATAGAAATAATGAGAGTTCAAAGGCTTGGGCCGACGCTGTTTCGCCGACATTCGAGAAGGAGGAGGAGAAACTCGAGCCTAAGGACGATAAGGTTATTACTGATTTGAAGCAAAGTATGGAGAAATTGAGTGTTGATAAGAGGGACGATACTATTGAGGAGGGGAAGGATGATGGTAAAGATGATAAGCGCGATAAGTCGTCGAGAAATCGAACGAATAGTGGAAGTTCCAGAGGAGGCGGCGGCGGCAGAGATTCTCGAGGAAGACAATGGGGTGGTTTTAATGTATATAATCAACGTTGGCGCGGTTCGGAAACAAGAGGCAGACGCGGTGGTGGAAGAATTTCCGGAAGACCCGGATCTGCGAGAAGTGGATCTTATGGACACACGGACTCGGAAATTAGTGGTGATGAAGTTTCGAGCTCTGCGGAATTACCAAAGGAGGAGAGAAGGCCAAAGTCGCCGAAACCTTTTCAAAAAGGCGAGAAGGAAGATCGTAATCGTGAAATGTCGAGGCGTGATGATAAACGCAATGATTATTCACAAATTCGAAATGATAAGCGACCTGGCTATGATGGAAGACCGACTCGCGAAGGTTTTGCACCGTCGGGTGAACCTTCACGACGAGGACGAGGTGGTTACAGAATGAGGGGTGCAACCAGTGGCGGACGAATGGAAGGCTACGGTCCACCGTCGAGCAAAAGTCCCTTTTCATCCGAGCGAAGTATCGACGACAAAAATGTTGGACAACAAAATCCAACTTCTACAACTCCCCTGTCGGACATTGATCCCAATAATGTCAATAGTTTGGAATCAACGGATGACAAAACAATCGCTAAACAACAAGCCTTAACTGCCGGAATCACTGGAAGACATACAAAGTCTCCAAATCAGCAGACAGTGAAGCAGGAAAATCATACGAATCCCCCGAGAAATCAAACCAGAAAGGACGAGGCTAGACCCAAACGGAATCACAGTGGAAATCGAAAGGTGAGTGTGAACAATCAGAAATTTAACAGTGTTGCCTCAAACTAACGAAAGATCAGGATATTTACCGAAAAGTCAAATTGATCACTGAAAAACGGAATTTTATCAAAAGTATTCAATTTCCAAAATTTACGTAAGAAAATTCTAAAATTTATTATCCAACGTTACAGCCTTTTATAAAAATATTCAATTTAATTTTAAATTCTTTCTATTCCTGAAAAATAATTAAACATTTGCATTTCCTTTGAAATTGAATTTATTTTCAATAATTTTGCGAATAATTCTATTTAAAAGTTTTTTGTAATTAAATTTTATACAAAAGTTGAGCTTTCCATCATTTAATAAATAAACTATATAAATAAATTAAATTATAAATAATAAAAACCAGCTACTTAATTAATCACAATTAAGTAAATTATATAAGTTTTATTTTCAAATATCAACTTCAATTTTTGAATACAAAATAAAGGTATAAAATTTAAATAAATTCAACTTTAATCAAATTTTTCGTAAAGAGATTCAATTATTTTAAATACAATTTTAATATTTTCTCAAAAAAAATAAAGTTATTTTTAATAAATTCTAATAAAATTCTATTGAAGAATTGAATTATTTTCAATGTTCAAATTTTATTA
This sequence comes from Leptopilina myrica (nomen nudum), assembly GCA_032872475.1. Classification (NCBI taxonomy): domain Eukaryota; kingdom Metazoa; phylum Arthropoda; class Insecta; order Hymenoptera; family Figitidae; genus Leptopilina; species Leptopilina myrica (nomen nudum). The sequence goes on along the minus strand of CM065467.1, from coordinate 19,155,785 downwards.
AATTCTTACGATCCACACGTTTTGAACGTTCAAATAAACGAAACAATTATTTTTTTAAAAATATTTTTGGAAATAACTCATTTCAATGAAAATTGAAAACTTCAATTTTACATTCAAAAACTTTATGATTAATTTTTTGGACAGTAATAAAAAATTATTGTAATAAAAATTAAAATTGATGAAGAAAGAAAAAAACTTTATTTGTTTAACGTTGCAGAACTTTATGATCGTAAATTGTTAGTAAAAATTTGAAAGAATTGAATTATTTTCACATGTATAGTAAAATTCTTTACAGTAATTGAATTATTTTCAATATAATTTACTTAAAATTTCACGAAAGAATTCAATTATTTTCAATATAATTGAAATAAAATTTCGCGAAAAAATTCTATTATTTCCAGTATAATTGCAATAAAATTAGACGAAACAATTTAATTCTTCTTAATATAATTGAAATAACATTTCAGGAAACAATTCAATTAATTTCAATTCAATTTTAATTAAATTCATCGAAAGAATTTAGTTATTTTCCAAAAATTTCACTAAAGTTCTATGTAAAAATTAAATTATTTCAATACAATTTGAATGAGATTTCTAGGAAGAATATAAATATTTGTAATCGATTTTAATAAAATTCTTGTCAAGAATTGAATTATTTTTGTAAATAAATAAATTTTTCAGAGAAATTCAAATAATTTCAATTAAATTTTTTCATAAAATTCCATTATTTTAAAACACTTTATTAAAACTTTCAAAGAAAGGAATCGATTATTTACAAAAATTATAAAAATATTCTTTAGAAAAATTCAATTATTTTAAATTCCGTAACTAATAAATTTTCTTAGAAAATTCTAATATTTAAAAAAAAAATATTAATGAAATTCTTCGTATAAATTAATTTTTATTTTCTAAATTATTATTAATTTTAAATTTTCGATATGGTTTCAATTATTTTCAGTAGAATTTTATTTATTTTCTTCCAAAGATTTCAATTTTTTTCATTAATAATAAATTTCTTGACAAGAATTTAATAATTTTTCAAAAATAATAAACTTTTTGCCAGAAATTAATTTATTTTTGTTAATTTCAAAAAAAAATTCTTAATAGAATTAATTTATTTTCCGTAAAATTTTATTCATTTTTCTCGAAATATTTCAATTATTTTCATTAATAATAAAAATTTCTTGACAAGAATTTAATAGTTTTTCAAAAATAAGAAAATTCTTGTCAGGAATTCAATTATTTTCGTTAATTTAAAAAAAATTCTTGAAAGAATTCTTTTATTTATCGATATTTTTTGTAAAATTTTTCTGAAAAAGTCAGTTTTTGATTAAAAATAAAAGTAAAATTGTTTATAAAAATTCAATTTTTTATTAAAAATTCAAGTATAATTGTTTATAAAAATTCAATTTTTTATTCAAAATTGAAGTAAAATTGTTTATAATAATTCAATTATTTTCAAATCAATTTCAATTAAATTCCTCGAAAGTATCTAATTATCATTTTTATAAAAATCAAATTTTGAAGAAATTTAATTGCTAATTTTCAAAATAATATTATTATACTCTCAAAAAATTTTAAAATTACATTCTCCAAAAATTTCATTAAAAAAATCATTAAATAAAAATTTTTCTCCTGAGAATTTTAATAAAGTTAAATAAGAATTAAATTAAATTTAGCATTGAATTTAATATTTTAGGAATTTTCACGAAAAAATATTAAAGATAATAATTGAATTTTAATTCAAATTTTTTTTAATTGTACAGAAAATTTAAAAAAAATTTTGAATAGAACAAAAAATTTAGATAATAATAATTGAATTGAAATTTTGGAAATAATTTTGGAAAAAGTCACAATAACAGTTCTTATAAATTAATGAATTTCAAAGGAGTCGACAATTTTTATTTCTGGGAAAAAATAATAATTAAATATTTATTTAAAAATGCAGTTGTTTTTTGGAATAAAATACAAATTTTGTATCAAAGTTATTGAAAAAGAAATGTAGAGATTACAAACTTTTTTTTGTGTATTTTATTATTTTTAGAGTGTAGTAAAAATGTTCCCTCATTCAGGGAAGAAGAAAATGAAATTTTTGTGGCAATACTGTTCAATATTATTTATCTTGTTTCAAAATTAGCATAAATTATTAAAATTTTTCTTACAGACAAGGGACATGAACCGAGAAACACGATTCCGTGGCGGTGTTGTCGTTGGCCCTGGTGGCAACAACATTTCAAAGCAGAATTCCTCTGACATTGGCAATGAAGATTGGGAAACAACTTCCGAAAACAGTGACGAACACATTGATGATAGAAAAGACGCTCGCAATAATCGTAAACCATTCAGCAGAAGCGGCGGTGGTGGCGGTGGCGGCGGCCAGAATCAAGTTCTTGGTTCGCAATCACGTCGAAATGAACAGTTGGGCAATAATCGCGATCAACGTGGTGAAAAAAATCCAAAGTCTTCCAGCGGTGCCTCGTCACGTGCTCCGGGTGCTGAAAAACGAAACGTTCAAAATACAGCCTTCAACAATCAAAGAAATAATTCAGCAAATATTCCCCCATTGATGCAAAATGTACAAACACAAAACGGCCGACCTCGAAGTCAAGGCTCAGCGAATGCTCCACTATCAGTGAAAACAATGAATAAAGAAAGTACCGTGAATCGTGTCGATGAAATAAAACTCAACGATCCAAATCTAGTGAATCAGGCGCTGAACGACATAAACAAAAAATCAGTCGCCAAGGACAAGAAGAACGACAATGAATCGGACACAAATAATTATTCAACCGGCGGTGATGAAGTGAATAGTACAGAAGATAAAGTTGATTCCGATGGTTTTCAAGAGGTGCGTTCCAAGAAGAATGTCAAAGATTCACGACAAAAGGAGGATGTGAAAACGACGCGACGCGACAAGGATAAGGAGCGTGAGCGCGAAAGATCGAAATCAAAATCAAACGGTCCACAGCAACCGACGCCTCAGCAAGTTCAAAAAATTCCAACTCTATTGGGTCAGCCAATATTGCCGCCAGCGAATATGCCGCAAAAATCATTTGATCGCAATACAAATCGTCAAAAGCTAGCGCCACGCTTTCAAAAGCAACGTTTGGCGAAACAACAGCAACAACTCGGCAGCGACAGTGAAGGCAAATCGAATAGTTCCGGCAATTACATGAAGGACTCAAGCGGTGGTCCAGCGCCACCGCCTTCCGTTAATGCCTGGGACAAACCATTCACAAGTCAATTGAGAGCAAATTCACCATCCGGAGTTTCCAGTGACATTCAATTAATGTCAGGACTCGCCACTCAAGCCGATCACGTTCACGAAACAAATGAACAAACAACATCAGGCGGCAGTAGTCAGCGTAACTCGCCAAATTGCGAGAAACCCAGCAAAATTGGCAAAGAGGAGAAAAATGTTTCCGACACAAGTTCACCGCCCGTTCAAACGCTAATTTTCGAAAACACCAATTATTCAAAAACAACGAAAACAAGTTCAGCTGATTTGGCCATGAAATCAAAATACTCAAATCACATGAAAACGCAATCGAGAATTGATAAACGTAGCGATATGGACGACGATGGTGGTAATATTCAGCAGCAACAACAACAACAGCAGCAGCAACAACAACAACAAGCACTCTCCGCCGCATTCTCCAGTAAACCTGGCGATATAATTAAAGAAAAAAATCAAGAACCAATTCAAATGCCCTTGTCGTTTAATAAAAGTGAGGATAATGCAGACATGAAGCTGGACTTTACGTTTGATTCGGATCTCTCGCAATTAACGGAGGACAAGAGCAAGAGTTTGGGAATGACGAGATCGATACACATGACCGGCGGTCAAAGTAGTTCGACAGCTGAATTAAATTTGAAAATTGCATCGGTTAAGAAAGTCTGGGAGAATGCACCACCAATGCCAACGGTTGTTGAGCATGAGGACGGCAGTGTTGTCAGTAATGCCAACAGTTTTCCACAGGCATTCGAAAATAATGACGATGACAATTACAGTCATCAACAGTATAATCAGAATAATATGAAAAATGAAATTGCAACCTCAACGAATGTTTGCAAGGTGAGGGAAATATTCTCTTGTTTTTTTTTGTTTCTTTTTAAATGAAAAATTTAGTAATTAATTTGGAAAATTGTAAATATTTGTGACGCACTCTTAAAGACACTACTTGCAGGTGGAAAATTTTCTTCTTTGGAAAAAGAAACTAACTCCACGTGGAAATTAATATAAATAAGTAAATTTTAATGTTGAAAATTAATTGGAGTATTAAAAACTAAATTCAAATAGAAAAAACTACATTTAAATATAACTAAAGTTAAATATAAAAGAAATTTTCTTAATAAAATACAATTTTTCATAGTTGTTTGAATTGAAACTTCGAAAGTAAAAAAAAAAATTAAAGATAAATTCACTTTATTTAATTAAAAATAAATATGTAAAATACATTACGATTGGTGTCTTTTCAGAGCGCGTCTCAGTTTTGAATTGAAATCATTTTATTAAATTCCTTTAGCTTCGTAACAATATTAACATTCTTACACTCATCACAGTTTTTTCGATTTTGAAGCAGAAATTACAAAATAATTTCTTAGAATAATTTTTTTTTGTCTTTTGGAACCAATTTGACGTGTTCTGACTTTTTAAAACATTTATTCTAAAACAAACTGATTGAAAGTCCCTTAAATAGGGAAAAATTGTTCCCTGTTTTTATTTAAATTAAATAAAAATTTTAAATTTAAATAAAGTTTATTTTGCATAATTACTTACTTTTTTAAAGAATTGGTTTTTTTTTTCTAAAAAAGAAAGAAGTGGAATTATTTTGAATAATTATTTACTTTTTTAAAGAAAGAAATGAAATTATTTTGAATAATTATTTACAATTTTTTTTACGAATTGTTACTGTTGATGAGTGTTTGAAAAACAATGAATTTTTAGAAGAAATGTATTTTTGCGGATTGTTAAAAAAAAAAATTGTAGTATAAAAATGTAACTGTGTCCCCTGAGGGAAAAATCTGACTCTTTGCCTGATGCGCAGCTGGTTCCCCCGCAGGTAAAGCCGCAACAACAAACTGCTGGTGGTAGTGTTGCGCAATCTGGTTCCTCTGTTCAAGGACCCAGTCCCATAGGACCCGGACAAAGTCCCATTGGACATCCTCCCGTGAGTCTTCAGGGACCACTCAGTCCACCGCCTTTTAATTCCACCGGGCAACCGTCACACATTAATTACCAGGTTCGTTCGAATTTAATTACTATTTATATATTATAATTTATTTAAAATAATATTCTTTGGATGAATTGAATTATTTTCATAAATAGTAAAAATTCTTCGCGGAAATTACGCGTGAACATAAAAAATCACTTTCAATATAATTTTAATAAACTTTCACTGAAGAATTCAATTGTTCTCTCTGAAAATTGCATAAATCCATTGAAACAATTCAAATATTTAGTAAAGTCTTTGTAAACATTCTATTCTCTTGAAAATAATTCTAACAGTGATTTAATATCGAAAAATCAATTATTTCTAAGATTGTCTGCAAAATTTATTTCAAAAATTCAATTATTTTCTAAAATTTTCAAAGAAAATTCTTGTAAAATATAAAATTACTAGCAAATGTTACGCGCGCAAGTGAGCGGAACGTGTTATTCAATTTGTTGTTGTTATGCAAATTACAAAATTTTTTATTTTCAAATATAAATTTTTTAAATAACTTCATAGTAAAAATTAAAAAAATCCACTTATTAAAAACAAAATTAATTATTATTGTTCTTATTTTAAAATTTTTTAATAAAATTTCAGGAAAGAATTCAATAATTTTCTAAAATTTTAATAAATTCTTCTAAATAATGAAATTATTTTTTTAAGTAGTAAAATCTTAACAAAAATTCAATTATTTTTTAAACAATTTTTATTGAATTCCTCAGAAGAGATCAATTTTTAGAAATATTTTTACAGTTCGAAAAAATTCAATTTTTTCTAAAATTTTAATAAATCCTTCGAAATAATTAAATTGTTCTTAAAAATAGTAAACTTCTTCGTTGGAATTCAATTAATTTTATAAATAGTCAAATTCTTTACAGGAATTGAATAATTTTAAAAATAATTTTAATTAAATACCTCGGATAGATTCAAATATATTTAAACATTCTCATAAATTTTATTAATTTCCTAAAATTTTAATAAATTCTTTGAAACAATTCAATTATTTTTATAAATACTACAATTCTTTGAAGCAATTAAATTATTTTTAATCCAATTTAAATAAAATTAAACGAAAGAATTTAATTATTTTCAAAAATTGTCATAAAATTCTATTTCAACAAGAATTTTAAATTCTTTTAAAAAAATTCAAATATTGTCTAAATATTTATAAAATAGAGAATAAATTCATTATTTTCAATTATTTCTCGAAATTTTAATAAATTCTTCGAAACATTTTAATGATTTTTATAAATAGCAAAATTTTTTGCATTAATTCATTTATGTTTATAAATAGTAAAATCATTTGCAGAAATTTAAATTATTTTCAAAACAATTTTAATAGACTCGAAAGAATTCAAATCTTCATATATTAACATGAAATTAATTTATTTTCTAAAATTTTAATATACTTTTTGGGAACAATTCAATTATTTTTATAAATAATAATAAAATTCTTCGCAAGAATTCAATAATTTTTAATACAATTTTAATAAAATTCTTCTTCATAAAATCCAATTGCTTTCAAAATTTTTAAAGAAACTCCACTAGTTTACAAAAAAATTTTTTTTTAATTCTTCAAAAGAATTGAATTAGGATTTTTAAAAGTTTTAATAAAATTCTTCACGAGAATTTAATAACATTTTTAGAAGGAATTCTATTATTATCAAATTTTCTGATAAAATTCTTTGCAACAATTCGATGATTTTTAAATACATTAATTTTAAAATTGAAAATACATATTTGAAAAGAAAAATTATAAAAAAAATTAATTTTTAAACATTCTGTCAAAATTGAATTATTTTTCAAAAGTTTTACTAAATTTAATTTATTTTTCAAAAGATTTTTCCAAATTTCAATATTTTGGACATTCTTAAATTGTATTTAATTGTAAAACTTTTTGTGTTTAAAAAAATGATTTAGAAATATTTTCTAAAAAGTTAATTTTACGAATTTCTTTATTAAAATTTTTGAAAATATTCTACCTTGCATATTTAAAAAGAAAAAAAGGTTTAAATTGTTATAAAAAACTGGACTTTTTGTATTTAAATAATTGAATTTTCGAAGAAATTGCAAAAATTATTAAAAATTCATATAGATAATTGATTTGGAAATGAAGTTTAATTGAAAATTGAAGAAAATAATTGAATTTTTGGAAGGTTTATAGTTTCAATTTTAAAAAGTTTATTGAATTTCAGAAGTTGATATTTTTTTAATTTTATTTTCTGTGAATAAAGAAATAAGAAGTATTTAAATATATAGCAAAATTATCCAAGTTTTGATTAATTTGATTTTTTGAGACAACAATGAATTAAATAGACGACTTTTTTTTCTATTTTTAATCGATTGAAGCGACTGTTTTTGCTCGTTAAAGTCGATCCAAGGTCTCGAGGTATCGAATTTTCTAAAAAAGTTTGTACACGGAAAGAAAGTTATTATCAAATTTTATAAAAATAGTTTTCAAGTATTGGACAAAATGCGACAAAGGTAAATTTTGATATCAGAAGTACTAAACCTTAGGAAAAATATAAGATTTAGTAAAGTTATATTAAAATTTGTAAATAGTTCTTGATATAACTTTACCAAAAATCTTATATTTTTTTCTAATGTTTAGTAGTTTTTATATTAAAATTTACCTTTGTCGTATTTTGTCCTACACTTGTAACAAACTTATTCGATAATAACTTTCTTTCCGTGTAGGAACTGAATTATTGATTATAGGAAATGATTGAGATGTCTAATGTTGGAATTTTTTTTTTTGTCACAGGAATTTCCCCAGTATCCTGGTTCGCAAGCGGCGCAATACGGCAGTATGTCTGCAATTCCATCGCCTCCAGCGATGCTCTATAATACCGGATCGGGACAACTTCCAGCGCAAGCTGGTGGTCTTTACGGTGCATTCCAATTAGATCAGAGTCGATCGCCATTTACGCAGTACCCTCCATACGCGCCGTCCTTGCAAAATTCATTCAATCAACAAAGCGTCTATCTACAGCAAGCGCCACCACACGCGCCAAATGCCCCAGCGCCCGATATGTATCAGAGTAATCTCTCTCAATATCGTATCACGGCGGCGGCGGCGCCTCCATTTGGACAAAATCAACAATTGAGCAATAATCCAAATACAGTGTTGATATCGTCATCATCAAATTCATTGATGTCGGCTAGCGTGAAGCCATCGTCACAACCAATTGGCGCAATTGGAACGAAAGCGCCACACTTTCAAGCGCCATCGGCGCCACAGCCGAATCAATTGGCTTACATTCCATACGATCCAAATCAAGTGCTGGGCGTGAGTGGCAGTTACATGGGAAATTCACAGCTTGTTCAAAGGCCAGGACCCAATGTTCAACCGTCGGCGAATAGTTATTACAGTGCAACATCCGCCGATGTATTCCCAGGTTCGCAAACTGGTTTCTATCAACCAGGCGGCGCTGCTCAACAAACGGGTACACATTACGGCCTACAGGGTTTCAGTCAACATAGTCAGAGTTTAGCGACTGGCAATGCGGCTCCAGTTAATCTACAGAATTTTGGCTCACAATTTTTGTCGAGCTCGGGACTTCAATTGGCGGCGCAAGGCTATAGAAATCCCACTGGTGGATTGCCGGGACCCGCAAATGCGGCGGCGACATTTCTCAGCAAGCATCAACAACAGGAACAACCGAGGCAATTGAAGAGTCCATCTGGCAATCAACAGGATGTACTCACTTCCGTTTTTGGATCAAGTAAGTTATTTTTTTTTATCCCAAAATAAATTAAATTTTTATTACTAGCAAATAAATCAAATCGATAGAAAAAAGTATTTTCCTTCTTCAAACAAATAGAGTCTAAATTTTAATAATTAAAATTCTTCTTTTTTTAAATTACACAGAAAAAAAACCTTTAACTGGAACAGCGATTATTGTCACTGAAATAGCGAAAGTATTCTTTAAAATAGCGAAAGTATTCGTTGCAGTAACTAAAAATTTCGCTAATATAGTGAATTTTTTATAGTTGTTCCAGGTGAAGATTTTTTTCGTGTAATTATTAAAATTAGTGAATTTATACAAAAATAGAAAATAAAAACACTAAAAATTGAATTTCGGGAATCTTACAAATAATTGCAGAATATAAATTATTATCTAAAAATTTAATAAATTTCTTGGAAAAATTTCAATTAGTTTCAGGAAAATTTTCTTCAATTCAATGATATAATAAAAATTTCATAGGAATTAAATTGTTTATAAATTTTTTAAAAATTTATTTGGAATAATTCAATTATTTTCATAAATTGACTTATTTTACAAGGTATCAATAATTATCTTAATAATAGAAAAATTATTCCCCAAAAATTCAATTATTTTAAATAGAATTTGGCTTATAGGTTTTCAAAAAAAATTAATTATTTTTAAAATTACTACAAAATTATTCCTAGAAATTCAATTAATTAAAAAAATTTTACAAAATTATTCCTAAAAATTTAAAAACTTTCTGGAATTTTCTCAAAATTCTTTACAAAATTAAATTATTTTAAATAGAATTTGATTAAAATTTTTTTTTAAAAATTAATTATTTAAAAAAATTTTACAAAATTCAATTATTTTAAATAAATTTTGTTTGAAAATTTAAAAAAAAATAAATTATTTATAAAAAAACAAATTTTTACAAAATTATTCCTGAAAATTCAATTATTTTCTGGAATTTTTATCAAATTCTTTACAAAATTCAATTATTTTAAATAAATATTGATTGAAAATTTTTTTAAAAATTTTACAAAATTATTCCTGAAAATTCAATTATTTTCTGGATTTTTTATAAAATTCTTTACAAAATTCAATTATTTTAAATAGAATTTGTTAAAAATTTTCGACAAAAAATAATTATTTAAAAAATGTTTACAAAATTATTCCTAAAAATTCAATTACTTTCTGGAATTTTAACAAAATTATTTACAAAATTCAATTATTTTAAATAGAATTTGATTGAAAATTGTTGAAAAAAGATTAATTGTTTAAACAAATTATTTTAAATTATACTTAAAAATTTAATTATTTTCTGGAATTTTAATAAAATTCTTTATAAAATGCATTTACTTAAAATAATTTTAATTGAAAATTTTCTAAAAATATTAATATTATTTTTAAAAGTTTTACAAAATTCTTAACAAGAATTCAATTATTTTCGTTAAATGCAATAAAATTCTTCAGAGGAATTAAATTATTCTTTTATCGATTAAATAAAATTTCTGCATACAATTAAATTATTTTTACAAATAATAAAATTTTTCACAGAAATTCAAGTCTAATTTAGAAAATTAAAAAATAAAAATTTTAAATTCAGTTATTTTTAATACAATTTGAATAAAGTCTTTTGATATAAATTAATTATTTTTTAATAATTTTAATCACATCTGTCTGAAGACTTCAATTATTTTCAATACAGTTTTAATAAAATTCCACAAAATTATTTAATTTTTTATTTTTAAAAATTTTTAATAGAATTTTTTGAAAGAATTAAATTATTTTCTACAATTTCAAGAAACTTTTTCCAATAATTCAATTACTTTAAAAAAAATAAAATTCTTTTAAGAATTTCAATTATTTTCTTAAATAATAAATAATTGAAAGAGTTAAGAATAATTTCAGATTTCTAAAAAGAAATTCTGAAAAAAATTGAAATACTAAAAAGAATTTTACCTTTTATGAGATTTTTAATGTTTTAATACTTCGCAGAATTTCAGTTATTATTTTTAATACAATTTTAATCGGTTTCTTTCAAAAAAATGTAATTATTCTTAAAATTTTTATTAAAATTCGTCGAAAGATTTTTAATTTTCAGAAAATTTGTTAATAAAATTCTTTTTATCGTTGAGAGACATTCAATTATTCAATAAATAATATTTATTTTTGTATCTAAATAATAATTTTCTAACAAAAAGTTATTTTAATTGCAATTTTAAATAATTGAATCTTCAAAATACTATAGCAGGAGTTTTTAGAAATAATTGGATTTTAAAAAATTTGTAAATTAAAATCTTTGAAAATCTGAATTTTTCATAATATTAACTAACAATTTTGTAGATTTAATTTTTTCTGAAAAAGTTTTGATTGAATTTTTATTGGAAATTAATAAAAGTTTAATGAATTTTTTGAAAATTCGCAAAAATAAATTTTTTTTTCGAAAATTATTAAAAATAATTGTCTTAGAGAAGAATTTAAGTGAAAAATTCTAGAAAATAATTGAATTGAACTGATTCGAATAATTTTACAATTTGAAGAAATGTAAAATGTAAAATGTATAAAAAATTAAAATTTACTAATAGATATCAAATAATAGAACAAATTTATATTTCATTTTTTAGTAGTATTTTATCATTTTTAGAGTGAATCAGAATATTCTTTAGTGTCAGGGGGAAAAAATTGATAATTTTGCCTTGAAATCAAGGACGAAGAAAATTCAATTTTTGGTGGCTTTTTGATTTACACTTTGAATTGGAGCGCGTTACATTTTTTTTTATTTTCATTTTGAATGATTTAATTTATTTTTGATTATTTAATTTTAGCACCACAAATACCGTCGCCAAAATCGAGAAAACAACAAACTTCATCGCAACAACCACAACCAAGTCCAACGCAACATCATAAATATCAACAATATCAGGGCGTCAGTCAGTCTGCTCTGGTAAGCAGCTACACTAACTATGTATGTACCATTTCAATTAATTCTTCTTCTTCTTCTTCTTCTATTCTCATTTAATATTATTTGCTTTTCGTAAGAATAATACAAATTTTTCTAATTAATACAAATATTCTTTTTATAAAAAAGCTCATTAATTACTGCATGATAATCATGATAAATATGAAAACGTTCTTTTCTTTCAATTTTATTTTTATTCTCATATTGTATTATACTCATCATTTTTTTCTACTTTCTTGAAAATTATTTTTATAAAAATTAAAGATTCGAGGAATATTTAATTACATACGTCTTAAATTGAGAAATCAGTGAAAAGTGTCAGGGAAATAGAAAATTATTTTTGCATTTTCAATCAATTAAAGCAAAACTTTTTACCCCTTGAAGTCAAATCGAGAATAAAAAAATAAAAGCAAAAGTTTCTTTTTGTTCTTTCGACATTTTTTTTAAATATTTAATGAAACAGAAATAATTCGCAATTGTTCTTTTAAAAATAAAAAACTTGTTTCCTTTCAACCTTGTTAAATAAAGGTTCTACAACAGAATGTTCGTGGAATGGGTATGCCACCGCCGCCTCGTGCAGGACTTCAGTCTTCCCAGCAAAGATATCCTCCTCCAATTCAGAGGCCCGTGGTTCCATTTCCTCCAGGACCTAACAATCCATCGCAACAGCAACAACAAAATTGTATGACAACTCCACAGCAACAGCAGCAGCAGCAACAATCTCAAATTAATCGCCACAGAACGAATATTCATCAACAACAACGCAATATGAAAATGCAACAACAATATTATTCTGGATCAGGTTCGTAGTTTTCTTCAAAAAAATAAATAGATAAATAAATAAAAATTTTTGCCCTTTTTTTTGTTCATTTTGCTTCGAATCGTTCTGTCTTTTTCTTTTTCTAAACATCAAGTCTTTAAAAAAAATCCAAGTTTTCTTATTACTTTTCATTAATTTCTTTAGGTTTTTTTTTTAAAGAAATTCCAGTTCGAAATCTTTGATTTTAAATTCTTTTTATTTTCCCAAAAATTTTTTTTTAAATTCTTTAAAGAAAATGGAATTTTTAAATTTCTAAGTGTTGTTTATATTTTTCTAAATTTTAGAAAACTTAATTATAAATAATTTTTTGTCGAACTAAGTAATTTACTTTTCTTTTGAGATTGTATTTTATAGACGGAACGATTTGAACGACTCAAAATTATTATTTTAGATTTTGAATACCTAAAAGAATCTCAAAGTAAAAATGCTTTTTGAATAAAAAAAAGAAGCAATACTTTAATTAGAAAAAAATTTTTAATCCTAAACTTCAGGCCTCGGGTATTATGACTTTTTCGACTTTTCTTTCAAATTTTGCGACAAAATACCATAGATTTAGTATAAAATGCAACTTATTTCGATTTTTTTAAAAGCTTAACCATTGACAAATCTTTAAAAATTTATTTTTGAATAATTAGAATAAAGTTTTCTAATTAAATATTTAAAACATTATAATTAAGAAGATTTTGAATAATTGACATTCGATAAAATTTAATTAAAACTAAATCAGCTTTTCCAGTACTTTACTACAATTTTTGAAAATTAGCTTTTAAAGAATTTAAATTGAAAATTTTGGGAAATAATATTAAATTTTTGTAAAAATTTTGATGAATACTCTTCAAGTGTAAATTCAATAAATATGAAAATTAATGAAAAATAATATTAAAATAGTATTGAAAAAGTAATTCTCTGCGAATTATTTCGTTCTAATTTTTCAAAAATCAAATATTTCCGAAAATTCAAATTGAAAATTTTTATTTTCTGCGAACAAAGAAATGAGAAGTATTTAAATATTTATTTAGCATTCTTATCCAATTTTTGATTAATTTGAATTTTTTGTAACAACACTGAATGAAAAAAAAAAACTTTTTCCACCTTTTTTCTATTTTTTAGTCGACGAAAGCGACTTTTTTTTGCTCGTTAAAGTCGATCCGAGGCCTGTAACTTTTCCGATTATATTTTTTTGTACCAATAACTTCAAATTCATAGAATAATTTTTTTAAAAATGCATTTTTATAGTTTGAGTTTATGTCCGGTATTGAAGATCTTTAAAAAGAAAAGTAAGTTTTTTTTTACAAAATTAAAAACTGACATATAAATTAACATAAATTTCAAATATATTAAATCAAATAAAATCTTGTAGGCAACGTAAAAATGGATTCCAGTGATAAAGTCGATTCTCATAATGATAAAATTGCCGAGAACAATGCAGGGAATCAATCTGGAAACAATAAGTCGAATATAAATCAACAAGACAGCGAAAACAAGGAGGAAGTAAATCAGCAAAATGAATAATCAACTTATTAAACAAAAAAGGAGATTACAGAGGAAAGATTTTCTTATTACTATCTCTCTAACTCTCTCTTTCTCTCAACAGATGAATGGCTTTCTTGTTTACTACAAAAAAAAAATGATAAAAAGCAAAAAAAAAAAAAAAGAAAACAACGTTTCTGCTTATCTCTGACTATTCGTTGCAAGACTTTTGTGTCGTGCTTCGATTTATCTTCTATTTTTCTCCAAAAAGGAAAAAAAAGTGTGGCACAACACGAACACTACTAAAGGGAAAATAGTTTTTGTTTTTAATTTTCTTTTTTCGTAGATAAATTCGGATATGTCCCGAATTCTTCTCCTTAAAAGTGACAAATCTTGAGATTTACAAAAGATTTTTGGGCCGTTAAAAAAAAGTGCAAGTTTACACTCACAATTGTCGTCGTTTTTTTTTTTTTTTGGTACACTTAAGTGCCGAAGAAGTAAATGTAATTTTTTTTCCTTTGTTTTTGTCGAAAAAAAAAATGTGAACTATTGTTAATTATACAATAATTGGTGAGAAGTGAAGAAATAAGTAGGTGTTTTATAAGACGCCAACAAATCTTTTTACGCACCGTCATTATAAAAAAAAAAGTGAATAAATAAAAAAAAACAAATAAACGGAAAGACTGTCATCCGTGCCTCCGAGTGCGGTGGAAGAGATAATACAATTTTTTTTTATTTAGAAAAAAATCCTTCAAGAAGCTACGCCCCCAAAGGATTTTTGGAATTTTTCGTCTTTTTTATTGAATTATATATATTCTCCCATTGAAAAACATGGTGAAAAAAAAATGTCATCTTTTTAGTATCATTTTTTCGACTTTGCTAAATATTTCACGCTCATTGTATCAATAGCTCGTATCGCAGAGCGAAAGGAGACTAAAAACTTAGCAATAAAAATAATGAAACTAAATAAAAAACGAAAAAAAATATAACTTATAAAGGAATAATTATCTACTGCCATTGGAGGAAATTCCCTCGAGACGATGATAATGATGATGATGATGGAAAAACAAAACCCAGAGAAATTTTCTTCAAAAAAACTCGGACGTGTCTTTTTTGTAAACTTTGTATTTCAAAAAAACAAAAAAAAAATATGAGATCAGAGGTTCAGAGGTTGTAAAGAGAGAAAAAAAAAGAAAGAAAGAAACCCGTTGACGGGCTGCTGCACAAAAGGCATATGAGACGTTTTTTTTTTAGAAACAAATATGTGTATGTTTTTTTTTTTGGAAAAATGGATGATAATTCTTAGAAATTAGTGAAAGATATATTCTTTCCGATATTTGCTATTATAATTTTTTTTCTTAATTTTATTATATATGTTTGCACGTGTACACTGAAGGTAAAAAAAATTGAATGAAAGTAAAAAAGAAGAAGAAGAAGAAGTAAAAAAAAAAAGTAGAGGAAAAATTGAGTATGTAAGATTCTTTAAACGTATAATTATTAAAGGTATAAAAGAATGAAAAGAGAAATGTTCGATCGTGTTCTACTGCTTCGATGCGGTATTTTTAAATTGTGTCTAAGGCACAAGGGCAGCGGTACGGGGGTCTGTCGATTCGATCAAAAAAAAAAAAAAAGAAATGAGAATCGTCAACTAAAAAAACTAAAAGCCTCATTCTTTTGGCAAGATCGATGATTATTATTGCGATTGACAATGCGTGATATAAGACCTGTAAATATTGTTTTATTTGAAAGACTGAATTTTGTGTGGCCGTCGTTGTAACAATTCCAAGGTACTTTTTTTTATTTATTATTTTTTTTTAAATAATTTTATTATTTCGTTGAGTCAAGCGTGGCGGTTCCGAGCGATAGGACAGACCCACGAATCTAACCCAAAGTGCCTGTATTTTTATCTGTATTGTA
Organism: Leptopilina myrica (nomen nudum); assembly: GCA_032872475.1. Lineage (NCBI taxonomy): Eukaryota > Metazoa > Arthropoda > Insecta > Hymenoptera > Figitidae > Leptopilina > Leptopilina myrica (nomen nudum). Next base: position 19,139,687 of record CM065467.1, on the reverse strand, counting down.
GTTAGTAACGTGACAACAGTAACTTATACACTTACCTGCTACATTATAATAAATAAAGGGAAACATAACGTTACTTTCTTGTAATACTGAACAAATTTACCCAACAAAACAAAAAAAAAAAAAAACAAAAAAAAATTGGATGCAGCAGGACTGAAAAAAAAATTTTTTGTCACAAAGCTTCAAAAAAAAATGAAGCTCGTATCATCGCATCTTTTTTTTTTTTAGAAACAAAAAATTAACCCTTCTATTCTTAAAAAATTGACTCTGAGCAAAATGCTCCGTCTTTTCATTCTGCAAAAAAAGTATTATATGCCTTGTCAAAGATTATAGAAAGCGACTGTTGTTACTTATGTCAGTATATTCAATTTTTACACGTTTTATTCAGTTATACGTTGTACAGAATAAAAATGAAAAGAAAATACTCATTGAAAAAAGTACTACTTCGTTCTGTGAATTTTTTTTTCTTCTGCAATAATCGTTTTAAAATGAGGGAAAGAAGAAAAAACCTATTTATTTAGAATTAAAAATTAAAAATCTTGTTTTTTGTCTAAAATTTTTATTTAAGAACTAAACGTTATTATTGTAAAAAAAACTAACAGAATTTTCTAAAAAAAATTTGCGCTTTTGCGAATTTTCAAAATAAACACGATTATGGAAAATTTTTTTTTCTTTTTCAAAAAGTTTCGATACTTTCTTTAACCGAAAATATAAGATTAGATGACGTAATGAAAATAAGGTGCAATACTTACATTTGTAACAGCATATCGATTTGCTTTCTTTTTTTTTTAAAGGGATTGGGTGAAGAAGTATTTTCAATTTTTACCAAGCCCTGACGAAAAAAAAACTCCGTAAATAAATTGTACATACTAAAATCACAATGTTGATAATACACGAGAAGTCATCGAAATTGTTATTAATTATGTAGAAAAAGAAAATTATGTTCATTGAAACGTAATATTTCCTTCTTTTTTTTACATTTGTCCCTTAATTATTTTTTTTTGTTCTTATATTCTTCCTTCTAAAAGAAAAAAAAAATAAAAATATTAGGCATATTGTTCTTCAACGAGGCGATAAAACAAAAGGTCACTAGTATAATAATTATGGGTTATTAGGAAATTGTAACTCCAACCGCCAGTAGCTATATACACGTGGAATCTTGTAATTCTTAAGCTCAAGATTAAAAAAAAAAAAAGAAAAAAAAAGTAAGAGATTGCGCCAATTGTACCGTCGACACGTCGTGATCTGATTTAACAATCTAAATCTTATGACATAAAAAACTATGAGACAATTTCACAACTCACATAAAGAAAAAAAAAAAAAAAAAAAAAAAAACATTACGCTTGTGGTGTAATTATTGTCTTTAGCTGCAATTGTAAATTAAAGAGTTGCAGTCGGAAACGAGTGACTCTTAACGTGAGTGCTTGGTTTTGATTACAACTTAATCTTGAAAAAAAAGTCTCTTTTTATCTCAATATCCCTCCTTAAATTATTTTGTGTGTTATAATTGTAAGAAATTTTTTATTTACATTCATCCCCGTGGGCTTTGAATTGTTTCAATTTTATTCTAATTTTCGTTATTAAATAAATTAATCATTATTCACAATAGAATATTTCCGTAAATATTCATTTAATGGAAAATTTAAAGATTCAATTTTATCATAATTATTGTTGTAATATAATTTTATTCACTTAATTCACGTCACAAAAGTATTTATTTTATTTAGAAGATTAAATAATTGAAAACACTTCGTAGTTCGTAATTTCAAACACCAGGGTTGAGTCGCGAAAAAGAATGAGTATTATGGTAGATTCACAAGGTTTAGGGTGCGGTCATATTAGTTTTAGAGAAAAAAGTCTATTCCCGCCTTTCTTTCGCAGATGACACAAGTTTGTCTCTCTCTCTCTCTCTCTACATTTCTTTTTTTACCTTTTTCAAAAACGGTAAATTTAGAGTGAGACAAACTTATGCCACTGTCATAAGAGAGAGAGAGAGAAGGACAAGAACGTTTTTTCCACAAGTCGTGTGATCGCACCTTAAAGGTTTGTCCAAAACTTACACGTGATTGCGCCCTTATCTTCAAAGTTACGACTTACGATTTTGATAATTCGATTATTCCTTATCTAATTTTCTTTATTATAATATATAATATTATATATTATATTATTTTCTAAATTTATTTATAATTAAGAATAAAACTTTATTTTCTTTCCTCTGCTAATTGAGGTAATTCGATAATTGGAAAAGAACGAAAGACGGTTCAGTTTCCAATTGTCGACGACGCGCATTGTGAACGATGACTTTAGAATCTTACCCCCACCACTATACCAGACAGCTTAACTACCCAGCCCTTCTCTGGCGGAAGTGACAAATAGGTGTGTGCGCACCATGGCCAGCGAACAGATTTCTTTTCTCGTGAGGAGGCCGCTGTTCGCGGATCTTGTGTTGCTGTTTTATTATATTTCCTCAAAATGGTAAGTCAATAAATTTGTCAAATACAATGAAAAGTGAATATTTTACGTCTACTTTTATTAATATAACGAATTTACAAATGTTTTTATGAAAAGATGCAAAAGTTATAAGTGGATATAATCTCACGTTACTTCTGTCTAACGATATTAAATTCCCATCGTTGGCCTGTTTTTTTTCACTATTTCCCACTTTCTAAACAATTTAATAATATAAATTAATTTATCAATTTTTGTTTCTTTTTTATTTTAGTTATTTTTTATTCTGGATGTTTAATTTTTCGGTTTATTACTCATTTAATGGGAAACTAACCTCAATTTGACATATGCGTCCTTGTTTTACATATATTTTAGAAAACGTGGAAAAATATTCTTAAAGTGCTGATTTTTGGAATATTTCCCTAAATTTATTAACTTTTTGAACAATTTTCATCTTTATTTAACTTTTATTAAATTGGTAAATTTTAATTGTATTGTAATATAAATGAATATAATTCCCACTTTAATAAACTGATGAATTTTTTTTTAAATAAAAATTGCAGACCTTGGATGTTATGAATTTTACGACTTTTTTCGACTATTTTCTAATAATGCGACTTTTATTAAAAAATTGCGACTTTTTTTTACTTTTCTTCCAAATTTTGTGACAAAATACCATATTTTTTGTATAAAATGCAACTTATTTCGATTTTTATTAGTATAAAAGACAAATTTTCGAAAATTCAACTTTGGATAAGTTTTCTGATTCAATTTTTCAAATATTACAATTAAAAAGATTTTGAGTAATTGAATATCTGTAAAATTTAATTCAAACTAAATTATCTATTCAAGTATTTTATTACAATTTTTCAAAATTAACTTTTCAGGAATTTTAATTTGAATATTTAGGAAATAATATTAAATTCCTGAAAATTTTAATGAATAATTTTCAAGTGTAAATTCAATGAAAAATAATATTAAACTATTTTTTAAAAAAGTAATTATCTGAATTATTAATTAATAAAATAATAGAACTCAGATTCACACAAAAAATTTTCAGAATTATTTTCAACATTTTGGAGAAAACTAATCATATACTCAAAATTTTCAATTAAAGTTCTTCAAAAACAAATTTTATTAATTTTTTAATTTTCTTAATATTTACAGAAAACTAATTTCTAGAATTGTTTTATTATAATTTTTCAAGATTTAATTTCCTTCGAATAAAGTAAAGGAAAATTTTTTATTTTAGAATTTTTTAGAAATCATTTATAATTAAAATTCTTGAAACAATTTGATTAATTTTTTCTGTATTTTTAAAAAGTCAATTATAAAACTTTGTGTATTTTAAAAAAATTATTTAGAAATACTTTTATAAAGCTAATTTTATGAATTTCTTTAGAAATTTAAAAAAAATAGTTTATCTTAATTAATATCTTTTAAAATAAAAATTTACGGGTTAAATTATTTTTAAAAATTCAGATTTTTTGTATTTGAATAATTAAATTTCCGAAGAAATTTTAAAAAATGATTAAAAATTCATAAAGATATTTGATTTAGAGATGTGAAGTTTAGTTAAAAATTGTAGAAAATAATTGAATTTTTGGAAGAGTTGTAGCTTTTTAATTTTTAGAAATTATTAAATTCAGGAAGTTAAAATTTGTCAAATTTTATTTCTTGCGAATAAAGAAATATGAAGTATTTAAATATTTATTTAGCAAAATAATTCAATTTTTGATTAATTTGAATTTTTGTAACAACACTGAATGATTTTTTTTCTATTTTTTAGTCGCTATGTTATAATTTTTACTGATTTTTATTACTATTTTTAGTCGACTAAAGTGACTTTTTTTTGCTCGTTAAATTCGATCCGAGGCCTGAAATTAAAATACTTGTAAACTTTGTAAATAAATAAAATAAACATTTTCACCATAATGATGAGACACTCAGCTCGCTTTGATGTAGAACTGAAGAAAATCTTTTGTTCCCTAATATATTACTAACTGACTGGTGAAAAAAAAAGAAATTCCTTTTTTGTAATTTTTGCTTTTGTTGGATAATAAATTTCGATTTTTTTTTTTGTGTTTCCTAGGGCTTCGTGAAAGTTGTGAAGAACAAGCAATACTTCAAGCGTTATCAGGTTAAATTCAAGAGGCGTCGCGAAGGTAAAACCGATTACTATGCCCGTAAACGACTGACCATTCAGGATAAAAATAAATATAATACTCCAAAATACAGATTGATTGTTCGTCTTTCCAACAAAGACATTACATGCCAGGTAACTATTATAAATTGCTGGTTGAAAATTTTGAAAATAGGAAGATGAAAAAAGACAAATAGTTATTTATCTTAGTTTCTTTTGCGAAGGTCGCGTATTCAAGAATTGAAGGAGACAAAATTGTCTGCGCTGCCTACAGTCATGAATTGCCGAAATATGGAGTTAAAGTTGGTCTCACGAACTATGCATCAGCTTATTGTACGGGACTTTTGTTGGCCAGAAGAGTAAGTTTATTTTTTCAATTTGTCGATTTCCTGAAGTTGGCATCGATACTCAACATCAAAAAGTATTTTTCCTTATTTTTAGTTTAAAAAAAAAAGAAATTAACTAATTTTACTCCTTTTATTCACTTAAGAAGTAAAAAAAACTAATATTATTTTTTTAATTTAAAAATTGAGTGATTTTTTTGATTTTGTACAAAAAATATTTTTCGATATTGAGCATCGATGGTAATTTCAGGGACCTAAATATTTTAGAAGATAATTTTTTTAAAATTGCATTAAATGATGATCCACTCAGCTCGCTTTGATAGAACAATGAAGATAACATTTTGTTCCCTAATATATCATTATATCTGAAGAATGCAGTATTTAAAAAAAATTTTTTTTAGTATTTTTGATGCGAATGGTAGAAATTAATTTTTGTGGAAATTTTCTTTTTTTATTGCAGCTTTTGAAAAAATTGGGTTTGGACACTTTGTATCCAGGAGTTTCAGAAGTTAATGGCGACGAATATAATGTAGAGGCAGTGGACGACGGTCCTGGTGCTTTCAGATGTTATCTCGACACTGGGTTGATGCGCACGACCACTGGTGCTCGTGTCTTCGGTGCTATGAAAGGCGCCGTCGACGGAGGCCTCAACATCCCTCATAGGTTTGTTTTTTTTCAAACCATTTTTAGAATAAATTTTCCCCCTGGATGATAATTTAATTTTTAATTTACATTAAGGGTGTCTACTAACCGGGGAAAACCGGGATTTTTATACAAAACCGGGAATTTTTTCACGAAAATTGAAAAAAATTGATTATTTTAATTTGTTTTTCAAAAAATTACTTTTTATTTCAATTTTTATAGATATTTATACTCTTCTCTAACTTTGAATTAGTTTAAAAAAAAATAATTTGATAGTGAAACTCAGGCACTAATTCAAACAGATTATGTAAATAAATTTTAAAAAATTATGGTGTTAATAGAAATATTGTGAAATCAGACTAAAAATATTTAATTGAATTTGCTAAAGAATTTCTTTAGAAACTTTTTAACAAATAAAAGTTTCAAAGTATTTTAATTTAATAATTAATAATTGGATTTTACAGTCACATTTTAATGAATTCATGTTTCTTAGTGAGAAGATTAATAATTAAAATTTATTAGTTAATTTAAAAAAAAACATTATGCACTTCAAATTTTTTATTAAAATTGAATTCTCGCAAATTTTTTTTTAAATTCTGAAAAATAAAATTGTTGAAATTTTTCAAATCCGTTTCAAGATAATTTAATTTTTCTAAACAAATGATTGAAAACTTTTGAAATAATTGAAATTTCTTTACATTTTTTTTTAAATAATTTAATTCTTTGAATGAATTTAAATTGAAATTTTTAGAAAATAATGTTAGTGACCGTAATTATAATTCAATTTTTAGAATATAAAGTCCCTCTTAAAGTTTTAAATCAATTTTTTGCTTCTACAAAATTATATTATTCTATTATTATTATTCAATAGTTATAATTATTGAACTTCTCTTAAATTTTTATAATGTCAAATTTCTGAATTTTCAAATAAATAATATTTAATAATTTCTTAAGCAAATTTAATGTTTATTACTTGTTAAGTAAATAATTAATTATCACTGCTTTTGTTTTTTAAATTGTAATAAAATTCTTCACACAAATTAAATTATTTTCATAAATAATATCATTCTTTGGAAGGATTTCAATTATTTTTGTAAATAGTAAAGTTCTTTGCAGAAATTCAATTATTATCAATAGAATTGTAATAAACTTGAAAAAGAAAATTTCCAATTATAATTATAAAAAGACAAGATTATTTTTAAAAAAATTTAAAAATTATTTTCCAAATTTTCAATTAAAATTATTTAATTATGTTCGAAATTAAATTTAAATTTTATAAGAAAAGAATACCGGGAATTTTGTTTAATGAAAATAGTAGACACCCTGATTATTTCGAAGTCTTCGATTATTTTGTGTTCTCTAATAATTTCGAATTCTTCACATTAAATTTTCTCGAACTCTTGAATGTAAATCATTTTTTTATTCAATAATAAATTAAAAAGACGATAACTTTATTATAAATTAAAATTATTCAACAAATAGAAATTTTATGATGAACATATGACACATGCGCGTCATCTGAGTCACAATGAGATAAGTTTCTTAGTTTTGTGTTTTACAATTCTTCGACAACTGTTTCATATCGACACAAGGGATTATAAAGTGTCTCTGATTTTTTTCTACACTTGTAGAAAAATACAATCAATAATTATTGATAAATAAATTATCGTTCGTATTAATATTTTACTTATGTTTTTTTTTCAGCACCAAACGTTTCCCTGGTTACGATAACGAATCGAAATCTTTCAACGCTGACGTTCATCGACAGCATATTTTCGCCCAACATGTTGCCAATTACATGAGAACTTTGGAAGAGGACGATGACGACGCATTCAAGCGTCAATTTTCCAAATACATTCAAAGCGGAATCACTGCCGACAGTGTGAGTAATTTTTCTTCAATTTTCCATCAAAACAGTCCAAATCAAATTACTAAAATAACTAAAATGGTATTTTGGTGTCGCAATTGGACGAAAGAAAATAATGATCTTTTTTTAAAAACACTTTTGGAAAATAGTCTTTTTTCAATAATTTCGATCATTTACAGTAATTTTTACAATTTTTACAATTTTACCATTTTAGCGATTTTACCAAAAGATTGCATTTTTTATATTGGTTTTTTTTCTTCTTTAGATTGAGGGAATTTATAAGAAGGCACATGAGGCAATCAGAGCCGATCCAGAGCACAAGAAAGTTAAGAGAGATACGCCACCAGTTAAAAAGAGGTGGAATCGTGCGAAACTCAGTCTTTCCGAAAGGAAGAATCGTGTTGCTCAGAAGAAGGCGTCCTTCCTCAAGAAACTTGCCGAGAACGAGGATTGAGTTTCAATCATTTTGTCTTAATGACAGTTTTTTACCCAAGAAGTATTTATATATTTACATTTTTCTAATGTACTTTATAATCTTCGCGGGGAATCTCTGTTATGAGAGTACAATAAAAATGAATAAAAAAAAAAAATTTACATTGTTTTAAATGTCATTAAAAATTACACATTTACGTATTTTTTTTTAAAGAACAAATTTTATTATTAAACAAAAGAAAATTGTAAAATTTTATTATCAAATTTTATTTTTAATCAAAGGAAAAATACACTTTTTTTAAAATAAGCAAAATAGTTATTAGTTTAATAATAATATATTTCATATTAGTTGATTATTTGTTTTTAATTTTTAACGAATCGGTTTCATTTTGATAGAAGTTGCTTTAAAATGCTTTCAAATATTAAAAACAATAGTTCTTTTTTTAAACTAAGGGCTAAGTTTTGCTTTTGACTGTCCTTTAGATTGTTTAAATAACATAATTTTTTCCATGTATTATTTTGTTTATTAAAAAATTATATTTTCAAAAATAAACAACAATTTTCGATATGTCTAGAAATTTTAAATTTAAAGAATTTGCTTATTAAGTGTTACTAAATATTAAATATTCTTGTTTATTATTAAACAAAAATTTAATTATTTTAATGTAGATTCAATTAATTTCAACAATTTTGATAAAAATTCTTTATTAAAAAATCATTTTTTATAAAATTCCTTTAAAAAAATGCAATGACTTCCAAAAAATCAAATAAAATTCTTCCCAACAATTTAATTATTTTTGACAAATGTAAAATCTCCCACAAGAATTCAACGTTTTTTACAAATAAAATCTTTTGGATGAATTCAATTATTTTAATACAAATTTAATAAAATTTCTCGAAAAATCGTAATTATTTTTAAAAATATTATTCCAATTCAATTATTTTTAATATTTTTAATAAAGATTTAATTAGTTTCAAAAATTCATTAAAATCATTCAATTACTTTTCAATAAGTAATTGAATTTTCAATTACAATTCTTGGCCAGAATTAAATTATTTTAATAAAATTTATCGAAAGAATAAAATCATTTTTTGAAAATATTTATATTCAATTACTTTCAAGATTTTAAATAAAAATTCAATTATTTTCAACAATTCTAATATAAAAAATTCTTAAAAAACAATTCAATTCTTTTTGGTAATAGTACAATTCTTTTCCAGAATTCAATTATTTTAATATAATTTTAAAAAAAATTTCTCGAAAGAATAAAACTATTTTTTGAAAATATTATTTAAATTCAATTACTTTCAAGATTTTTAATTAAAATTCAATTGTTTTCAACAATTCGAATAAAAAAAATTCAATTATTTTTAGTCATTGTACAATTTTTGGACAGAATTCAATTATTTTAATAAAATGGCTAGAAAAAAATTTTATTATATTCAACAATAATTTTAATAAACTTTTTCTAACAAATTCAATTATTCTTAAAAATTGTAATAAAATTTTTCTAAATAATTCAAGTTCTTAAACGTTTTTAATAAAATTCGCTGTAAATTTCAATTATTTTAAATTTTCAATTAAAATTACTTTAATTAAATTCATTAAGTACTTTTACGAAATTTAATGAATATTCTTTTTAAAAAAATATAATTATTTACAAAAAGCCTCATAAAATTGTTTTAAAGAATTTAATTTTCTGTGAATACTTTAATATATTTTAATATTCAATTTTTTTTGTAATTAATGCTTTACAAAAATGCAATGACTTTCAGTACATCGACAATTCAATTGTTTCTGAAAATTGATTTCTTGAATAGAATTTTATTAAAACTTTTTTAAATAATTGAACCACTGCGAAAAAATTTCTACAAATAATTAAACTTTTTGAAAAATTTTTTAAAAATAATTCAATTTTTGAGAAGAATTTTATTAAAATTGTATTTTAGAAAATTTCATTATTGTGAAAAATTTACTATTTCTTGATATTATTGAATTCTTTCAAACAATTTAGACATAATGTTAACAAACTATTTAATTTTTCCTAGAATTTAATTAAAAATGTATTTAAAATAATTGAATTCTAACGAAAATTTAATTATTCATGAAAATAATTGAATTGAATTTTATTTAAAAATTTTTTAAACAATTGAATTGTGAAAAATTCATTTGTTTTTTATAATTTTATTTTCTCGGAGAAAATTTTGCCAAGATTTTTAAGAATAATTGGTTTGTTTACTCTTTTTATTAGTTAATCAGAATCATACGCCTATAAACAACATTAAAAAACAATTGTTTAATTAATTTATTTTATTATTTATAAAATAGGTTAGTTCCGTAAAAATCCGCTAATATGAGACAAGTGGCGTCAAAATTAGACTCAATTTTTGTCGCCACTTGTGTCATATGAGCGGATTTTTCAGGAACTAATGGCTAAATTAAATTAATTGTTTTCTCTTTTTAATTGTATTTTTTTAATAAAAAAACAGATTGTTTACTCTTTTTATGAGTTAATAAGCATCATACATCTATAAACAACATTAAAAAACAATTGTTTAAACAATTTATTTTATTATTTATTAAATAGGTTAGTTCCATAAAAATCCGCTGATATGAGACAAGTGGCGCCAAAATTAGACTCAATTTTTGGCGCCACTTGTCTCATATTAGCGGATTTTTCAGGAACTAGTGGCGAAATTAAATTAATTGTTGTCTCTTTTTATTTGTATTTTTTTTTTATAAAAAAAAAGATTGTTTACTCTTTTTATTAGTTAATAAGCATCATACATCTATAAACAACATTAAAAAACATTTGTTTAATCAATTTATTTTATTATTTATAAAATAGGTTAGTTCCGTGAAAATCCGCTAATATGAGACAAGTGGCGCCAAAATTAGACTCAATTTTTGTCGCCACTTGTGTCATATGAGCGGATTTTTCATGAACTAACTGCTAAATTTAATTAATTGTTTTCTCTTTTTATTTGTATTTTTTAAATTAAAAAACGGTTTATTTACTCTTTTTATTAGTTAATAAGCATCATACAACAATAAACAACATTAAAAAACAATTGTTTAAACAATTTATTTCATTATTTATTAAATAGGTTAGTTCCGTAAAATTCCGCTAATATGAGACAAGTGGCGCCAAAATTAGACTCAATTTTTGGCGCCACTTGTCTCATATTAGCGGATTTTTCAGGAACTAGTGGCTAAATTAAATTAATTGTTTTATCTTTTTATTTGTATTTTTTTTATAAAAAAACGGATTGTTTACTCTTTTTATTAGTTAATAAGCATCATACATCTATAAACAACATTAAAAAACATTTGTTTAATCAATTTATTTTATTATTTATAAAATAGGTTAGTTCCGTGAAAATCCGCTAATATGAGACAAGTGGCGCCAAAATTAGACTCAATTTTTGGCGCCACTTGTCTCATATTAACGGATTTTTCAGGAACTAGTGGCTAAATTAAATTAATTGTTTTCTCTTTTTATTTGTATTTTTTTTATAAAAAAACGGATTGTTTACTCTTTTTATTAGTTAATAAGCATCATACATCTATAAACAACATTAAAAAACATTTGTTTAATCAATTTATTTCATTATTTATTAAATAGGTTAGTTCCGTAAAATTCCGCTAATATGAGACAAGTGGCGCCAAAATTAGACTCAATTTTTTGCGCCACTTGTCTCATATTAGCGGATTTTTATGGAACTAATGGCTAAATTAAATTAATTGTTTTATCTTTTTATTTGTATTTTTTAAATAAAAAAACGGATTGTTTACACTTTTTTTTAGTTAATAAGCATCATACGTCTATAAACAACATTAAAAAACATTTGTTTAATCAATTTATTTTATTATTTTTTAAATACGTTAGTTCCGTAAAATTCCGCTAATATGAGACAAGTGGCGCCAAAATTCGACTCAATTTTTGGCGCCACTTGTCTCATATTAGCGGATTTTTCAGGAACTAATGGCTAATTAAATTAATTGTTTTCTCTTTTTAATTGTATTTTTTTAATAAAAAAACAGATTGTTTACTCTTTTTATGAGTTAATAAGCATCATACATCTATAAACAACATTAAAAAAACAATTGTTTAAACAATTTATTTTATTATTTTTTAAATACGTTAGTTCCGTAAAATTCCGCTAATATGAGACAAGTGGCGCCAAAATTCGACTCAATTTTTGGCGCCACTTGTCTCATATTAGCGGATTTTTCAGGAACTAATGGCTAAATTAAATTAATTGTTTTCTTTTTTTATTTGTATTTTTTAAATAAAAAAACGGATTGTTTACTCTTTTTATGAGTTAATAAGCATTATACATCTATAAACAACATTAAAAAACATTTGTTTAATCAATTTATTTTATTATTTTTTAAATACGTTAGTTCCGTAAAATTCCGCTAATATGAGACAAGTGGCGCCAAAAAATGAACCTAATTTTTTGTTAAAAACATCCTAAATTTTAGCGCCACTTGTCTCATATTAGCCGAATTTTCTGGAACTAAACAACATTTTATAATAAATAATTTTTTTCGTTTTTTGTATTTTTTTGTAAAAATGTTCGTTTATTTATTTTATAAAAACAATATCTTTCAACCTTCTTTCTTCTTAAACAATAAAAAATTTTGATATTGACAAATCGAAAAACTATAATTTCGATCTGTCAAGCAAAGTGTTTTGAAAAAGAAAAAAAAACAAAATTATTTACAAAAACTAACTTCAAACTGCGGACAGAATGAATGAAAGAATACCAAGATTATTATTATTAATAATTTGACTTTTTGCTAAGAATTTTTTTTTTAATTTTCTTTTTATATTTCAATAATTCAAATATTTGAAATAATTGAATTCTGGATAAAATTTAATTATTTTCACAATTTTCAGTAAGAATTATTAAAGAAAACTCCACTATTATCAAGAATTTCGAACAGAAATTCTTAAATAATAATTCAATTATTTTAAAGATTTTAATAAAAAAAAATTGCCAAGAATTAAATTATTTTATAAATTTAATTATGTTTTTTCGTAAAGAATTCAATTATTGCAAAAAAAATGTCGACAAAATTCTTTGAAACAAATTCAATTGTTTTCAAATTTTTTTTATTTAAATACTTTACAAGAATTCGATGACTTTCAAAGTGCATTATGTTTAAAATTTCAAACATTTAGAAAGAAAAATTATTATTTATTTAATTACAATTAATTTATATTATATTTAGTTTGCGATAAATTTTCGTGCAGGTAAAAAGGAAGGATAGGTTAACATCTGCAAACATTTTTATTATATCGTTTCTCGTTAAAGCACAACTTTTATCTTTTTTTTTTATAGTTCATACAGGCTTATTACATAAATAAGAACGCCATTCAGAGTCGATTCTTATACAAATTTGTAATTTGCAACATTCACAATTATGTATTCCGACAGGTTTGCCAACATTTGGACAAAATTTTACAATAATCGAGAACTATAACTAAGCCACATCCGTTCGAGTCATAAAAAACTAAAAATATGCACTCGGGTATAGTTTTTTTTGTCTTTCTTTCTTTCTTTCTTTTTTTTTCTTTTTTCGTACTCGAAGTATTGAGATTTTATTTTATTTATTTTTCTTTTTAGGGGGAAGATAGGTCGTGTGTAGAAAGCGTTTTAAAATTGGGACGTGCTGCCGATTTCACTAAGCGAGATCTTTCAGAACTTTGCTTATATACGTCGAAATGTCTGTCACATCTTCGATTAAACCTAAAACGATAAAGCGAATAATGGGGAATTAAAATTCAATTTAATTTTTTTTTTAATATAATAGAGAGAGAAAGGTAAAAAAAGAAAAAATACTCACCGACAACATCACAATATTCTTCGAATGATTCACAAGGTAACAATTCATCTCGATAGGTTGCCAAAACACGCTCCGAAGCTTTCAATAAAGCTTCATCATTGTGTCGAATATATTCGGCTAAAATTGACGGCCATTGTTCGTCTGAAGTGACAACAACTTTCTGGAATAGAAAAACAATTTTTATTTATTTACATTTAGGGATTAAAGGCAATTTCAGGGCTCGAACTAGGTCCGTAAAGTCCGTAATTCGGTTGAAAAAGATCCGTAAAGTATGTAAATTATACGATATAATTTGGATAATTTTAGAGAAATTACAAATGATTAAAGGAATTCAATTTTCAAATGTAATAAAATTCTTCGCAAAAATTCAATTATGTTCAAATTTTTTTTAAATTCTCGTCAACATTTTAATTATCTTTAGAAATAATTAAATTCTTCTTCGAAATATCAATTATTTTCAAAATTTTTAATAAAATACTTGGAAAAATTTCAATTATTTTCAAAATTTTTCCTCAATTCAATGATTTTTAATAGGTATCTATACTATTCTAATAAAATTTTCCAAAATAATTTAATTATTTAAAAAAAAAAACTACTAAAATTCTACACAAACCTTTAATTATTTTCAAAAAATAATAATTTTACAGAAATTTCATTATTTACAATTTTTTTAATAAATTTCTTCGCAATATTCAATTATTTTCATAAAAAATAAAATTTTTACAGGTATTTAATTTTTTTTTTTTAAATAATAAAATTCTTATTAGGAATTCAATTATTTTGATGAATTATAAAGCTAATTGCAGAATTTCACTTATTTTTAATACAATTTTAATCGAAATCCTAAAAAATGTAATTATTCTTAAAAATTATATTAAAATTTATCAAAGAAATTTAATTATTTTAATAAACTTTGCTACAATTTATTTATTAGAATTTAAATATTATTTTTAATAAATTTTTCGATTAAAATTTCTTTAAAGAATACAATTTTAATGCAATTCTTTGCATAAATTATCAATTATCTTTATAAATTATGAAATTCTTCTCTAAAATTGAATTATTTTCAAAAAATTTAATAAATTTCTTAGCAAAATTTCAATTATATTCAAAAATTTTCCCTAGATTAATTATTTTTAATAACTATTTTAATAAAATTTTGCAAAAAAATTCAAATTTAATGAAAATTGATTGATTCAATTCTTTAAAAGAATTCAATTTTAAGAAACATATGGAATTTTTCAATAAATTGTTTTTTTGTATTTAAATAATAAAATTCTCGTAGAATTTTCTCATAAAAATTGATTTAAAAATGGATTTCAGTTAAAATTTTAGATTACAATTAAATATTAAAAGTATTAGAACGTAAAGTTTTAGAAATAATTAAATTTTGAAAAGGTTTCAGATTCAAATCTTTGAAAAATTGAATTTTTAATATTTTTAACTAAGTAACAATTCTGTGGAATTAATTTTTTTTGAGAAATTTTAATTGCGAATTTTTTTTATATTATTTGTAGTTTTTATTTTCTAACACATATTTAGTTAAAGAATTTACAAATAATTGAAAAATCAAATATTCTAAAGAAATGGATTTGAAAATTGTCAAAGAACTTTTAAAAAAATTATTAAAAATAATCGATTTTAAGAAGAATTTTAGTTAAAAATTCTTGAAAATAATAATTGAATTGATAATGATTTTGTCACTCTATCTTTAATTATTATAAAACATGAAGTAATCGATCGCTTATGAGTTATCGATATCTTCATGTTTTTTTAGTTATGAAAAAATCTAATTTATAGTTTTAAGTAAAATGTTCTCTTATATATTTTTTTGTCAGTAATTGGTCCGTAATTTTTCATTTTTGGTCCGTAAAGTCCGTATTTTTAAATACTTTCACTGCTTCGAGCCCTGAAATTTTAATTTTTAGGAAAAATTAAAAATTTACCTTAAAAAATGTATTGTATATGCAATCGACAAGACCAAAGAAGATAAGGACACTCTTGTATACTGAATAATCTTTGACGGTAACATCGGTGAGATTTTTCGTTGACAACGAAGGAGAGGTGTATCTTTGTTGAGCGAGAATAATGAGTCTCCTCAAATGAGTAATTCTGAATTTATTCCATTGTGAGGGTGACATTACAAGGAGTGACAGTGTGCACTGATAAAAGGGACCATCAGCCTCGTAACAACTGTCAAGCCAAGAGGAGCTGGCAGTTGAATGTAAATACGACATGTGTGCTTTCTCCTCTCTCGCTGCCGATCTTGTTCTAAAATAGAAAGAAAAGAAAAATTAGATTCGAATAGACAAAAATTTTATTCAATTTGAAAAATAGATTCTATTTTCAGAACAATTGGATTAATTTTAATTTTAATTTCAATTCAATTATTATTATTTTCAACAACTTTTTAATTAATAAAAACTCTTCTTTAAATCAATTAATTTTCGAAAAAAGTTCTCTGACAATTTTCAAATCCAATATGTTTACAATATTCAATTTTTTACGAGTTTCAAATAAAAACAAATAATAAATAAATAAAATAAAATAATCAAATAATTAATTAAAAAATTTTTTTAAAATCAATTAAACTTTCCCCAAAAAAATAATTTCGAAATTTAATTATTTCCAAAAAAATTCATGCTACAGTGCTTTTAATATTCAATTATTGAAAAGTGCAAATAAAATTCATTTTTAAACACATTTTTAATAATAGAAATTTTTACTATAATTCAAATTAACTAAAGACAAAAATAAATATTTTCTTGAATAATTCACTGTTTCTTAAAATTAAATTCTCATAATGATTTTTATCAACAAATTTTTAAATAATTGAATTCTTTCTACGATTTTCAATAAAGTTTTTGAGAATAATGACATTTTCCGAGAAAATTGATTAAAATTATTTGAAAAATATAATTGAATTTCTACAATGAGTTTTTATATAATTTATAAAAATATTTGAATTCTTAAGAAGATTTTTATTATTTTTGAACATAATTAAATTTTTGCAAAGGATTTTAGTACTAAAATTAAATATTTTTTATTAGCGTTTTTAACTAAAATTTTTCTAAAAATTAATTTTTATTAGAAAATTCTACTAGAATTCAATTATTTAAATACAAACATAGATAATTTATAGAGTAATAAAATGTCTCTTGAAATTGAGTTCGTATACATAATTTTATCAACAAATTTTTAAATAATTGAACTTTGTTGAGGAATTTTGAATTTTAATAAAAATTTTAGAAATAATGACATTATCCGAGAAATTTGATTAAAATTGTTTTAAAAAATAATTGAATTTCTTCGATGAGTTTCATTATTTATAAAACATTTGAATTCTTTTGAAAAATCGTGTTAAAACTTTTGAAATAATTGAAATATAATTTTAAAAACTCAACTAATTTGAAAAGAATTTGAAATAAAATTTTTCAAAAAAACTAGTTAAGCAAAATGTCTCATCAAAATTTTTTCAAAATTCAAATTTTCTGAAATTCCAATTTGAAAACGTTTGGAATTCAATTATTTAAGAAAATTGTAAATGCAACTCTTGCAAATTATTAAAAGTAATTAAATTTTGAAAAAGAATTTCACTATTTACAAAATATTTAAATAATTGTAAATGTTTTATTACTTTTGAAAATAATTGAATTATTGCGAAGAAATCTATAAAAACAAAATTTGTAAACAATTGAAATCCTGTGAAATTTTTATTATTTTATGAAAATAAATTAATGTTTACGTAGAATTTTACTAATTTTTTTTTTGAATAATTGAAATTTTGTCAAGAGTTTTATTGAAATTTTTTAAATTGGGAATTAAATTTCTACGAAAAATTTTATTATTTCTAAAGATAATTGAAATTTTGTCAAGAGTTTAATTGGAATTTTTAAAATTGGGAATTAAATTTCTACGAAAAATGTTATTATTTCTAAAGATAATTGAAATTTTGTCAAGAGTTTAATTGAAATTTTTTAAATTAGGAATTGAATTTCTACGAAAAATTTTATTATTTCTAAAGATAATTGAAATTTTGACGAGAATTAAAAAAAAAATATTGAACCTAAATTAATTTCTGCCAAAATTCCATTGTATTTAAAAATGAACTTAATTTCTGCAATCATTTGTATTTTCTTTAAAATTCTCCAAATTTCTACGAAGAATTTAATTGTATTTAAAAATAAACTTAATTTCTCCAATTATTTGTATTTTCTCTAAAATTTTCCAAATTATATCGGACACTTTCCCAAGTTTTCCTCCTTTTTCAATCAAATAACATAAGTTACGAATTTTTTTTTTTTTCAAAAAGTGACTTTCTACGAATTTCAAGCAAAATTTACTTGGACACCTAGTTCGAATTCTCTGAAATAGGAAGAAAAAAAATAAATACTCACGTGTTGATCACATAAAGAGCCATGTGAATTAAATAAGGTATTATGTGCATATTCGACTGTGGTCCACCACCACCCGTATCCTCATGGAAAGTTTTCTCCTGCGCAAATCGCAACAGGAGTAATTTAAGATCGTGAATTGTCGACGAATAAGAAATGTCCCGATGTCCCGTGCACTCTTGCAAATATGTATTGTGTCTCGCTAAACAACTGGCGAATGCCGATTCAGGAACTTGTGGTCCCCAAAGTGGTAGAAGACCATTGCATTTTGTATTCGCATTCTGCAGAGCTGCACTCTCCCATTCGTCTCTCGCTCTCGCCAATCGAACCGCCGACATATGACAATCGACGTGCACCACATTGAAATGCGTCACCGTCGTATAGCCAATTGTCTTCCTCTGCTTCGTTTCAAACTCCTCCACGTTACATCGTTTCGTAAATGTGTAAATGCCCAGAACCTGTTAAAAATCAAATTTTGGTTACATTCCGTCTATTCGAATATTTTATGTCTATATAGTTAATAAATATTCGGAAAGGTTGAAATATTAACTGTATTTAATATTTAAATATTTTTGAGAATATTTTTTGAATAAAAAAAATTGTTTCAATCATTTTCTCACCATATTGGGCTTGAATTTATATCCCTCTCTGCAAATAACACAAATGAGACCCGTCTCATCGCCCAAATCCTCCATTTGCTGTAAAATTGTCTTACTCGCAGTGACTTGACCCTTATCATTGGTGCTCATTCCCAAAGCACCCAATTGCCTCTCTCTCATTGCCATCGCGAGTCTCTTCTTCTCACTCCTCGTATGCTGTCTCGCCTCTTCAATTAATTCGGAAACTTTTTTATTCGTGCACAGCGCTTCGAGTAAATTCTCCGCCAATGATCCCACATGTTCATCAGACGATACCTGCTCCAATCGATGAATAATGCTGATAATCGCCGGCGACACTGACAATTGTATTGGTTCATGCTCCGTCGCCAGACCAGTGAGAAATCTCAAAATATACTTCAACGACGGTTTCGATATAAAGTCCTTCAATTCATCGCTGTCCGTTCT
The DNA here is from genome assembly GCA_032872475.1 of Leptopilina myrica (nomen nudum). Classification (NCBI taxonomy): domain Eukaryota; kingdom Metazoa; phylum Arthropoda; class Insecta; order Hymenoptera; family Figitidae; genus Leptopilina; species Leptopilina myrica (nomen nudum). Next base: position 19,120,499 of record CM065467.1, on the reverse strand, counting down.
CAATAACGTTGGCTTCACGCATGGCGCATGCATCGTTATATACTCGAAAGCATCCTTAACAATGCCCATATTTATAATATGATCCTTGAGTGTGTTTCCAATCGCATTTCTCTCAATTCCTTGAGTGAGAATGCAAAATAGTTCCAATTTCTGATCATCCTCGGTCGTGTGTTCAAAGTCGAATTTGTAGAAATTAAGAACCGGTTTGAAGTAATCGCAGAGCAGGGCCATTTTCTCCTCGTTGCCATAAGTGAGAGCGGCTAGGACTCGAGCCAGATGCATCAGCACATTATTACATTGTCTCACCGCTGACGATTGGGTGCAGGAGAGAAGTGTCTTGATATGATCCGCACCGCCAAGTGTCTTGGAGAATTCCTCAAAGGAACTCAATGGTTGTGCGGCCGCGTTCTCCAGAATTGTTTCCATAATGTCGAGTAATTGTTCGGTTATTTTCGCCTGTGAACTATCGGACTCAGTGTCTAGGCATCTTTGCAGAACATCGAGTAAAACCGAAACGGCTTTCAATTCCGGTCGACTTAGAACTTCCTGATTCTTTTTCACCTTCACTGACAGGCGGAATAATTTTAACAACACCTGCAGCAACGGTCTCGCTCGACTCACGTCCTGAATAGCGGCCAATCGATTCAACATCACCTCCAAACCACCGCAATCAGCGAGGACATTCGCCATTTTATACACCTCCTCGTTATTCACCTCCTGTTCGCTGTTCGCATTCAATGTCTCGACAAATTCCTCCGTCGCGTCGCCAAGAAGTCCCCGCATTCGATAAACAACTCGCATTGCGTCGCACTCACCACCCTCGACGACCCAGATTTTTTTATACACCTCCTTCACTGGTAAATCGAGACTTATTATTTTATTATTTACAAGCAGTTCCATTCCATTATCGTCCTCGAGCAACGCCACAAGTTCACAATCCTGACAGATTTTATTCTTCACGTCGCGCATGAGAGGTCCGAGACCGGGTTCCAAACTACTGTAGGGATTACCCAGCATTCTTCCCTGGAGAAAGTCTTCCTGTTGGGAATCTTTCTCCAAAGTGAGGAAGAATTCACCAACATCGTTCTCCTCCGGATAGATTATCGAGCAGAGACGCTCGAATATAAACACCGGCGTTCTCACATCCTGGGGACTGTACTTTTGTATCGTCTCGACGCACACTGCCATAAAGGCCTTTGTCTCCTCCTCCGTTCCGGTTGTCATCTCCTCCAAAAGTTCCAAAAGCTTCTCCTGCGTGTCGTCGATTAGTCTCGTTCTCTGAACAACGAGTCTCCTCAGCGAGAGGTAACCATTGAGAACCGCGCCAACGAGTCTTCCCTTGTAGTGTTGCTTAATATTCTCCTGCTCGAGGAAGGTGGCCAAAAGTTCCGTGAGCATTTTCAGGGAATAACCTTGTGCCAAATCACTCGTCAGAGTCGTTTCCTCGAGTCTGTGAAGATCCTCGATTTCCCTCGTCAACAATTCGGCGAGGAGTGTGAGAACTCCTTTCACGGCCAAGAACTGCTTCCAAGGCGACTGTCTGATTAGACTCTGATACAGAGAGAGAAATTCGGCGCTACTTTCCCCGGCAATGTGAACCTCCTCGAGATAATTCGTCAGGAGGACGAGTAATTCTTTCTTACGCTCCATCCCTTGGCAGAGACTCTCAATCATCGTGCAAGCGACCTGACGCGCTAGTCTCGAGCTCGGATTGAATAAAACCTCCTTCAACCAAGCGCCATCGACTAATTTCAAAGACTTCATGTCCCTCAAACGATAACAACGATTATGCCACCGATGACCGTACTTCTCCATCAAATAAACCATTCTCGCCTCCTCTTTCGTCAGCTGCTTGCTCGGACCCGCCTCGCTCTTCCTCGTCGGCACTCTCTCCAACCAATTCCCATAACTATACATCGCATCCCCGCTCAACCACTTTCCAATATCAATACTAATCCCCGCCGGCGGTTGTATCGTCGCCAACGACTCCGTACTCTTGTCCTTATTCTTCTTCGACACCGGCTGCTCCGGCTTGATGACACTCTGCAGAATCTTCATACACGGCAGAATCACCGAATCCATCACCACCGGACTCTTCGAGTCCTTACAAGCCAACAAGAACAATTGCATCACACATCTCAATTTTTGCTCCCAGCACGAGTCCTCCTTCTGCACCAAGGCCGCCAACAGTGCCATCTCATGTCTCACGGCCATTGACAAATCATGCGTCGCAATTCTTCCCTTCAACGTCATCGTCACTCGATTCGTCAATAGCGCACACAGCTCCTTCGTCGAGTCCGAATTATCCCTCGTCACCAAGCACAACAACTGTCTCACCTCCTCCTGCATTTGTATCGTTCCCTTCCTCAAATTATGCTCCACCAACTCCTGTATCAATCCATGTTTACACAGAACCTCCCGTGCCGCCTGATTCGTAGCCAAAGCCCTCAATAAAGTCAAGCAATGCTCCGTCGCCGCCGAGGCGCAACCGTAACACCGCCCTGCATTCGGCGCAATTGGCTCGTCTCTCACCGAACCATCGCTCGTCGACGCCTGCTGATGATGCAATATCGCCAAACCCCTCTGATTCCGATCGTACGCCACCAATTCTCTCCTACACGCCAGAACCTTTTGTATAATCTTACTCAATTCTTCAAAAGACGTTTTACACTCCCCGCAGTATTTTTGCGCCAAAAGTTGTATGGCCCGATTCACTTGCGTACTGCCAGCAACCACTCCACCGCTACTACCACCGCCGTCCTCCAACGTTCTATCCGAACGATGCTCGGAAATTTTCACCAACAACATCTCCAGTGTTGGCTTATTTGAAATCAAACTCTTGTAAACTCTGTCCGCCTTCTCGAGCAATGTGTTTATAGTCGCGACAGTTTTCTTTCGATCCTCATCACTCTCGATAGGATCAACTGCGCAGCACGGTCGTCCCGTGAGTGTATAGTCGAATTTCGCGTACTTACAAAAGCCGCAGGCGTGACACAGAAAGGGATCCTTCTCATCGTAATTAATAGCACGACATTTGTGGCATTGAAAGACATTCTCGCCGCAATTGGCGCACACGCCCGGATTCGCCGGCACGCTCGCCGAACATCTTGGACATTGCAACGTCTCCGATGAGGCTTGAATATTTTCATAGAAATCGGCGTACTCGATCATTAAATTACAAGCGACGATAGGCAGGGGGAATTCGATCTTAATCTCCGTTTGTCCCTGGGCGAGTGTTATTTTCTTCGCCTTGTGCCACATGGCCGGTTTATTCTTCAATTCCACGACTGCTTGCACTGATCGATTATTGTAAAAGACATTAATCGTTCTCACCATTTTCGTTCTCTTTAGATCGCCAATTCGTAAGGTAATGCGACTTATCGTGTGGCTGCCGACTAATTTTACAATTTGCGTGGTTGTGGTGAATTTTGAATCGACCTTGATCGAGGAGAGTTTTATTGTTGACATCGGCACTTCGGGATTGTTACAAACGAGGCATGGTTCACTCTCGAGATAGTAGCCGTCGAGCTCGACGAATTGGGCAAGATTTGCGTAGAGATTCGCGTTTGGATGACGTGATAGTAATTCGTTTTCGGCGTGTAATACGGCTACGGCTTGCTCCATGTAGACGTGCATTTTATTGCCGGTGTGTGGTGTTTTCAGTGAGAAATAGCCGAGTAAGTCGACGAATTGTGCGGCTTTCCGACCGTACATTGGAAGCAGGGGCCACAATCGCCAAAGTAGATCGAGAAGAATTTCCTGATTTGATGGACCGCAATTTTTGTAAATAGCGAGTATTAGCGAATGTGCTTGCCAGCGCACATTTGTATTATTCGCCTCGAGAAGGAATGTCTGGATAAATTTCGTGAGCAGTGCCGGTGAAACTTGTTGTTGAATTTGTTTCACCAAAAATACGCATTGTGCTTCCTCGAATTTTGCCTCTGTATCTGAATCTTCAGACTTTTCTCGATCTCTTCGTTCTTTTGTGGTTGATGTCGTTGATTTTGTGTCCTGAAAAACGATTTAATTGCAAATTATTTCGTTTCATTATAAATAGTTTTATCTGTATTTCATTTTCGTTTCTATCCCAAAAAAACAAATTTATTTCTATTGACAAAAAAAATCTTTTTTTTCAACTTTTTCTTGATATTAAGATAGAATTTTCACTTTCTCCCAGACTAAAAAATATTCTGATTTACCAAAAAAAAAATTATCAGGTAAAAAAAATGCTAATACTTTTATTACCAAAATTTTCTGTTTGTAAAATTAATTGAAAACATCGAGAACTTCTTTTATAAATATTTATTTAGTATTTTTCTCTATGAATTAAGATTTACAAAAATTTAAAGTTGCAAACCTTTTCAAATTTGCTAAATTATTTTTAAAAATTGCAAATATAATTTCTTTAAAATTTTAATAAAATATTTTTAATTATTTTCGTGTTTTCAACTCGATTGTATTGAACTTTTAACTAAAATTCTTCTTTAAAACAATTTTTTTTAATAGTTTCCAATAAAGTTCTTTTCAGAATTTTGAAAATCATTTGTACAATTCGATTTTATTGAAATTGCGATTATAGTTTCCGTTAAAGTTCTTTTTCAGAATCTTGAAAATCATTTGGACAATTCAATTTCATTGAAACTGCGTTTATTCGGAAATTCTTCAATTAAATAAACATTAGGAAATAAAAACTTACAATAATTCCAAAAAAAAGAATTACAGTTTTTAAAAAATTTGTTTGGCAGAATTTTTAATTTAAAAGTATGAAAAATCCAAATTTCCAAACATTTCCAGAATTCAATTATTTCTAAAAATTCACGCTGTATTAATGCTTTTGCTCTTTAATTACTATCTAAAATTTTAACTGAAATTAATATTTAAATCAAATTTCATGACAATTACAATCAATTTTTACACAAATCTAATTATTAAAGTACAAAAATAAATAATCTATTGAATAATTAAACTTTTCTTAACATTGAATTTTTTTGACGACTTTTATTAAAATTTTTAAGAATAATTGTATTTTTCTAAAGAATTATTTTAAAAATAATTAAACTACTGCGATAAATATAATAATATTTATAAAAATAAAAATAATTGAATTCCTAAAAAGAATTTTGTTATTTAAAACAATAATAAATTAAATTATTGGAAAGAATTTTATTAATATTTTATAAATAATTTATTACCAACCAGTGAAAAATGTTATTATTTGTGAAAATAATTTCATTCTTGACAAGAATTTTATTAATATTTTTGAAAATAAATTAATTGTTCCGAAGAAAATCTTTGACAATTCAGATAAAAATTATATTAAGAATATAATTAAATTATTTCAAGAAATTTTATAGAAATTTTATTTTATTCTTAAAATAATTTGAATTATTCTGAAGAATGTAATTATAAAAAAATTATTTATAAAAATAATTGAAGTTTTGCAAAGAATTTGATTTTTTATGCAAATAGTTGAATTTTTGTAAAGAATTTGATTATTTATAAAAATAATTGAATTTTTGCACAGAGTTGAATTTAAATTTTGCAAAATAATTGAATTTTTACGAAAAATTATATTATAATTTTGAAAAACAATTAAATTGATTCGAGACACTTTATTAAAAGTAATTGCAATCCTAAGAAAAGTAATGTTATTTATATAAATAATAGAATTCTTGTTGAAATTGTATTGAAAATAATTAAATTCTAATAAAAAAATTTATTTTTTGTAAAAATAATTGGATTCCTGCGAAGAGTTCCATAACTTTTGAAAGTAATTGATTTTTGCAAAGAATTTTATTAAAATTCCTGATAATAATTGAATTTTTACATAGAATTTCGTTATTTAACAAGAAAATTCAATTCTTGTGAAAAAATTTAATACTTTTGAAAAAATTTATATTATTTCGATAAATATTGTTATTTATTTTAAAATAATTGCATTTTACAAATTTTTTTAAATTCCTGATAATAATTTAATTTTGAGAAATAACTTCGTTATTTAACAAGAAAATTCAATTCTTGCGAAGAATTTTAATACTTTTGAAAAAATTTATATTATTTCGATAAATATTGTTATTTATTTTAAAATAATTGAATTTTACAAAATATTTTAAAATTCCTGATAATAATTTAATTTTGAGAAAGAACTTCGTTATTTAACAAGAAAATTCAATTCTTGCGAAGAATTTTATTACTTTTGAACAAATTTAAATTATTTCGATGAATATTGTTATTTATTTTAAAATAATTAAATTTTACAAAATATTTTAAAATTCCTGATAATAATTTAATTTTGAGAAAGAACTTCGTTATTTAACAAGAAAATTCAATTCTTGCGAAGAATTTTATTACTTTTGAACAAATTTAAATTATTTCGATGAATATTGTTATTTATTTTAAAATAATTAAATTTTACAAAGGATTTTATTAAAATTTCGTTTAAAAAAATTTAATTTTTGCGAAGAATTTTGTTATTTATCAAGATAATTGAATTCTTTCGAAGAATTACGTTAAAACTTTTCAAATAATTAAATATAATTTTAAAAATTCAACTACATCACAAATAATTTGAATGAAAATTTATCAAAACACTGTAGAAAAATTTGTAATCAAATTAATTCAAAATTTAATTTTTCTAAAATTTCAAATTGAAAACGAAATAATATTTTTATTACTTATGAAACGAATTAAATGTTTGCGTAGAACTCTATTAAAATTATTTTTAAATAATTGAATTTTTTCGGAATATTTTATTAGAATAATATTCAAAATCAAAAACTTTTGAAATTTTATTATTATTGACAATTATTATTGTAAATGTAACTCTTGTAAAATTCAACTATTTTGTAAATTGTATAAATTAATTAATATTAAACTATTCATTAAATAATTTACAACTTATTTTAAAATAGACATTTTTTAACATATTTTAGAATATGAAATGAAATTTTTTTAAATAATTCCAATTTCATATTTTTGAAAGTTTAAATATTGTCAGAAATAAAAAAAATGTTTTCTTGTTTTCTTTTGTGACTTCAAAGTTTATATGACAATCAAACGGAAGTTTAATAAAAGTTATTTCTTTTTAATATTTTTCCAATTTCAAATACTAAAATTACCAAATAATAGACTTAAGAGACATTGAGTAAAAAATTTCAAATTTTTAAAGATTATTACCTTGCTTTTGACGTCTTTGAATTTACTGGAACAAATTGCGCACTGTAGCAGTTGAAGAACCGTGGGACTCACGCCTTCGTCTAAAAGTGTCGAGATAGTGAACAAATATGACAGAACAGTGTTGTGTTTTGAACAAAATCTCTGCCAATTGCCAGTTCTACTGGTGGCAACTTCGACGCAACTCTTGAGATGCTCTATCAATTCGACGAGCGAATCGTACGGCAAATTAATTGCCAAAGGATGAGAATTAAGTGGATCGTAACCGCCCGTATTGCAACACTGTTGTACTGACTGAAAAACAAACAAAACGAACAAATTAACAACTTTTAATAAATACAAGATTCATAATTCACAATTATAAAAATTTACAAACATTTAAACAATTTTATTATTAAAATAAAATAAATTTTACTCGCTCCGAAGAAGAGTTCTTTAGAGACAACTAAATTCAAAATTATTACAATTAAATTGAATATTATTAATTATTAACAAGAAAATTATTATTTAATTTAATATTTAAATTTTAATTATTTTTAATTTTTCAATAATGTTTTTTGTAATTTTTAAAGTGAAACTACAGAAATTGTAGTTGCCTTTCTTGGGAGCGTGTTACGAATAAAAATTTTCTTTCTGTCATATTCATTACCTGGACATGAGAAACGAGTGAGTGCAAGTCCCTCAATTGTCGATATTTATCCTTGTTTCCACAAATGAAGAGCAATAATTTACGAACTTGTCGTCTCACGAATGGCGTTTGATACGACATCATGTACTCGCAAAGATAGTAGAACCATGATTGCTGATCGAATTCTGGTTGTACGACGGAATTTTCTGCATACTTGTGCACTTGATACGGTAATTTCAGCGCCATTTCAGTCAATAATTGTGGATACGGTTCGAAAACATCGCTCGCATGACCTTTAACGTACTGTCTCAAGAAGAATGGCGACATATCGGGTGGAGACGCAATGAGATGTTCCTTCAGTAACTGACCACCAATCACGTTTCCAGCTTCCTCGTTCGATGTGCTAAAAAAATCAAAGAAAATTAATTTTCTTTTAGTCATTTAACTAAATTGCATTACACTCGAGTTGGAAAATTTTTTGAATGTAAAATAAAAAATTAAAATTTAACTAAACATTAACTAAAATTAAAAACTAAAATTTAACTTATCTTTAACTAAAATTTAACTAAAATTTATCTGAAATTTAACTAAAATTAAACTAAAATTATATTTAAAAAAGCAAAAACTACAATAAATTAACAATTGAACTGAATAAAATATAATTATTCAATGACGAGAATTTAAATATCGTACATTATTTCTTTCGAGTCACTTACTTTTTCCAATAGTCAAGTAGCGCTTTCAGAAGATTCAAGCAATAGTCGATGACTCCATTATTACTCAAAATAGCCGCAGTTGTTTGCGATACAAAATTTGGATTCTCAACTTGACTCTTTGTACTGCCTTTCGATCTTGACATTAAAACACCTGGGAGTGATTGAAATTTTTATTTAATTAAAATATTATTATTATTATTTATTACTTAATTATTATTTTTAATTAAAATATTAACTTATTCATTTCCGACACTTTCTAAAGAAAGAAACTCTTCTTTGAAACGATTTTATCTTTTTACCAAACGATTGCGATACAAAAATGTAAATATTTAAAAATAGAATTGAAAAAACTAACTTCTATTCCCAAATAAAAGGAAAAATAAGTAAATTACTCACTCAGCAGTCGCATAATTACGAGATGAACTTCTCTCTTATTGCTTCTTTGGCAAATGTCACTTGTATCGGGATTTTCCATTTCCAATTCTTTCACCAAAATTTGCAACAATCGCTCAACGCACGTTTTATCTCTTTCGTCCATTCCATCGAGATCGGAAGTTAACATCAAAATTACCTACGGAAAAAAGCACAATAATTCATTAATTTACTAGCAAATGTAACGTCGGCGGAACGTGATATTGTTCATGAAATTCAATTATTTAAACAAAATTTTAATACAAAATGTTATTAAAGAAGCTTCACTATTTCAAAAATCAAAAAAAATTTTTAAACAGAATTTAATAAGAATTAGCAAATGTTACGCGCGGAACGTGTTATTCAATTTGTTGTTATGCAAATTACAAACTTTTTTATTTTCAAATATAATTTTTTTAATAATTTCATAGTCAAAATTAAAAAAAATTTACTTATTAAGTAAAAAATTAATTATTACTGTTCATATTTTCAAAATTTTTATAAAATTTCACGAAAGAATTTAATAATTTTCTAAAATTTTAATAAATCCTTTTAAACAATTCAATTATTTTTTTATTTAGTAAAATCTTGACAAAAATTCAATTATTTTTAAAACAATTTTAATTGAATTCCTCGACAGAGATCAATTTTGAGAAATATTTTTACTACACTTCGAAAAAATTCAATTTTTAAAATTTTTTAATAAATCCTACGAAATAATTAAATTATTCTTATAAATATAGTAAAATTCATCACAAGAATTCAATTAATTTTATAAATAATAAAATCTTTTGCATAAATTTAATTATTTTCAAAACAATTTTAATAGAATTTCTCGAAAGAATTTTAATCTTCAAATATTAACATTAAATTAATTTATTTTTTAAAATTTTAATAAATTCTTCGCAAGAATTGAATTATTTTTAATACAATTTTAATAAAATTCTTCTTCAAAAAATCCAATTGCTTTCAAAATTTTCAATTAAAATTTTTAAAGAAACTCCTTTAGTTTAAAAAAAATTCAAAGATTTTCGTCAAAAGAATTTAATTAGGATTTTTAAAATTTTTAATAAATTTCTCCACGAGAATTTAATAACATTTTTAGAAGGAATTCTATTATTATCAAATTTTTTGATAAATTTCTTTGCAATAATTCGATTATTCAATTAACGTATTGAAATTCATTAATTTTAAAATTGAAAATATTTGAAAAGAAAAATTATTGAAAAAAGTTAAGAAACAAAAAATGAAAACAACAAATGAAGCTTTTAATTATAAACAAAGAACAATACCTGCATAAATGGAATTGCCAACACGCCAGAGACATTTGTCAAATCGGGAATAAATTGCATCAATTTATCAAGTAGCAAAAGTCTAATATCGTGAAGATTCATTGTATTTTCACCGACATTATCCGTATCTTGTTCCAATACTTGTTCCTGCTCCTGTTCCTGTTCTTGTTCTTGTTCCGTAGCCTGAAATATAAAACAAATTTCGTTGAAAAAAATATTCTGTTTTATAATTAGAATTCAATTCAATTTTGTTTTTTTTTTGTTCTTTTTCTTTTCTTTCTCTTTATCATAGTCGAATATTAATAAAGAAGAAAAAAATTTGAAAATTTCAACTAACACTGAAAGCAGTCGCGGCGCCGACGGAACTATTTTCGGAACGTGAAGGCTGACCGATATTCATCGAAGGTATACTTTCAGGAGCATTGTCACCGTAGGCGGAACTCCTTCCGGAAACGTTGTGTTCGCCAGTGATGCTGTCAACTGCACTGCCACCAGAATCGCTTCCACCGCTTTCACTTCCCTTACTTCCACCACTTCCTCCCTATTTTCGAAATAAAGAAAAGTTTTTTTTTTAAAACAGTATTTAAAAGCATTTACATAGTTTAAAAAATAAATAAAAATATATTACGCACTTGTTCGGCTGGCGATGTTCTTAAAGTACTGCCGTCAGTTGCAGCCGTTGAACCCTCATCGTCCGAGCCTCCAGCGGAAGCTGTTGTGTCCGAATAATGACTTCCTTCTTGACCCTGCAGAGTTAAGAACAAGTTAGTTTTTTTTTCTTTAGAAAATATTGTGCTTGACAAATCGAAAATATATACCTTTTTGAAATTAAACAACTTATAAAGGTATTTTTATTTTATATTAAGAATATTGTTATTGCAATTTGAAAATTATTTTAATTTCAATTCAATGATTATTTTCTAAAATTTTCAACTAAAATTCTTCTCTAAATCAACTTTTACAAAATATCTTTTGAAAAAGTTCTTTGAGAATTTGCAATTACAGGGCTCGAACCAGTGAAAGTATTTAAAAATACGGACTTTAGGACCAAAAATGAAAAATTACGGACCAATTACTGACAAAAATATATAAGAGAACATTTTACTTAAAACTATAAATTAGATTTTTTCATAACTAAAAAAACATGAAGATATCGATAACTCATAAGCGATCGATTACTTCATGTTTTATAATAATTAAAGATAGAGTGATAAAATCATTATCAATTCAATTATTATTTTCAAGAATTTTTAACTAAAATTCTTCTTTAAATTGATTATTTTTAATAATTTTCGAAAAAGTTCTTTGACAATTTTCAAATCCATTTCTTTACAATATTCGATTTTTCAATTATTTGTAAATTCTTCAATTAAATATGTATTAGAAAATAAAAACTTCAAATAATATACAAAAAAATTCGCAATTAAAATTTCTCAAAAAAATTAATTTCACAGAGTTGTTACTTGATAAAAAATATTAAAAATTCAAATTTTCAAAGATTTGAATCTGAAACCTTTTCAAAATTTAATTATTTCTAAAACTTTACACTCTAATACTTTTAATATTCAATTATAATCTAAAATTTTAATTAAAATCCATTTTTAAATCAATTTTTATGAGAAAATTCTACGAGAATTTCATTATTTAAATACAAAAAAAAAATTTATTGAATAATTACATATGCTTCTTAAAATTGAATTCTTTTAAAGAATTGAATCAATCAATTTTCATAAAATTTGAATTCTTTTGCAAAATTTTATTAAAATAGATATTAAAAATAATTAAATTAGGGAAAATTTTTGAAAATAATTGAAATTTTGCCAAAAAATTTATTAAATTTTTTGAAAATAATTCAATCTTAGAGAAGAATTTTATAATTTATAAAGATAATTGATAATTTACGCAAAGAATTGCATTAAAAATTTTGAATGCAATAATTTTATTCTTTAAAGAAATTTAATCAAAAATTTATTAAAAATAATATTTAAATTCTAATAAATAAATTGTAGCAAAGGTTATTAAAATAATTAAATTTCTTTGATAAATTTTAATAAAATTTTTAAGAATAATTACATTTTTCGAGGAATTCGATTAAAATTGTATTAAAAATAATTGAAATTCTACAATTAGCTTTATTATTCATCAAAATAATTGAATTCCTAATAAGAATTTTATTATTTGCCAAAAAAATTAAATATCTTGTAAAAATTTTATTATTTATGAAAATAATTGAATATTGCGAAGAAATTTATAAAAAAAATTTGTAAATAATGAAATTCCTGTAAAATTGTTATTATTTTTTGAAAATAATTAAAGGTTTGTGTAGAATTTTAGTAGATTTTTTTATTAATAATTGAATTCTTTTAGAAAATTTTATTAGAATAGTATAGATACCCATTAAAAATCATTGAATTGAGGAAAAATTTTGAAAATAATTGAAATTTTTCCAAGTATTTTATTAAAATTTTTGAAAATAATTGATATTTCGAAGAAGAATTTAATTATTTCTAAAAATAATTGAAATGTTGACGAGAATTTAATTATTTCTAAAGATAATTGAAATGTTGACGAGAATTTAAAAAAAAATTTGAACATAATTGAATTTTTGCCAAGAAAACCTAGTTCGAGTCCTGCAATTAAAAAGTTACTATAAATTTAGAAACACTTAGAATTGTAGCTAGTGATACTAGGAAAATAATAATAATTTGTGAATCTCACCAAAACGGCGACATTCAATCTCTCGACAGCTTGCGAGAGACCCTGAACGGCCAACGCTTGAATTCGATCTAATTCGGGTCCATTTAAATTCTCCAAACCCTGAAGTCCGGGAATATTGGCGAGACCCTGTGGAAAGCCTTGCTGAGGAACTTGACTGTTACCAGCTCTTTGCTGATCCTGTAGACTGAGGGCAATTGCCAATTCAACCATAACTTCATCATCGTCAGCCGGTGGCATGTCCAATAATTGTGGAAATCCTCCTGGACCAAGAAGCGCTTCTAGAGGATGATTTCCCGCTCGGCCGCCCGACGCTCGATTCTCATCGTTACCACTCAACGCCATTGCATCATTTGCTTCAACTTCATATTGCTGTTCAACGTCCGCTGAATCTTGAGACGATTGCACTGAAATTTCTCGTTTCTCTTCTGTTTCCATCGGCGCACCTTTTGCAAAAGAATAAAAACTTTTATACATTTTCCACTTTAGGTGAATAATTCAATTATTTATCTTTTCATCAATTATAAAAGCAGGATTGTCACAAAAATTTACTTTTCTTTTTCTCTGATTTCGAGACTACTTTTTCCCTGAACCTACAGAATAGTCTAAAAAATTATTTTATTTATTTAGAAATTAACAGAGATAAATATAAATAAATAGTTGAAGAGTTTAATAAATACAGATGAATAGCTAGTGGAAAAAATTTTACCTGGTGTACTGCAATGTGGAGGACTCGGTATAAAAACACGTCGACGTTTATATCTTGGTCTTAAAACACGAATAATTGCTTGTTTTGCACTAAAACTGATACTCGTGTCGGAGGATAATAATAATTGAAGATAGAGCTTCGCTGCCAGTGGCGTATTACCCTCAATGTCGCAGGTTGTAAAGGCGTGAATTATTTCAACAATCGCGTGAATTGTCGCTTCGGTGTGAGTCAAACCTGGCACAACAACTGGCGCCAGGGCCATATTTTTCGGATACGCAGCATAAAGTGACCACAAAACGTCCATTAATTGCACCACCAAATGTTGATTCTTCTCTGTCGTCGATTGTGAATCAAGACGATCTTTCTCGAAAACGGGAACTGAAAGGAGAACATTTCCCATTAAATCAATTAAAACTATAAACTATTAATTATTTAATTTAATTTATATTTTTCAAAATAATTGAATTCTATTAAGAAACTAGCAACTGTTACGCGTGGAACTTGTTAATCATTTTGTTGTTGTTATGCAAATTACAAAATTTTTTTTTATTTTCAAATATAAATTTTTAAAATAATTTCATAGTCAAAATTTTAAAAAAATTCACTTATTAATTACAAAATTAATTATTACTGTTCACATTTTAAAAATTTTAATAAAATTTCACGAAAGAATTAAATAATTTTCTAAAATTTTAATAAATCCTTTTAAACAATTCATTTATTTTTTATGATCCTCAAGTTTTCAACGTTCAAATGAACGATATATTTTCTATTTAAGATATTTAAAAAAATTACTAATCATACAAAAATTTTAAAACTGAAATTTTACGTTTAGAAAGTCAGTAATTAATTTTTTCGATAGTTGCGCAAAATAATTGCAATAAAAATTTAATTTTTGGAAGAAATAAATAAATATTGTTCATTTGAACGTTCAGAACTTTAGGATCTTTATTTTTTAAGTAGTAAAATCTTTACAAAAATTCAATTATTTTTAAAACAATTTTAATTGAATTCCTCGAAAGAGATCAATTTTTGGAAATATTATTAACACACTTCGAAAAAATTCAATTTTTTTCTAAAACTTTAATAAATCCTTCGAAATAATTAAATTATTCTTATGAATATAGTAAAATTTTTCGCAAGAATTCAATTAATTTTATAAATAGTAAAATTCTTTGCAGGAATTCAATTATTTTCAAAACAATTTTAATTGAATTCCTCGGATGAATTCAAATATTTTTAAATATTCTCATAAAATTAATTTATTTGATAAAATTTTAATAAATTCTTCGAAAAAATTCAAATATTTTTTATAAATTCTACAATTCTTTGAAAGAATTAAATTATTTTTAATCCAATTAAAATAAAATGACACGAGAGAATTTAATTATATTCAAAAATTTCCATGAATTTCTATTTCAACAAGGATTTTAAATTCTTTAAAAATAATTAAATTATTGTCGAAATATTTATAAAAAAGAAAAAAAAATTCATTGTTGTCAATTATTTCTATAAAATTCTTCACACCAATTTAATTATTTCTCAAAATTTAAATAAATTCTTCGAAACATTTCAATTATTTGTATAAATAGTAAAATTCTTTGCAATAATTCATTTACGTTTATAAATAGTAAAATCCTTTGCAGAAATATCATTATTTTCAAAAACAATTTCAATAGAATTTCTCGAAAGAATTTTAAACTTCAAATATTAACATAAAAATTATTTATTTTCTAAAACTTTAATAAATTCTTTGGAACAATTCAATTATTATTATTTAATTATTCGCAAGAATTCAATTATTTTTAATAGAATTTTAATAAAATTCTTCTTCATAAAATCCAATTGCTTTCAAAATTTTCAATTACAATTTTTAAAGAAACTCCATTAGTTTAAAAAAAATTCAAAGAAATTCTTCAAAATAATTTAATTGGATTTTTAAACATTTTAATAAAATTCGTCACGAGAATTTAATAACATTTTTAGAAGGAATTCTATTATTATCAAACTTTTTGAAAAAAATTCTTTGCAAATAATTCGATGATTTTCAATACATTAATTTTAAAATTGAATATATTTGAAAAGAAAAATTATGAAAATGTTAAGAAACAAAAAAGCAAACAAAAACTAAGTTCAAGCTGCGAACAGATTTCCGGATCACGAACTTTATTAATATAGACTTTATTAAAATATTATTGAAAACAATAATTGAATTGCTCTAAATAATTTATTATTTATGAGAATAATTTAATTCTTTAAAAAAATCTTCTTTCAATAATAAACAAGATTATGTAATATTATTTAAGTAATTAATTAACTTTAATTAAACACTGTACTTACTACTCGTTATATCGATTGATTTAGCAGAATGCTGATCGGCAAATTTGGCCAAATTTCCAGGACGAGCAACGGCAATATTTCGAACAATAAGAACAAGACGATAAAAATTCTCCGCATCAATGTCACGTGGATCATTGATTTTTTGCATTGAACTCAATGAATCGAGAACATGCGACAGAAGTACTTGATCCTAAAATTTTTAAAAGCTCATTAAATTATTTTCAAAAATAGAACTTTTAGAATATAACTTGAAAATTATTTAAATTGTATAAAAAATATTTATATTGTACAAATAATATTTATATTATAGTAAAAACAATAATTAAAAATATTATTCATTTCAAAGTTATTGGTGTATTAAAATTTCCTTTTTTCAAAAAACAAAAAATATTATTCTTATTTCCATGAGAAGAATTTACCTTGTGAGAGTGATAGGACAATTTTGAATTGTGTAGAGCAGCTAGAAGCGAAGTCGTGTGCACTTGAACTTGTTGTGGAATTGGTAGAGTCAAAAGATTAGAGGCAACTTCGATTGCTGTCGATTTTAATGAGGATTTGTTTTCATCACTAGAAGAGAGAGTGAAGGAGGAAACTAGAACTTGCAAGATACTAGACGTCATCCTAAAATTCAAGAAATCAGATTATTAATATTAAATACAGTTTTAGATTCACGTATTATAGTAAATAATTACTGCTAACAATAATTAATGACTAATATTTAATTATACAGAATAATTAAGTACTAACAATTAATTACAAATAATTAATAACTAACAATTATTAATAACAATCTAATAATTACTGACAATAATTAACAACTAATAATAGATAAATAACTATAATAAAAAATAACAATAATAATAATAATATTAATACAAAAATAGAATTTTTAATTTCTATTTAAAAACAATAAACTATAGAAAATATTTCCATTTCACGTTTTAGAAAAGAAGTTGCACTACGGGAGGAGTGACTTTTTCTTCTTCTTACCTTTCAATATTTACAGAATCATCCTTCACAGGTCTGATGCATTATTATAAAAATAAAAATTATGAATTTTGTGAACACGTTTCTTTTTTTTTTTTGGTTTCGAAGAATACAGAATAAAGGGCCGTGGATTAAACGAAAAAATATAGTAGAAAATCGTGCAAAAAGTAAATTCAGAGAAAATTGAATTAAAATTCCAATCATTTTTAAATTAAAAATATTATTACTCACTTGTCAATAGATGTTAGTGTCACTGGTGAAACAAGTGTACTTTCATTTTCATTATTGACCGGTGCTCCAGTTGCAGCAGGAGCCGATGTCGATTGTCCCGCGGTAATTTCCTCCGGTTCTTCCGGCCAACCGAACGCATCTTTCGTTTTTCCATATCTAAATTGAATTTGCAATAATTTCAAGTGATAAATTCTCGCAGTATGTTTATATTATGAAAAAAATTGTGCCCATTTTGGTGATGACGTACTTTTTTTTAAAAAACTCTTTCACCGGTTTAAAAAAAAAAATTTTTTTTTGCTTCAATGTAAAAAAGGAAACTTACACTTTAATTGAATCGACCATAATGACGCCCTCGGCATCTTGCGATGGACCAAAAGTAATGACTAACTTTTTATCCGCTTGCAAGCTTTCCTCTCTCGTTAAAGGAATATCGAACCATCTGCTTCGCGTCAACATTATTCTGACACTTCTGCCGAAAATCTGCAATTCAGTTTCAATTTTAGTATCGAAATTGTTGAAAATGGTTTTGTAAATGTAAAAAAACATGAAAAAAATATAAAATAAACATAAAAACAAGCTTTGCACTCAGCTACTAAAACTACTGCTTTTTTTTAATAATTATCTACTATTTGAATGCTTTTTTAAATCCCACCCACTAAAAGCTACTTTTTTCTATTTTCGACAATTTTGACTATAATTCCTCAAATAGTTGAAATTATATAGAAATTTATTATTCTGAAATATTTTAATTAAATTTCTAAAAACAATGAAAACGTATTTTCTATAAAATTCTCTAAAACGAATATATTATTTAAAAAAAAAATTTCCTATGAACTCAATTATTTTTCATGAATAAGGAAATTTAATTATTTTCGAAAATCTACAATATTAATAAAATTTTTCAAAATTCAATTAGAAAAAAATGTCAAGTAGGAATTACATTATTTGAAATACATTTTTGAAGAATATTTTTCAAGAAAGAAATCAATTATTTTAAAAAATAATTTAATAATCAAACGTTTGAAAAAAATGAATTATTTTCTAAAATTTTAATAACATTTATACCTTTTAAAGGAATTACATTTCTTTATTTCTATAGCAGAATTCTTCACTGGATTTTTATTATTTTTAATACATTTTTAAAAAAATTATTCAAAATAATTGAATTATTATTCTAAATTTTCATGTTTAACAAAAAATTATTATTTACAAAAATTTTAATGTTCTTTGCAAGAATTTAATTATTTCCAAAAATAATATCAATTTAATAATATTAATAATTATATAATTAATTTAATTTTATATAATTATTAATTAATATCCATTATTTTTAAGATATAATTTAAAATAAATTTATAAAAAAAAATTTAATTATTTACAAAAATTATAATAATATATTTTTCAATAATAATTTATTTTTACAAATAAAATTTCCCACTGGAATTTAATTATTCAACAAAAATTCAATTATTTTCATAAACAATAAAATCCTTTTGTAGGATTTCAATTAATTTAAATATAATTTAAAATGAATTTCACGAAAGACGTAAATATTATCAAAAATTTTATTAAATCTCTTAAAAATAAATCAAATTATTTTCCAATTTTTTAAATAAAATTCTTTATTATTATCAATTTTAGAAAATAATTAATTATTTAATTAATTATTAATTTTTGTAATTCTAATTGCTGCATAAATAATTTAAATTCCTTTCAGAAATTTAACTCAAATTTCAATATGAAAATAATTGAATTCTTCTAAAGAATGTTTTCAAAATTTTAGAAAATAATTAATTGTTTTCAAGGAATTTTATTAACAAAATTTCAAATAATAATTAACTTCCTAAAAATAATTTTATTATTTATAAAAAAAAAATTTCTTGGTAGAATTTTTTTTATAAATTTTATTGTTTCCAAGAGCATTATTATATTTTTACGAAAAATAGAGATAAAATTTTATTAAAAATAATTGAATTTTATGATAGAAATATTGTATCAAAAATTTTTGTAAAATAATTAAGTTATTTTTGTATTTAAATAATTGAATAGAATTTTTTGTATGAATTCAAATATTTCTGTAAGTAATAAAATTCTGTACAGGATTTTAATTACTTTCAATGGAATTTAAATCAATTTCCCGGAAAATGTAATTATTATCATAAATTTTATTCTAACTTTCAGAAATAAATCAATTATTTTTAAAAAATTTCATAAAATTCTTTATAAAATTATTTAATTTAAAGAAATAATCAGTTATTTTATTAATTATCAATTTTTCTAATCATAATTGTTTAAAAGAAAATTTCAATTCTTTCGAGGACTTTAATTCAAGTTTCACTGAAAATAATTGAATTTTTCTGTGGAATTTGAAAACAATCAACAATTTCAATTGTTTTCTAAGAATTTAAAATTCTTTAGGAGAATTTAGTTAAAATTGTCTTAAAAATAATTGAATTCTATGATAAAAATTGTATCTACATTTTAAAAAATAATTGAATTATTTCAAGGAATTTTATTCAAAAAATGTCCTGCACTAAATTTTCCCCTACTTAGAAAAATAAATTAATTCTTGCCAAAAAAAGTTTGTAAAATTGATTATTTTCGAGAATTTTAACTTCTTTAGGAGAATTTTAATTAAAAATATATTCCAAATAAATTAAATTCTATGTTAAAAATTATCTTCTTTGAAAATAGTTTATTTGTATTTAAATTTTAATTTACTGAATTCATGGTTAAATTTTCTTATATGAATTAATTTAAAAATGAAATTTAGTTAAAATTTTAAATTACAGTTGAATATTAAATGTGTAAAGTATCAATTTTTCAAAATTACCAGAATAAGAAAAAAAGTGAATATTTTTAATGACAATCAGAGAAATAAAGAATCAAATTTTTTGAATCGACTAAAACGAGTTATTTTTGTGGCCAAATTTAGTTTTTTAATCGCTACCATTTTTTTTACTATTTTTTCAGTCCTAAAGTATTTTTTTTGTTTTTTAGTCCTGTAACTTTTTTTTGTTGCTATTTTAAAATTAATTATTGACTGCAAAGCCTGTGAAAAGAAAATGAAAGACCAAGTTAAAGTCTACAACGTTGATGAGCGAAAAAAAATTATTTGCTAAGTAAATTAATTAAAAACGAAGCTGCAATATTGCAATATTGACAGAAAAATATTTTTAGAAAGAAAGAATGATGTTTATATTTTGATAATAATTATTTTACAATTAAATATGAAATTAAAAATAATATTTGAATGAATTAAATATAATAAATTAATAAAAATTCTTACTTCAACAAAAAGTGGCGCTCGTTGAATATCCTGATTTCCCAATTGAACTCTAAATCCCGTCATGACTAGTGTGGGATCATTATTGTTGACCTCAACATTAAAACCAAGTTGTCTCGTCGATGCAACATACATTCCAGTGGTATTCAATCGATGCTTAATTTGTGCGACATTATAAATCTGCAGCAAGTCATTGCCACCGAATTCAACGTCATTCATCGATTGACAGTGCTCGAAGAAATCAACCGGAAATACAACCGATCCCGACGGTTTTCCCGTCTTCATTCCCGCCTTCTTCTTTTTCGTTTGCTTAATTGTGGCAATTGTTCCCACCGGTTGAACATTCGGCGACATCCAAAAGCCCGTCTGATCCATCGCCGCCATATAAACTCTCAAACTTCCATCCTCACAGAGCAAAATCAATGTCGTTCTGTGCTCTGCATTTGAACTCGAGTGTCTAATTGCGACAATGTCCATGATTTTTGCCTTTGCCGGCACAACCTTTATCTCCTGTATCATTATTGTTTCGGGTTTAATCATCAGAATCACAGGATTATTGCTGCTCTGCAGAACGGAGCAAACTAGTCCCGGATGATTGGCAATTTCACTCCACTGACAAAGCGGTTGGGGTTGATTATTATTCGATTTATTGCCATTCACTTTATTCGCCAGATTAATCATGAAGACAATATTTATATCGAAGTTCATGTATTTTAACGGTGCAATGAAACTCTTGCCACAGGCGTAACTGAAGAAGAGTAATTGCAAAGCGTGTGAGTAGTAGATCGAGACACCGCCTCCACCCACTTGACCGTTGTCCTTAATTTCCGGATGGTAGATATCGAGCGTGTTTGTCACATAAAACGGACCGTGTTTCGCGAGACTCTCCTCGTCCATAGCTTGACTGTAGATATAACCAGCCGATGACATTAGTAACAAATGGAACATTCCATCTTCCGCGTGAATGAAAGTACAGTCACGAATTTTCCCCGTTGGCACCAGGAAGTAGTACTGCGGACTCAGTGCGTCTTTGCTGAGATCGTAGATTTTGACAAAGTCCGCCGTGACAAGGGCCAATTGGGTCTGCGAGCCGGGGAGCCACAAAGCCTTGATGATGAAGTTCCCAGTCTCCAGATGCGGATGCAGTACCAAGTGATCACTGACAGTTCCCGAACTGTTGAAAGTCAGAACATGACAGTCCTTGAGTCCGCACACTGCCAGAAAGTCCTCGTTCCACTGATTTCCAGTTATTGACAAAACAGTGAATGGAATCGGCGCTGATGCCAATCGAGTCAGGGTCAATTTTCTCTTCGAAGAATCAGCCTGCTTGAGTAAAGTACTCAATTGTAGAACTGTGATCTTTCCCTTCTCGTGCGACACGGCGAGATGCTGTCTCTTCCCATGGGGCGACGAGAGACAACACATCGCGACTCTCCGAATCATGTGCGCCGACAGAAGTTGTCTAATCGTCTGTCCCTGATCGCCCGAGTAGTTCATTCTCACATTCTCGAAAGCCCCCTCCTGCGAGCCCAACGTAGGCAACATCAACTGATCCGTATGCTCGAATTTCTTATCCAGCAGGTGAAGTTGTCCCAAGGCCAGCTGACCCCTCGAGTGGCAACCAACCGCCGAGTGTTTTCGACAAGACGCCTCCACAGCCGGCACCAAATTACTGGTCAACTCCACAAGCGACGATATCAATTCACTAGACCACAATTGCGCCAAAATCCAGTCCTTCGATCCCTCCAATTGCTTCGAAAGTGCCGACAACTTCTGTCTATCCTTACTCGATCGCTCACTCTTCTCGTGAATCGGACTCGACGCTCTCCTCCTCAAACTACTCGTCAAATGCATAGTTTCCGAATTCCCCGTTCCGTAGGCAATATTATTCCCCAAAATCTGATGCTCCGAACTCTGTGGACTACGCTTCATCAAAGCCTGACACGAGGCATCGTCCTTGGCACCACAGTCGCAGAAAAAGTTCCCATACTTCGCATACGTCACATCGTGTCCCCTGTGACAAACACGAGCACAAACCGTACAAACTCCAACTCCATCGACCATATTGCAATCGTGACAGTGATACCAGTGCTGATTCATAAACTCCTTCTGGGTAATCGTGAAAGTGCAGAGCTTATTACAAAGACTATCCTCGTCCGAATCCTCCGCCGCACTGTCATCGTCCTCATGCACCAGCTCCTCATTCCAATCACTGTCGTTCACATCATTCACCGGCGTTGCTCCCTCCCAAGGCGGACTCGTAGCCCTGTCCTGGGAATAATTCTGCGGACATACGGCACTCACCACGTCTGCTATGTAATTGAGTACACAACAACCGGCCTCGATATACGCCGACGGTTTCTCCAAAGTCTGCGGATCGTTCATCAACTGCTGTTTACAGACATCGATCCATCCGGTAGCCGCCTTGAAAAGTAATCGATGACCCTTATCCGTTCCCACATCCGCCAGGGTCGACATCACCTGCATCAGATCCGTGAAACTCACCCCCTCGACACTCGACAAAATATGATGACCCAATGGTATCAACGCCTGGAGCATCGTCACCGACACACCACTTCCATTCTCCTTGACGATATAATTCGTCAACGACTGCAACAACTGATTATTCTCCTCCAACGCCTGATAGTGATTATTCTGATTCACCTTTCCATCGACGAGAATATTCTGCCAACTCTCCTCGTCCTTTCCCTCCTTCTCCGAACTACTACCCCCAAGAATCACGTGTCTCAACCAATTTTGCAACTTCTCATTCTCAACTGTCGATAAATTCGACACCGAACTACACAAACGATCCAGTGAACCATCATTCACCTTCTCCGCCGTCTTGAATAATTTATTGAAAAAATGCAATACATGCGTTCCAAATTGCTGTGAAGCAAGAGGCGAGGCAATTGACAGCAATATTGAAATCAGCTTTCGATTCGTTTCCGGTGAGAAAAATTCACCGAGTGCCTTATAACCAATTGGTTTATCGAGCAAGTACTCCCAGTACTTGATGTAGTTGGTCAATATTTTTTCATCGATCGTTATATTAATGGGAACCTCACTATTACTCGTATAGTCGATAATTAAATCATAAGTATACGAAAGAATGAAGAGATGAACTCTCAATTGTCTTGCTTCACTGTCAGCGTCGCCGAGAATTTTCCCCAACGTCTTTGAAGCCATCTCTTGAACATAATCAGTTCTCGCATCAATTGTCAATGGTATCAGAATATCTATCGCCTCTTCGCGAATTTCGGATATTTCCGAAACAGCTAATTCCAACGACGAAATTGGACTAATGTACTCCATTATAAAGTTCACGAGCGAGTAGAGTAGATTTTTCAGCGAGGAATTTATGGAAAATGTCCCAAATTCAGAGAGTGGATTAATATGATGATTGATTGTGGCTAGAATATAACTTTCGGCTGGTATAATGTCGTTGACGTACGTATTCCATGGAATGTGGGCTGCATTTATTGATTTCCATTTGTCGAGGGCTGAGCGAACATTACTGGAAAGTAGTGTCACCATTGATGTTTCGAGTGACCAACCAGTCATTGTTGTTATTCCATCCATAGCAATGATAATATCGAGAACGGAGAAATCTCTTCCATTGTATTTACATTGATCCGATGCCTCTTGGGCTTGATAGAGAACACTCGATTTACATGCTAAAATCACGGCCTTCGTCAATTTTAACACATGCGGTAAAATGTCTATCAACATTTTATTGATATTCGAAGTTATTGACTCTTGTGATTGACTGGAATTTTTCGATTGTTCAATATTGTCGTTCGATGTTTTATAGAGACTTTCGTCCATAATTACTTGTAATTTGCCAATTACGGCCGACAATATTGTTAGGGAGCTCAATTTCGGTAGGGAATTCTTTGGTAATATTTTCTCCTCCTTCACTTCGGGTATTAAGGCTTTTATCGCATTTTTAGCGAGAGTGACGTCGTATTTTAGTGATGTGACTGTGGACGAAATGGTTTTTAGCAAATTTTCCGCATATTGAGTGTACATTCCTTGTTTGACGAGGCAATCCTTCATCCAGCCGGTGAATGTTTTACAAGCGGCTCGCGGTCCCCAGATTAAGGAATAAAGAAGCATTGGCGTTGCGGGAATTTCCTCGCCCAATGCAAGTTCATCCATATAGGCTGTCGATGGTGGTAACATGAGAAGTAGACGCCAACAAATTGAAAAACAATATTGCGTTGCGCATAGACCTGTGAATGTCATTTTATCCTTTCCATCAGCAGATTGCTTTCGTTGAATACTGGTTTGATTGATAATATTTAAAATATCAATTAATGCATCAACAAGAAGGGGATATTTCATTTTGTCCGAAGTGCCGAGGACAAAATTACAGGCCAAACCATCGAGCTTTGGTGTATCTTGATTATTAAGATCGGCAATTGTTAAATTGTAGAATTTCGGTTTTATTGACAATTCATCTTGTGGTGTGAACTTTTTGTAATTGTCCTCGATTTCTTTCCATGGTGTGTAAATTCTTGATGCCTGTTTGTTCCCTTCTTTTGCGTCGCACACTAGACTCGTTCCCGATAAAAGATTCCATTGCACCTGTAAATGAAATATTAAATTTAATTCAAATTAATGCAGGACTCGAAGCAGTGAAAGTATTTAAAAATACGGACTTAAGGATAAAAAATTAAAAATTATGGACCTTTTACGGACCAACTGACAAAAATAGAATCAGGCCGAATCAAATATAAGAGAAAATGTTACTTTTACACTAGAAATTCAATTTTTCATAAATATAAAACATGAAGAAATTTTAATTAATATTAATTATTAATAAAAATAACTTATAATAATTAAAATCATTATCATTTCAATTATTATTTTCCACAATTTTTATCTAAAATTCTTCTTTATATCGATTATTTTTAATGATTTTCAAAAAAATTCTTTGACAATTTTCAAATTCATTTCTTTACAAAATTTAATTTTACGAAATTTCAATTCTTAGTTAAATTCTTTTATTAAATAAATATTAGAAAATAGAAACTGAAAATAGTATTTAAAACACTCGATTAAACTTTTTTAAAAAAATTAATTACAAAATTCAATTATTTTTTAAAATCCACGCTATATTGCTTTTAATATTCAATGATTATCTAATATTTTAACTGAAGTTCATTTTTATGAAATAAAATTCAATTTTTATTAGAATATTCAACTAGAATTCAATTATTTAAATAGAAATAAAATGTAATTAAATAATTTATTGAAGAATTGAACGTTTTTTAAAAATCAATTCCCATAAAAAATTGTTATCAACAAATTATACGTTGGTGAAGTTCACAACGTTTATAGTCAACGATTTTAGAAAAAAATATTTTTTAGAGGAAATTGATATAAACTTTTTGTAAAGAAAATTGTACAATTAATTTTCTTTAATGATTATTTACAAAAGAAAATATTTGTAAACAAAAAATATTATTTTTATTCGTAGGAAAATATTTTTTTTCTTTTAATCGTTGATCATAAACGTTGCAAACTTCACCGACGTCAAATTATCAAATACTTGAATTCTATTAACGAATATTAATAAAATTTTTAAGAATAATTACATTTTTAGATAAAATTCGATTGAAATTGTATTAAAAATAATTGAAATTCTGCATTGAATTTTATTATTTATGAAAATAATTTAATTCTTGCGAAGAATTTTATTAAAATTTTCAAACAAAATTAAATTCTTGTAAAAAATTAACAGGAATTCAATTAGTTTTAAAAATTTTAATAAAATTCTTCGCATAAATTAAAAGTAACAAAATTCTTAGCAGATCTTTAATTACTTTCAGAAATACTAATAAAATTTTCGCAAGAATTTAAATATTTTCGTAAAATAATAAAAATCCTTGCAGGGAATCGATTATTTTCAATAAAATTCTTCTCAAGAATTCAATTATTTTAAAAAATATTCGAATTTTAGCAGAAATTCTAGCATTTTAAAAACTTTTCATAAAACTTTTTTTGTAGAAATTCAATTATTTTTTAAGGCAATTTTAAAAAAATTTCCCAAATTCAATTATTTTTTTATAATCTAAGATTTGAACTCAAATCTATTTTTAAATCAATGTTTATGAAAAAATTCTACCAGAATTCAATTATTTAAATACAAAAATAAATAATTTTTTGAATAATTGAATGTTTCTTGGAATTCAATTTCTAATAAATATTTTATCAACAAATTTTTAAACAATTAAATTCTTTGGACGAATTTTAATACATTTTTAAAGAATTTTTTCGAGGAATTCGATTAAAATTCTATTAAAAATAACTGAATTCCTAAAAAATGTATTATTTACGAAAAGAATTGAATCCCGGTAAAATTTTATTAATTATGAAAATAGTTGAATGATTGCGAAGAAATTTATAAAAAAATTTGTTATTAATGAAATTTTTGTGAAATTTGTATTATTTTTTGAAAATAATTAAAAGTTTTTGTAGACTTTTATTAAATTTTTTTTCTAAATAATTCAATTCTCTTTGTAAATTGTATAAAAATAGTAGATATTGGACAATATTTAATTTTTGCGAAGAATATTATTACATTTGCAAATAATTCAAATTTTGTAATGGATTTTATTAAAATTTTTGAAAATTATTTAATTTTATTACTTTAAAAAATAATTTAATTCGTGTGATAAATATTGTTAATTATGAAAATAGTTGAAATTTTTGTAATGAATTTTAATAAAGTTTTTGAAAATAATTGAATTTTGTTGAACAATTTTGCTATTTATTTATACAGATAATTGAAATGTTGAAAATGTTTTTTTTGAAAATATATGAGTTTCGTAAAATTGAATTTTTGTGAAATTTTGTATAAAAATATAATAAAAATGTACGAGACGTATACTACCACTCAGATGATACTTAAAATCTGGCGGCCCTGATGTCTCTGCTCACATCAGCAACTTAATGTTGCACTTGGAATTTTTTGATTTTCGATTATTAAAATCGTACTCTTCAAAATTCAAATGCATTCTTCTTCTTTTTTTTATGGCAATAGGAAAAAAAATTTACCTGTTCGAGTAGAGAAGACGGAGCATCGTAAAGGTGTTTCATCATATACTCCAGAAGAAGTAACAAGCGCGATAGATGAAGAATTTGCGAATCTTTCATGGGAGTTTTGACAGCTTCGCTGCATCGAACTGCGCCGCTTCCAGTTACGAGTAAAACCGATTTCTTTTGCATTAAATTCAAAGAATGAAAGAGAAACAAAACAAGTTGCGCATGTTCCACATTCAAATCTGCAACAATATTAAAGTCTTTTTTATTTTCATCTATTCAAATTCATTTCTTTTCGATTCAATTTAACAAAATTTCAATTATTCGTCAACTTTTCCATTAAATGTTCAAAAATAAAATTAAAAAAAAAATTCAATTGAACTTTTTCGAAAAAGTTAATTTCACAGAATTGTTAGTTAAAAGTAAGAATAATGTAAAATGTAAAATCGATGATATAACGCTTTTAATATTTAATCAATATGTAAATAAAATTTAAACTGATATTCTTTTTTAAATCAATTTTTATTAGAGAATTCAACTAGACTTCAATTATTAATATTTAAAAAATAATAATGAATGATCTTTAAAATTCAATTTCTATTAAGAATTTTATGAACAAATTTTTAAACAATTTCAATCTTTTAACGAATTTTAATAACATTTTTAAGAATAATGATTTTTTTCGAGAAATTCGGTTAAAATGGTATGTTAAAAATAATTCAAATTCTGCAATTTTTATTATAAAAATAATTTAATCGTTAAAAAGAAAATTTATTATTTATGAAAATAATTAAAATATTAAGATGAAATTTACAAAAAAAAATTGGTAAATAATTGAATTCCAGGGTGAAATTTTTGTTATTTTTGGAAAAAAAATTATAAATGTTTGCGTAGAATTTTATCAAAATTTTTTGTTTAAATGATTGAATTGATACGAAGAATTTTAATAAAAATTTTTTTTTAAATAATTGAATTCTTGTAACGAATTTTATAAACATTTGCAAAAATAATTTATTTCATGCAAAAAACTTCAATCATTTTTTTTAATATACAAATTCGAATAAAAATTTTATTAAAATCATTTTAAATATTTGTTATTTAAAAAAAAAAAATTTTAATCAATATTGTGTTTGAAAATAATTAAACTTTCTGAGAAAATTTTATTATGTTATGAAAATAATTGTTATCCTACAAATAAATTCTATTATTTACGAAAATAATTCAATTCTTTGTAAAAATTTTCTATTATTTATGAAAATAATGAAATAATTCCGAAGAAGTTTATTAAATATTTGCAAATAATTTAAATAATTTGCAAACAATTTTTTTAATGAACTTATTATTATTTTATAAAATTAATTAAGAAGTATTTTATTAACATTTTTGAAAATAATTGAATTTCAACAAAGAATTAAATAAAATAAAATTAAAAATTTTTTTTTTGAAAATAATTAAATTTCTACTAAGAATTTTATTATTTTCTTTGAAAATAATTGCAATCATTTGTAAATTCTCAAAAATTCTCCAAATTATATTGCAAAATTTAACGAACTTCTCTTGCTTTTTCAATTAAATGACGAATCTTTTTTTTTAAATTGACTTTTATGGACTTTAAACGAATTTTCGTCTCTTTACGTGATTTACGAATCCAATTCAAGCCCTGTTGTATTTTCAGTCAGAATAAAACAATTTTTTACCTTCATTTTCGGCATCAGAATTCGCTGGTGAATTGCAAACATTTTCTACCATTGTCGTGACTAATCGGTGCCAAATACTAATGCACGCTGCTTCCTTTTCGAGTTGTGGTTTCAGTAAAAGTATCTGCCAAAGAAAGAATTTAGTTACATTAATTCATTTTTTTTTTACTTTTTCTTTAGGTTTCTGAAGTTGGCATCGATGCTCAGCATCAAAAAGTATTTTTCCTTTTTAACTAAATTTACTCCTTTTATTCACTTAAGAAGTAAAAAACTATTTAATAGCATTTTTTTAAAACTTAAAACTTTGGAAAAAATTGAGTGATTTTTTTGGTTTTGTAGAAAAAATATTTTTCGACGCTGAGCATCGATGGCAACTTCAGGGACCTTTTTCTTTGTCAATTAAATGAATATTCAAGTAATAAATGATTTAAATGGTTTTTTTCACATATAAACAAAATTTTCTTAATTGTTACTTATTTATGGCATGAATAAAGTTAATAAAATTAATAAAATTAATAAAATAAATAAAATAAATAAAGTAAATAATATAAACAAAATAAATAAATACCTGAGCGAGAACGCTGAGTGTCCTCGGATAAACTTGCAGGGGCCAAGAGGAGCTATTCGCATTTTCCGTCGCCCAGGGACTAACTCCCAAATGTTGCAAAAGCGTATTTTGCAAAGTTTCACTCAATGTATTTCTTGTCAGTAAATTGTGAGTATATAAACTGAGCGCTTGCGAGAATTCCGAGTACATTGCACCGAGTGTTGCGCCATAAAAAACGGATATAGTTCCCGTCTCCGTTCTCGCAGCCTCATGATCCAAATCCCTAATGATAGCCGCCAAAATAACCATTTGCTGTTCAACCAATCCATTCATGACGTATTCCCTCACGTAAATACTCCGGCTTCCCAATAAATGTTGATTCATAAATTGAAATATTTGCGTTGCCAGTGAAATATAGCCGTGCGGTTCACGATTATCGGGAACAATTGCCGTGGTCGCTCTCTCGACAGTCGGCTCATTATTCGTCTCCTTCGAGGCATTACTCGATTGACTGTCGGACGGCGCTAAAGTCTCCTCGAACCAAAGTCCCAAAATTGGTTCACTGTCCTCTTCCTCGTCGGCCGAATTCTCCGAGCAACTCAACAAATCCTCATAGTAGGTGGTCGAGTCCGATTGACTCAGTGTGTCGCCCTCGAGGGAATGCTTCTGCACTCGCTTCAAGGTGCAAGCTTTCCTGTAGCTTATCGTTGCCAAATAGAAAAGTAGATGATTAAGAGGTGCCGCTTGAAAGAATGTCGCCGCCCTCTGCAGTGCTGTCACTGTCGCCAAAATATCCAAAGGCGCCGGCTCAGGTGTTGGCGGACGATTTGGACCAGCCTCCACGGAAACATCCTCCAAAAGTGCGCTCATCAAGGTCAACGCGTGCGACGCCAACGCCACTGACAATACACCAAAACCCTGTTGTACTTTCATCAAATTTATCCTCCCCGTTCCATCACGAGCCTTACTCGGCGATTTTCCCTTCTCCTCCTTACTCTTATCCACCGCGCTCACACTGCTCACTGACAATTGCGCCTGCAGGCCAGCAACAAGAAGCCAAACGCCAATCAAGAGATGATTCTGCAGAATATGACCACCGGCACGTGTACTGTATTTTATTATATTTGAGACTAGACTGAATATTTCTAAACTCCTCTCCACAACATTTATTGCTAATGTATCGTATTCCTCCTCGGCACTCTTGCCACTTTGATTGCCCGCCGTTGTGCCAGCTTGATTTGTACTGCATTTCGGTGACACGGCATTCGTTATGCCAACGATACTCGACGCTGTTGCATTTGCAATTGAACAATAGAGACACGACATTGTGAGTAGTGATAATTTCTCTAATTTCACTGGCGTTAAAGGCTCGAGAATCGGCAATGATACAACACTGTGAACGATATTTATATCATTCACAACTGAATGAAGACTGTAGCGTATTGTATGCGCTTCTGAATGATTTGACGGGAGGCAGAAACTTTTGCGATTTAAAAAAGTTTGATACTTCCGACTGTAGCGTGATAAATGCGGAAGATTTGTACACATATCTAATAATGTGTCTCCAGCGCTGATATTTTGGAGAGTTCCTATATTATTCGCCGTGAACATCATCTGCAGGGAAAATTCATATTCAATTACTTTTCAAATTTAATAATCAATTACTTTGAAAATTGAAAATTCATACATTTAAAATAAAATATTCATACACATAGAATAAAATATTCAATTACCTTTAAAATTAAAAATTCATACATTTAAAATTAAATATTCATACACATAAAATAAAATATTCATACATAAAAATTGAATATAAAAAATATAACATAAAAATATAAAATAATTAAATATGAAAATTTCGTAAATTTAACGACAAAATAATTCGTTTCAGCAAATTCTAAAAATTTGATTCACCAATTTACTGATTTGATTAAAGGACAAAAAATCGAATTAAAATAATCTAGACCAAAAAAGCCAAGGAATAAAAATCCAAAGTATAAAAAATCCAAAACAAATATGTGCAAAGTACGAGAAAAGAAAAGAAATATGTCAAAAGTAACAAAAATCGAAAATAAATGAAAATGATAATAATAAATGTGACAAAGCCACGTTTTTTACTTTTTACGCTATAAAATCGGAATTTTAAATATTAATGTTAAAATCGAAAGATTCTAATTATTTACATAAATAATATAATTAAATTCTTTATAAAAATTTAATTATTTTCTTACAAATAAATAGAATTTTCAATCATTTTTAATAAAATTTAAACTAAATTCTTCTAAAGAGTATTAATTTTCATGGAAATAATTAAATTTACAAACATTTTTGTCAAGAATTTAATTGTTTTAGTAGATAAAACTATTTGCAGAAAGTTAATTATTTAAACAATTTTTTAATAAAATTACTTTAAAAAATTCTTTAGATGAATTAAATTATTTTCATTGAAATTTAAATACGATTCCTAAAAAGTAGTTAAATTTTTTTTGAAACAATTAGGATTACAAAAATTAATAATGAAAATAAAACAATTGATTATTTCCACAAATTAAATAATTGAGCTGCCGGATTTTCCAGAAGAATTCAATTATTTTCAGTAAAATTTGAATTAAATTCCTCGAAACAAATTTAAATTCTCTCCTAAATAATTATGATTATTTCTAAAAATTAAATAATTATATAAATAATTTTATGAAATTTTTTGAAAATAATTGATTTATTTTTGAGAGTTAGAATAAAATTTTTGATAATAATTACATTTTTCGGGAAATTTATTTAAATTGCAATTAAATTAATTAAAAACCTGTAAAGAATTTTATTACTTACAGAAATAATTGAATTATTTTTAAAAACTTTGATACAATTTCTATCATAAAATTCAATTATTTTAAAAAAAATTTTATCTCTATTCTTCTGAAAAAAATTAATGCTCTTGGAAACAATTAAATTTACAAAAAAACACAGTTAATATTCAATTGTAATTTAAATTTTTAACAAAATTTCATTTTTAAATTAATTCTTATTAGAAACTTCAACTTGAATTCAGTAATTTACAATTTAAATACAAATAAATTATTTTCAAAAATTTAGATAACAATTTTTAACATGGAATTCAATTTATTTTAAATGCTGTTTTAATTAAAATTCTCCCAAAGAAGTTTAATTTTCTAGGAAATAATTAATTTTACAAACTTTTTTGGCAAGAATTAATTTATTTTTATTTTTTAAAATAAAATTCAATTATTTTTAATTCAATTTTAACTAAATTTTCCTAAAGAATTTTTAATTTTTTGAAAACAATTAAATTGTTTTCAAGTTTCTTATTAAAGTCCTCGAAAGAATTAAAATTTTCTTTTAAACAATTATGATTAGAAAAATTAATATGTAATAAAATAAATTGATTTATTTCCAAGATATATAAAAATTTGTTGATAATATTTACATCTTTCGAGAAATTCATTTAAAATTATATAAAAAATAATTGAAATCCTGTGAGAGATTTTATTATTTATGAAAACAATTGAATTGTTGTAAACAAAATTTAATTAAATTTTTGTTAGGTAATTGAGTTCCGGTAGAAAATTTTATTTGTAAAAATAATTAAATTTTTGCAAAGATTATTATTATAACTTTTTTTGAATATTTGAATTATTTTTTTGAAAAACTTTATGAAAATTTAAAAGAATAATTCATTAATTTCAAGAAATTCATTCAAAACTGTATTAAAAATAATGGAATTACTATAAAAATTGTTATTATTTGTGGAAATAATTTAATTATTGCAAAGGACATTAAAATTTTTGTAAAGAATAATTGATTTTTTTTTAAAAACATTTATGAAAATTTAAAAGAATAATTTAAATTTTGAGAAATTCATTTAAAGCTATATTAAAAATAATAGAATTACTGAGCAGGATTTTATTATTTTTGAAAATAATTCAAATCTTGCGAATTATATTGAAATTTTTGTAAATAATTGAATTCAATTTCTTTTTAAATTTTAAAAAAATTTGAAAGATTAATTCACATATTTCAAAGAATATACTTAAAATTGTATTAAAAATAATTTATATCCCGTGAAGAATTATGTTATTTAGGATAATAATTAAATTCTTGCTACGAATTTCCCCCTTTTTTTTAAATAATTGAAAACTTGTGAAGAATTTTATTATTTTTGAAAATTATTTAATTCTTGCAACGAATTCTGCTAGGTACATTTTTTTTTAAATTATTGAATTCTTCTGATAAATTTTATTAATATTATAGATTTTGGAAATATTTCAATTTCAGCGAAGACTTTCATTATTTGTCAAAATAATTTAGTTCTTGTGAGAAATTTCAAAAACATTTTTTTAAAATAATTGAATTCTTTCAAACAATTTAATAGAAAAAAATTATAAATTGTTTCTAAGAAGAATTTAATGAAAATTCGTCAGAATAATTTTTATTATTTCAACTATTAGATGATTTATGGTCTAAATTTTCAAAATTTTTTTTAGCTTTCTAGAGGTGAAATTTTTTAAAAATAATCCAAATAGTAGTCATTCGTAAAAAAAATATGAAATACTAGATTTTATTAAATCGAATACGAAACTTGCAATTATTTTCAATAACTTAAATATTAAAATTTAATTATTAATCAATTTTAATTTTTAATAATGAAATTCTTCGCTGAAATTCAAATATTTTAAAAATCTACAATATTAATAAAATTTATCAGAAGAATTCAATGATTTAAAAATAAATGTAATAAAATTCGTTGCATGAATTCAATTACCTTCATAAAGTGATTTCAAAAAGAAGAAAAAATACCTTTATATCCGATGCTTGTTCGTTGGAAACATTCTCAGGCAGTTTCGTTCCATCGGAGGTAACATCAATTCTCGCCGATAACGAAGGAATAAATTCTTGAAGAGGCATTGTCAATTGTTCAAGAATATTGCTTGACAAATCGCTTCGACTTCTCTTTGCTTCCTTGATGTGTTGTTGATTTGATTCTTTCTCGCCATTTGTCGACAATGGCGTTGTTGTCCCTGTCCCTGTTCCTGTTCCTGTTGTTGTTGTTGTTGTCGTCGCTGATGATGGTAATTTTGCATTTCTCAGAATTGTGACTAGAGCAACTTCTTCGGTTTTTACGAGAAGTGACTGTCCAACACAAAGTGAACGAATTGCAAGAAGCAATTGTTTCGTTGTTAAAATCGTTGACGATCCATCGCCAGGTTGCGTTTGATTTTGGGGCAATTTCCCCACTAAATAGACCAATAGAATTTTGCATGCTTGCCAAACAAGTGGAATTTGATTTTTCGATACTGAAAACAGAATTATTTTTTGCAAAATTTTCAAAATTAAAATTAAAATTAAAATCAGAATTAAATTACCTGACAAAAAATTTGAAATTGTATTCAAAATTATCAATTTTTTATTGTTCTAAAAATAAAAAAATAAAACTTATCTTTATTACGAGAATATCAACTATTTTCGACGAATTAGTCATGTTTTGTTTTTTTCATATATATAAATTAGTCAAGGAAAAAACAGAAGAATTTAAATTTAATTTAAAAAATAGTAATATCCCCCCTCTCTTTTTTTTAAGTAGCGGAAAGTAATTTCTCGTCTAAATTTATTATATCAATACGTATATATGACGAATAGAAATAGTTGATCAAGGTGACACTCAAAATATAAACATAATAAACCATAATAAATTTACTACTTTTCAACTTTTGCAAGATGTCGCTTATTTTGATTATGTATAAAATTAACAAAGAACAATCAAATTTAAATGTAGGTACATAATTTTTTTCCAATATAATGATTAGAATGTAAATACAAGAAACGAGGGGGGGGGGAAGAAAAATTCAAATTTTAAACCATAATTTCTCTAAAACAAAAAAATTGATTTTGCAATAGTTTCTTTTTTTTTGTTCATTTTTTTCATTTCTAAAATATGATAATGTATACGTATACGAATATATAGAATGACACACACACACAACCGTTCTCGGGTCATTTGGTGAAAAAAAAAAACTTACATGAATTCGCGTAACCACTAATGTAATCAGCAACTAAAGCAGCAAAAGACGTGTAAAAGGCCTCATGGGATTCCTCATGATTTGAAAATTCTGTTTCACTGAAAAATTAAACGTTAAATAGATCGATAAAATATACACGTCTCTCCAGTCCTAGGTTTTAACGAGCATCCATTTCTGTACTGTCACCTTTCGAAGGCGGTTTAAATTCCCACAATTTTCACACATTTTTCCTAATTGTTTTGCAATAAAATTGGAACCTACCTTTTGACAATTGCTTTAACAAGGTCAATAATCTCATTTTTGTTGAATGAACCATAAGATGCAGATAAAATTGGCTTTATAATTGACGACCAGTCAACGGAGCCACCGCTCTTCGCCGCCATTTTGAAAAACTGAATTCGCACTCACACAAACACACACGCTATATATATATAAATATACGCAATATGAAATAATTTTTCTTTCTTCTTAAATTTGTTGTCCGATAATTAAGAATATTTATACAGAATTCCGAATATATTGAAGGCTAATTTCTACAGCCTTTCACACTGTTTCACATAAAGTATAAATAATTCATTTGACTTTGCGCTCTCAAATCTTTTACGATATTTCGAGTCTAAATTTTAGATTATTTACATTCCAACTTTATTTTATTATCGAAAAGCTTGAAAATTGTTAATATATTCCATATATTGGAGAAATATAATTCTATTATTATTTCACGAGGGTTGAAAAAAGAATTTGTAGGTTCGGTTCATTTGAATAGCGCGCCTTCGACATAAAGCCAGGTTCACAAGATTCACGAGTATGTCAGGGCTGGGAAACTATTATAAAAAAGAGATGTGAACTTGGACTAAATTTTCAAATTTTATTTATTTTATTAATTTTATTTATTAAATATATATTTAACAGTATATTTAGTATAAAATATTTATTCAATTATCCTATTTACCTAAAATAAGATTTTCGAAAAGAAAAATATATTTAAAGAAATTATGTACAATAATCAAAAGGATAAGTAATTTTTTTTACACTCTTTGAATATTAGCTAATAAACTCTCTTCTCTTCTTACTTTCGCCAATTAAATAATAAATAAAATTAAATATTATTAAATAATAATATTTAATATTATTAAATTAAATAATTTTACTCATTTTAATTTTACTCATTTTAATATAAATTCTCTCCTCTTCTTATTTTCGCCAATTAAATAATAAATGAAATTAAATATTATTAAACAATAATATTTAATATTATTGAATTAAATTAAATATTATTAAACAATAATATTTAATATTATTAAATTAAATTAAATATTATTGAATAATAATATTCAATATTATTAAATAAAATAATTTGACTCATTTTAATTTTAATATTATATAAATTTCCTCCTTTTACTCCACTAAAAGGTAAATTAAAAAACTGTTCGTGAATGTCGAGTTATCAATATTCTATCGATAAGTTCACTTCGTTGTTTAATGAGCGATGTCTTGTCGTTTTCCACTAGACCTTCGTCGACATTCTTCACGACAAATTGATTTATAAATAGTCTCAGGGCCTCTCTAAAGGTATTCAATTTATCTGATCGTGTTATTCGTTCGAATACTGCTAAACAGTTTTCCAAATTTTCATGCATAAAAATCCCAAGTACAATTTGTCGGAGGAGTTTCATTTTTTGTTTATCAAGTTCATCGAGTTGTATGACCTGAAAATGTATTACAATTTATTTTACGCATTTCCGAACTTATTTCCATAAATTGAGAAAAGAAAATTCAAAAATTCACTCTTACCTTCATTGTTGATATCGATAAACCGCGTTGTAAAAATAAATGTGTGAGAAATAGTGCTAAATTCTTGATTTGTTTATTGTTGAAAGTATTGAGGGTTTTTAATTTGTCCCAAAGGGTGTATTGAATTGTCATCTAGAAGGGTAATTTTATATTTAATTCAATATTTAAAAATATTTTATTCAATATTTAGAAATATTTAATTCTATATTTAATAATATTTAATTCAATATTTAATAATATTTCATAATATTTCATAAATCTGCTAATAATGGAAAGTTTTACTAAAGTTCTTTTTTTAATAAATAAAATTAACAAACCTGATATTTTCTGTCGTAGTCGCAAAATTTTTGCGCGAGTACAGCATAATATGGATTGAAATTACTTTCCTGCAGACAACAGTTCAGGAGAACGTGAATAATTTCCTTCTCCTGTCCATCTCGTAAACTGAGACGATGGAGTTTTTCAAAAGCGTCCAAATAATCTTCGGCGGACATTAGAATACAAAAGATATTTCTTCTTGTGTCCGTATTCATTCGCTGCTTTCGCGCTAATTCCAACAATTTTTTACTATATTCCGGCTTGTTATTTTCCTGTTTTTCCAATTTTGTTGCTGTCGCATTTCCCGTCCAGGCCGCTCCGACTATCCACCATTTCCCCCTTTCGTCAGCTATCATAATTTATTAATTAATTAAATTAATTATTATTTTATTATTAAGGCTAAACGAAAACATTCGGACAATGAATAAAATATTTATTTACTCCAACGTTTCAAAATCTAAATGATTTCCTCTTTAGGGAAATTTCATTTGCCTTAATTTATAAAGAATTTCGAACGTTAAAGATTATTTAACTAATATTTTATTATTATATTCATCTTTTCTTTATTGTTTTTATCAAAATTAAATTATGAAGACAAAATGATAAATTCTTGGATTTACTTTATTGGAGAATAAAATTAAATCCTACTCACCATTAAGTAGATCATCCAAAGTGATATTAAGTTGTGAAACACTGTTTCCTTTACGAATTAAAGTCTTGATGAGTTTCTTCATATGCTCCATGACTGAAGGATCATATTGAGGAATTTTGTTAATATTATTATTCTTAATAGCCAGTAAAATATCCAACATAAATTTCACTCTCGAGCTGAATAGAGCAAAAAAAGAATATAAACATTAAAATCAAAAATGAAAAAAAAAAATTATATTATAATAATCGACGTAATCTGTCCTTACCTGAAATTAAAAACATAATAATTATTTCTTATAATTTTTATAAAATCTAATTATTATTTGAAATAGTTACGGTTTTTCATATTTTTCAAATATCCAAAATTTAAATCCTCGAATTATTATTTTACATAATTTTAATTTAATGAAAGTTTAATTTCATATAATTTTCATTGCACAGAATTGTTATTTAATATAATGTTTATTTTATAAACTTTTCATAAATCTTAATTTTTATGCCACCGACTTAATAATTCGCAGAATATTTTACGAATTAATGCAAATTTAATGATAAAACAATGAAAATCTATTATTAATTAGTAAAATATTCTTCGAAATCGGTATTCAGTAGCATGAAAATTAAGATATATGAAAAATATATAAAATAAACATTATATTAAATAACAATTATGTGTAATAAAAATGATAAGAAATGAAACTTTCATTAAATTAAAATTATGTAAAATATTAATTCGTGGAACTCAATTTCGGATATTTAAAAAATATGAAAAACAGTAATTAATTCAAATAATACTGAATTCGATTTTTAAAAAATTATAAGAAATAATAATTATATTTTTAACGTTTATATTACTTTCCATTTAAAAATTTAAAAATAATGTGAATTTATAACTAGATTACATAGAATTTATAAAAAACAATTGTTATACATAAAAAATGTATTATTCGTAAAATTTTATAGTTTGAGATTTATTGTAATTAATATTAATAATACTCAGAAAATCTATAAAAAAATTAGATTAAAAATAAATTATAACAAATGTCAATTATAAATATTGTAATAATGTTGCCATGAAATTGTGTTCAATGTTTAGTGTTTTAATTTGTAAGCTTCCTTAAAAATTAAATTATGAATAAAATTATTCAAAAATTCTAGAAAACTAATTGATTTTTGGAAGACTTGCAGTTCAAACTTTTAAGTATTTAAAAATTTTAAGAAAATAAAGAACAATAATTAGTTAAATATTTATTTTACAAAAGTTACTAAAATTTAAAAAATTTAATTTGGAAAATTTTAATAAACTACGTTTTTGAAAAATAGTAATTAACATTTTTTTAAAGAAAACCATACTTGAGTTCACAATAATAATTTTAACAAATTGAAACAATTGGAAATTCTGTAAAAATTAATATTTTAAAGAATTTTATTTTTTCCTCTTCGAAAATTGTCTATAAATATAATTATATTTTTCAAATTATATCATTTTATGAATTTACAAAAATTATTCTATTAAAATAATTCAATTCTCGTAGTTAAATTCTGATAGTAATTGATTTAACAAAAATTTCAGTTAAAATTTTAAAAAAGAATTAAATATTTAAACCCTTGTAATAGAAATTTTAGGAATTAATTAAATTTTAAAAGCTTTTTAAATTAATTTCTTTGAAAATTTAAGGAAAGCAAGTTTAAAATTTTTCAATTTTTATTTTTAAAAATTAATAACATTATTTTTCTTTAAAAATTATTAAAGTTTTTCAATAATTTTATTCAAAAATTCTAAAAAAATAATTGAATTTTGGATGAATTACAGTTGTAAATTTTAGAAATAATTATATTTCATGAGGTTTTTCATTGAAATTACTTGAAATTTTAATTCTTCGGGACAAATAATTATGAATAAGTTTTAGAATTTTCGTTTAACAAAAAGTATTAAAGTTTTGAAAAATTTAATTTAGAAATTTCGTAAAATTGTTTATTGAAAAAATGAAACTAAAATTTTTTAAAAATACTTCTATTTTCGAAAATAATTTTAAAAAATTGAAACAATCGAAAATTTTGCCAACTTTTATTGAAATAAATTTTGAATTTTATTTCAAGTTGCTGTTAGAAATATTTTGGCATTTACTAAACGAGTTCAAATAATTACATTTAATGAAAGATCGCAAGAAAAATTATATTTTTTAGAAAATGAAGAATTTTCATTAAATTTGGAATAGCAAATTTTTATAGTAACAACGGAAAAGAAAATTTCACGCGCGTGTAGTTTTGCTAGTTATAAAATAAAATAAAAATCTAATATTAATATTAACATACTTTTCGTGTTTCGTTTCAGTTGCTTTCTTCTGCAGTTTCACAATCAATTCCTTCAATGCAATTGGATCATCTTTTCTCAAAGGAAATCCGACACTTTTCAAAATCAATAAAATTAAATCAATTTCCTTCTCGGTGAATTTCTCCGCCAATTTTTCGAGAATTTCGTAAATTAATTTCGATCCACATACCTAATGGTTTGAAATAAATTGTTATTGAAAACAACTCTTATTTTTCTAATGAATAATGAAAGAACACGCTTACTTTAAAATTATAAAGATGCGAAAGCATTAGAATTGAATTGTCCAATTCTTTATTCTCAACTTTCAGCGACTGAGCAAGTGATTCGTGAATTTGTTTCACGAGTGTCAGTAAAAATTGTGAACCAACTTCAGAGCCAACATTGGCGTGAAGAACTGCAACCAACATCATATGCTCAATAATTAAACGATCCGGTGTCATTGTTGGCAGGACCAGTGCTTCGAATATTAATTTCGTCAACATTTCGTTCATATCGTTCCGACTGTTTTGTTGATACAATTCTTCGATCTTTATAAGAGAAATACAAATTTAATATTGAAATAAATAAAAGAAAATGTTTGTAAAATAATAAACAGAGATGAAATAGATTGTAAAAAATCAAAAATACTGATAAAATACCTGTGAAGATATTGTGTGCATGTTTCTGTCTGTTAATCTGTTTAAAGGACCTTTTAATTGTCTTTTTAATTGAATTAACTTCTCATTATTTTGAGAATCTTGCTCGAGATTTTTG
This sequence comes from Leptopilina myrica (nomen nudum), assembly GCA_032872475.1. NCBI lineage: Eukaryota > Metazoa > Arthropoda > Insecta > Hymenoptera > Figitidae > Leptopilina > Leptopilina myrica (nomen nudum). Next base: position 19,078,834 of record CM065467.1, on the reverse strand, counting down.
GCACGAACTGCTGGTGGTACATAGCGATTGGAAAGAACGTTACCATCTTTATCTCTCGTTCTTCCATAAATGTCTTCCCAATTTTTCGAATTTCCCTCTTTCGTAGAATCATTATCACTATCATTATTATCATCATCATCACCTGACAAAAAACTGGTGTTCGCTTCCATTTCGTCTTCCTCATCACTATTCATTTCCATTTCCTCTTCCTCATCACAGTTCATTTCCATTTCCTCCTCCTCATCACTGTTCATTTCCATTTCCTCCTCCTCATCACTATTAATTTCCATTTCGTTTTCCTCATCACTATTCATTTCATTTTCGTCTTCTTCGTCACTTGTATTCAATGTATCATCATTCTCTTCGTCGAAATCATCAGAATTAATATCATCGCCGACTAATTTATTTTTTCCCCCCAATTTCTTTTTTTTCGTTTTACTAGCATCACTATTCATTTCCATTTCCTCTTCATCAGAAGAAATATCCTCATCTGACATAAAATCGGAATCTTCGGAATCTTTCCTCTTCTTCTTTCTCTTTTTTAGACTTTCTCCAGCGGCGACATAAAAGTCCTCTTCAAAATCAAATTCCGGATCAACGCCAATTAATTGCTTTTCAGTTTCAGCGACGATTTTTCTCTTCTCCTCATCGCACATGTCCAAAATATCTAATTATGCTTTGTTAAGAAAAAATTATTAAAAAATTGACAAATTACTAAAAGGCAACAATGATGAGAAAAATAATTACTAAAAGATTACGTTATGAAAAACAAATTAGTAAAACAGGGTTGCGACAAATATTTAATTTTATTTTTCCCTGACTTTTTCCTGATTTTCAGACAAAATTTTTACTTTTTCCCTGACCCTAAAGAATATTCTGAATCACTCTAAAAATTATTAGATAATCATGAAAAAATGTTCTATTACATTTATTTACAAATTTCATTAATTGTAAAATTATTCAAAAACATCAATAACTTCTTTTTTAAATAAATATTTAATCATTATTACTTTTCTGTAGGAATTAAAATTCTTCAAAACATTCAAATTCAAACCTTTTTAAATTGAACAACTTATAAGAATATTATTACAAAACATTCTTCAGAATAGGTTAATTATTTACAAAAATCCTAAAAAAATCCTTCGCAAGGATACAATTATTTTTACAAGCAGTAAAATTTCTCAAAAAAATTAAATTATTTTTAAAAAATGTAATAAAATTCGTGACAATAATTCAATTACTTTCATAAATAATAATAAATCGATTATCCGTTAATTTATTTTTAAATCAATTTTTATTAGAAAATTCTAGAAAAATTCAATTATTTAAATTAAAAAATAAATAATTTATTAAATAATAGAATGTTCTTTGTTAAAATTTAATTCTCATCAAGAATTTTATCAATAAATTTTTAAATATATGAATTTAATTTGACAAATTTTAATATAATTTTTAAAAATAATTACATTTTTCGAGGAATTTGATTAAAATATATAATGTATAAAAAATAATTAAAATTCTGCTGTGAGTTTTATTACTTATGAAAATAATTTAAATTTTCTTCAAATTTACATAAAATAATTGAATTTTGGAGAAGAATTTTATTATTTATAAAGTTACTTGGATTTTTAACAAGAATTTTTTTTATAATTTTCGAACACAATTGGATTTCTGCGAAGAATTTTATTACATTTTTAATAATAATTTAATTCTTCCAACGAATTTTATTCAAATTTATAAAAATAACTGTATTTATGTGAAGAATTTTATTAAAGTTTATAAATAATTTAATTCTTACAAAGAATTTTATTACAGTTTATAAAAATAATTGAATTTCGGTGAAGAATGTTTTAAATAATTAATATTTTTCGAAAAATTTGTTTGAAATTTTGTATTTTAAATAATTGAATTCCTGTGAAAATTTTATTAGTTATGAAAATAATGGAATTATTTTGAATTAATTTATTAAAATTGAATTCCTACAAAATTTTGCCAAGAATTTTATTAAAATTTTTAAATATAATTCAATTTAGATGAAGAATTTTATTATTTATAAAGATAATTGAAATTTTGACAAACATTTTTGAACATAATTGAATTTCTGCGAAGAATTTTATTAATTTTGAAAATAATTTTATTCTTCCAATGAATTTTATTCAAGTTTATAAAAGTAATTGAATTTCGGTGAAGAATTTTATTATTTATAAAAATATTTTTGTATAATTGATATTTTTCGAAAAATTTTATTAAATTTTGTATTTAAAATAATTGAATTATTATGAAGAAATTTATTAAAAATTGAATAATTGAATTCTTGTTGAATTTGTCAAGAATTTTATTAAAACTTTTAAAAATAATTGAATTTTAATGAAGTATTTTATTATTTATAAAAATAATTGTAATTTTGACGAGAATTTTTTTATAAATTTTTGAATATAATTGAAATTCTGCGAAGAATTTTTGTAACTTTTCCAAAATCTAATTTTTTTTAGTATTTTTAACTAAAATTCTTTTATCAATCTAGTATTTATGAAAATTTGTAAAAATTATTTATAAAATAATTTATAAGTCATAATTTATGATAGTTATTTAAAAAGAAGTTATTGTTTGAAATAGAAAATAAATCAAGGTTTTGTATTAAAATTTGTGGTAATTTCATAGTTTACGGGGCAAAAAGAAAAAAATTCAGTTTTCTCGTGAATTTTAAAAATTCAATTTTTTCCAGTACTTTTAGTAAAAATCCCTGACTTTTCCCTGAATTCCCTGACCTGTGGCAACCCTGTAAAATTAACAGTAAGAAAAACTATAAGTTGACAAAATTTACTACTGTAAAAAAAACTTTGTAAAAATTCGTTACTTGCTGAAATAAAATACGAAATGTTTTATTAATAGCAAAGGATACAATCGACACCATCCGATATGAATGACTTCGGCAAATTCTTATTCTTCCGTTTGTTCATTTTTAAAAATTTCTCTGCCTGCTTTATAGTTCTGTCATCGTCCATTGCAGATTCGAGCATTTGCTTCTTTTTATGTTTTAACATTTCCATTTTTAACTTTTCTTCCTGTTTTTTCTCCAATTCGTGTTTTTTCGTCAGTTTGTCGACAACATTCTTCCTTACTTTACCCTCTACTTTCAAGCTACGATCATTTGAATCTTTTACATTGAACTTAACATTCTTAATTAATTTCTCATTCTTTTCTTTATTCTCCTCGACAAAATTATTTTGCTTCTTGCTTTTATTTTGATTGAAAGCATTTCGACTTTGCTTCTTCTGCACGCGTTTCTCCTTTCGTTTTTCCTTCCTTGTTTTTTGTATCGGCTTCTTTTGCTTCTTCGCATTTTTCTTGTTGAAACTAGATTTTGCCGCACACATTTTTCAAGATTTTAAACTTCTCCAATATTATAGAAACAAATTTTTTCTCATTTTTTTTAAAGAAAAATGAGGTTAAACGAGACGAGGTAAACACAAACACACGTGTTTAATAAGTTCTAGCGCACTGCTTGTGAATAGACCTTTATTTTTGTACCGCAGTGTTGGGTAGATGAAGCACCTTTAGATTAAGGCCGAAGTCTTGTAAAATAATTATAAAATTCTAGTAAACTGCTAAACTATTATATCAAATAATTACTCTTTTTGAAATGGAATTTTTTGAAAAAGTTAATTTTCTTAATTAATTAAACAAGATAGAAACCTAAAGGTGGGTACATAATTCTGGTGGAAATTCCGTCCAGCTCCAGTTGCACTTGCAATGGAATGTATGTATTCACCTTTAGAGAAAAGAAGAGACAGTGTCTATTTATCCTTTTCCCTCTCACTGGACTTTTTTTTTAAGGAAAACTTCTCATTGCTTGCATTTTGAGATTAAAGGCAACGAAAACAAAAAAAAAGGAAAAAAGCTACTTTGTATGTGTGCTTTGTTGACAGAGTAGGTAAAGGTGTGACCGTACCCTTAAACAACTTTTACATAAAAGTAAAAAATTTCATATTCTTACGTATGTGCGTATATGCATAGGAGTAATTTATTTATATAAAAAAAAAGTAAAAATCTAATTATTAAATGAAGTGTAATTATGTTTAAGAAAGGCAGTTGAAGGATTTTCAGGAAAAAAACCAGGTATACACAAGTGACAGTTCAATTAAGCTATTGTATTGTTTTTCAATTCAAGAGAAAAAAAAGAACCTTATCAATGTTTTTGTATATATATAAGAAAATTGTAATCAAACTTTAGAAAAATAGATATTTCTAACCGTAAATTTAGATATTTTTAATTAAATTCACAACTTGGATGTTTTCTTTTTTTATAAACATTCTCGTTTTTCACCATTTGAAATGATTTTTCATTTAGTTTAACATAAAGTATGGTTAATTGTTGTAAATGTTGAAGTGTAAAGAGAAAAATTTGCCTTGCAGATCTTTATTACAAGGCCAAGCAATCTTTTACATGTCGAGGTCAAGAATTTTGAAAATCATAATGCAATTCTCTGGTAAGAGATGATGATTTATTTTACTGATAATTTCTATTATTGTTATATACTTCTTTTTTTTTAGTAATTGTTGACGAATTAAAAAGTAATTAATTTGAAAAATAATATATAAATATAGGTGTCAATAACTCAGAGTGCCGTGAACATTATTTTTGGAGAAACAGTAGACACAGACAATGAGATTTATTTCATTGAAATTTGTCAGTACTTTTAATGTACTGAAACCATGGATTTGGCAAAAATTCAAGCAGTATGGATTATAATGTGGTGTTGCCTGATGAGATGCTTCGATTTAGCATCGCAGGCATCATCGCGACAAGTTCCTTGTGACAAGACGAGAAAAATATTCACCGATTCCTGGGGAATAATAAGCGATGGTCCCATGGGTTCGAATTACACTCAAGATTCCCATTGCGAATGGTTGATAAGAGCGAATTCAAGTCGACAATTTATAACATTGAGTTTTCGCACAATGGGCACAGAATGCAGTTATGATTATGTGTTTGTTTACGATGGCGATTCTTTCAAGTCACCATTGTTGGGTAGTTTTAGTGGTAAAACCGAACCACAACAAGTTACATCCACATCGGGTTTTGTGAGTTTACTTTTTGTTAATTAATTATTATTTTTATTCCCTTTCTTTCTTTCTTATTTCTTTTCGTTCTTTTCTATTTCCTTTCTTTCATTTTTATTCCCTTTCTTTCATTTTTATTTCCTTTCTTTCGTTTTTATTTCCTTTCTTTCATTTTTATTTCCTTTCTTTCGTTTTTTTATTCCCTTCCTTTCTCTTCTAGTTAATTATTATAATTTATATTAACTATCTTAATCTTCATTTTCTTCCTTTCTTTCCATTCTTACAAACTCATTTTCTTCTTTTGAGAAGACAAATATTAGATATTCCCGTTTCTTACAATGTTTGTAGAAAATTTTCAAAAGACAATAATTTGCGACAATTCTATTTCTCAATTTCCATTGTTTTAATAAAATTCAATTATTTAAATGCAAAAGTAAATTATTTATTGAATAATTGAATGTTTCTTGAAAATTTAATTCCTATCAAGAATTTTATTAACAAATTTTTAAATAATCACATTGTTTTTACGAATTTTAAAAAAAGATTTGTAAAATGATTACATTTTTCAAGAAATTTGATAAAAAATTTGTATATATTCAAATTCTAGAGAAATTTTTATTATTTATGAATAATTGATAAAAGAATTTTAATTAAAAATACTAAAAAAAATTAATTTTGGAAATGTTACAAATTATTACAGAAATTCAATTATTTTCAAAACTAATAACATTTTAGGCAGAAATTCAATTATATTCAAAAATATAAAAAAATTTTGGTCATTTCCATTATATCTTTAAAAATAAAAAAAATTCTTCTCCAAAATTCAATTATGTTCAAATTTTTTTTTTTAAATTCTCGTCAAAATTTAAATTATCTTTATAAATAATACAATTCTTCTACGAAATTCAATTATTTTTAAAAACTTTAATAAAATTCTTGGGAAAATTTCACAGGAATTCAATAATTTACAATTTTTTTAAACAAATTTCTTTTAAATAAACCAATTATTTTCATAAATAATAAAATTTTCACAGGAATTCAATTATTTAATATAAAAAATTTCAAATAATTTTTCGAAAAATATCAATTATTTAAAAAGAATTTTATAATATTCGTCGCAGGAGTTTAGTTGTTAAAAAAATTTAACAAAGTTCTTTTCAAGAATTCAATTATTTTTATAAATAGTAAAATTCTCCCCCGAAATTCAATTATTCTTATAAACATAAATAAAATTCGTTGGTAGAATTAAATTATTTTCAAAACTAATAAAATTCTTCGCAGAAATTCAATTATGTTCAAAAATGTTTGTCAAAATTTCAATTATCTTTATAAATAATAAAATTCATCAATATTCAATTATTTAGAAAAAAAATTTTGTAATTCTTGTCAAAATTTCAATTATTGTTATAAATAATACAATTCTTCTTCAAAATTCAATTATTATTAAAAACTTGAATAGAATTCTTGTTAAAATTTTACAGAAATTCAATAATTTATGAAATTTTAAATAAATTTCTTTGAAATAATTCAATTATTTTCATAAATAATAAAATTTTCACGTGAGTTCAATTATTTAATATACAAAATTTTATAAAATTTTTTGAAAAATATGAATTATTTAAAAAGATTTTTATAAAATTCGTCGCGTGAATCAATTATTTAACAAAAAATTAACAAAATTCTTTACAAGAATTGAATTATTTTTATAAATAATAAAATTCTTCACTGAAAATCGATTATTTTAGAAAAATTTTAATAACATTTTTGGAAATTTTTTAAAATTATTTTCATGAATAATAAAACTCATCGCAGGATTTTAATTAATTTTGGAAACAATATTTTAATCAAATTCATCGAAAAATGTAATTATTCTTAAAAATTGTATTAAAATTTGTCAAAAGAATTCAATTATTTAAAAATTTGTTGATAAAATTCTTTATGAGAATTCAATTTTAACAAACATTCAATTATTCAATAAATTATTTATTTTTCAATTTAAATAATTGAATTTTTCTAGAATTTTCTAATAAAAATTGATTAAAAAATGAAATTACCGAATAATCGATTTATTGTTTATGAAAATAATTGAATTATTGCAACGAATTTTATTACAATTTTTTCAAATAATTGAATTTTTTCCAGAAAATTTACTACTTTTAAAAATAATTGAATTCTTGTGAAGAATTTTTCTAAATAATTGAATTTTTGTTAAAAAATTTCATGGTTATTTAAATGATAACAAAACATGAAGAAGGTGATCGCCTTCTTTATTTTTTGTAATAATATTCTTATAAATTGTTGAGTTTCAAAAAAGTTTGATTTTGAATGTTCTGTAGAATTTTAATTCCTGTGGAAAAGTAATAATTAAATACTTATTTAAAAATTTAGTTTTTGATTTTTTTGAATAATTTTACAATTAATGAAATTTGTAAATAAATTTGATAGAACATTTTTTTTAGTATCTAATAATTTTTAGAGTGAATCAGAATATTTTTTATGGTCAGGGAAAAAGTGAGAATTTTGTCTGAAAATCAGGGAAAAATAAAGTTAAATATTTGTGGCAACCCTGGTAATGTTTCTTCTTTTTTTACGTTCGCAGATGTTAATTCTATTGTACAGTGATACGAATTACGTTTTGGATGGATTTCATGCTGAATTTTCAGTGACTGATTGCCCAAATAATTGCACCGATCATGGAAAGTGTATTAATAATACATGTTTTTGTGAAAACGATTGGGGCGGTCGCGACTGCTCAAAAATATTGTGTCCGAATAATTGCGGCCAAGGTGGCCGATGTGATATTAAAAGATGTCAATGCTTTGACGATTACTCAGGACAATCGTGTTCCCTGCATAGAACTCATCCAGAGGGGAATCGGTGGCATTGGCTTTCGCATTCGGAAGGTGGAATGACACCAAGAGCAGCTCATTCATCAGTTTATGTTAATGAAACTGATTCTCTTTATGTATTCGGTGGTTATAATCTCAATTTTATACTCAGTAATTTGGAAGTTTATCGTTTTAATATTAGCAAATGGGAAGATGAATCTGGCTCCATATTGGGTAAATAAAACTTGTTTCTCTAATTATAATATTACTTGTTTCTTTTATCGCTTTTTGGATCTGTATTTTTATTTTTCCTTTTTCTTTTTTCTATTTGAAAGAAAAGAATACAGGAGAAATGATTAAAGCGACGTATTTTTACAGAAGGAACGTCGTCGGCCGAATATTTGGATCCAATGTTACTTGCCAGTGAATTAGGCGTTGGTGAACAATATGGTCTCACGAAGACGTCAATAATTTGGAAAGTTTTAAATAACATTAAAGCGAATAGCACCATAAGGACTGCAATAAAAAGTCATAGAAAACGAGATCATAGGGGAAAGAGTATTTCCTCGCAAAGAAAACATTCCCGAAGAATTAGATCTCAGTACTTTCAATATTCGACACGAAGGTCTGTTCATGAAACTTCAAAACTTAATTACAAATTAATTACAAATCTTAATTTCAAAACTTAATAACTAATTACCTATTATTATAAATTATCAATAACGCATAAAGGGGAAATTCAATTTTATAAATATAATTACAGATATGAAAAATCATTCGACAGTGCTTCACGTTTCAAACGATCAACTAACGTAACGTGGAAGGACAAAGTAATTGACGATTCAGTGGAGAAGAATATTTTTTCACAAAAAATATTTAAATCCCAATCAACGACAGAGTCGAATTTCCTCAAGGAGCAAATGGAGGAGAATTTTCAAGAAATCCCAAAGCCAGGTGCAAGATACGGTCATGCGGCATGCAAATATCAAGGTCAGTGTTTTTAATTTTTTTTACAAATTGTACTTCGCTCTCATCTACGAGAACCGACTATTTACTACTTTTTTTACGATTATCTACTATTTGGATTCATTTTTTTTTTTAATGTGTGACACTGAAAACAACTTTCTTCTTTTTTTGGGAGGGGGAATCTTAACAAATTTAAAACTGCTAATATAATTTAATTTTTCTTTACAATTTTTATTCAATTATTTCCAAAAAATTTAATAAAATCCTTCACAAGAATTCAATTATTTTCAGAAAATTTTAATAAAATTCAATATTAAAATCTTTAATTACAATGATATTAACAGACACAAGTAAAATTACTTTAAAAAAAACTAAATTCTTTTTCAAAAGATTTAAAGAAGTTAGCCAATAAAATTATTTTTGGGAATTAAATTATTTCTTAAAAATTTTAATAAAATTTTATAATTCCAATTAAAAAATTCCAATTATTTTTAAATATTAAGAGAAATTTTTTAAAAATTGAATAAATTGCAAAATTTATAATAAAAAAACTAAATTTTCAATTAAAATGTCAAAAAAGTTAAATTTTCTTAATAGATTTAAAGGGTTTAGTAAAAAAAAAAGTATTTAATTTCGAAAAATTCGATAAGATTCTTCAAAAGAATTCAGTGTTTTTAAACATATTTTAATAAACTTTAATTTAAATAAAAATTTTTATTACAATTCTAAAACAAAATCGATTATTATTTAAATCTTCAATTTCTTTGAAAATTTCTTTGAATAAAAATTCAATTATTTACAAAAATTTTTTGAATTTTACTTATTTTTAAAAATGATAATAAGATTCTTTACAAGAATTAAATTATTTTAATTAACAGACAAAATTTTTCACACGAATTTAAGTTATTTTTAATTAAAAATTTTAATTAAATTATTCAAAATCATTTAATGTTTTTAAAATTTTTATAATACTTAAAAAATTTTATTAAAACTCATTGCAAAGATTTTAATTATTTTAAATACAATTTTAAATGAATTCGTCGAAAAATTTAATTATCGTCAAAAAGTTTATAAAAATTCCTTAAATGAAATCAGTTATTTTCAAAAATTTTAATAAATAATATTCTTATTCAATTTTAAGAAAGAATCAATACTATTCTATCAATTATCTATTTTTGTACTTAAATAAGTGAATTCTCGTGGAACTTTTGAATAAAAATTGATAATAACATTTTTTTATTGGCTAAAACGAGTTTGTTTATTTATGAAGTTTATTTTTTTGAAATTTATTTTACATTACTTTTTTCCGCTTTAAATACATTTTTTTACTACTTTTTTGAAACTAATTATTATTAACTGCGAAGTCTGCTTTATTTACATATTTTATTTATTATTTAAATTTTTTGCATTTTATTAATATTGCTAATATTATTAATTATCAACATTGATAACATTATTAACATTCTCTTTTGACATAAATATTTAGATGGTTTCGTCATATACGGTGGCAAAGTCGAAGATGGTTCCCTGTCGAATGAATTGTGGCACTATGATGTTAAGAAAAATCTTTGGACATTACGAGCGAAGAATTCACCATTTTATCCACCAAGATTAACGAGACACAGTCTCACGTTAACGAAGGATTATATTTATCTCTTTGGAGGAAGTACAGTTGATGGCGAGTTTTCCTCGAGTCTCTATACGATTAAACTGAATTTATGTAAGTTGGACACTTTTTTTTATAAATACCATTTTAATTTTAATTTTTAACATTTTTATTTATTACTTATGTACATTTTGTTTACAAAGTCTCATCCTAAGAATGTACAAAAAGAAGAAATTTTCAAATACTTTGTATAAATATGTGGCGAAAAGTTCCTTTTTAAAAAATTGATATTAATTGTCTATTATTTCTTTTTTTTCACCAAAGCTGACAAGACCGGGAGTACGGAAAAATGGCAGGAAGTCAGACCGAGAGGTGGGAAGGAATTGGACGTACGTGTCGTTGCTCACTGTACAGTTTATCATCATGGAACGAATTCCTTATTAGTTTATGGAGGTGTTGTTGCCAGTGTTGCTCGCTTTAGTAAATTATCCGACAGAATGTTTGCATTTCAACTTGACAGAAAAGTTTGGTCCGAAATTCACTATCCTCGTGCACATTTGCGTGATACTTACGTTCCTAGGGAACGAGCATTTCACACCTGTAATATTATTGGTAAGAGAAGTTTAATTTCTTATTATTGTTCACTTGCAGAAAAATACATGTTTCATTTCTTATCTGGAACATTTTCCCCATGTTTACACTTTAGTTAATACAAATTAATTTAGTTTACAATTTTTTTTACGAACATTTATTTGTGTTGTATTTTTTTTTATTAAAAATTTTTATTGTATTTTTATTATATAGATTTTTGTTTCGTTTCAGGTAATTATTTGGTCGTTTTTGGCGGCTATTCGCATCGACATAATAAGGAGGAAATTTGCTACGACAATCAGATGTATCTTTATCATTTGGGTTGTCATGCCTGGGTCAGTCACGACGTCTTGGGTTCGGACGAACCAAGTGAGAATTGTTAATTATTATTATTATTAACTATATTAATCTTCATTTCCTCCTTTTCCTTCTATTCTTACAAATTTATTTTCTTTTTTTGGGAAGACAAATATTAGATATTCCCGTTCCTTACAATTTTTGTAGAAAATTTTCAAAAGACAATAATTTGCAACAATTCTATTTCTCAATTCCCATTGTTTTAATAAAATTCAATTATTTAAATACAAAAGTAAATTATTTATTGAATAATTGAATGTTTCTTAAGAGTTTAATTCCTATAAAGAATTGTATTAACAAATTTTTAAATAATTACATTGTTTTTACGAATTTTAATAAAGATTTGAAAATACTTACATTTTTCAAGGAATTTGATAAAAAATTTGTAAATATTCAAATTCTAGGGAAATTTTTATTATTTATGCAAAATAATTAAATGTTTGTATAAAATTGAATTAAAATTGTTTTTAAAAAATTCAATTCTTTGTAACAACTCTAATAGTAGATATAGAAAATCTTTGAATTGAGAAAATTGAAATATTGACAAAAATTTTATTAAAATTGTTGAAAATAATTGAATTTTGGAGACGAGTTTTATTATTCTTAAAGATAATTCAAATTATGACAAAAATATAAAAAAAATTGAACATAATTGAAATTTTGGCAAAAATTTTATTACGTAAAATTTTCAACAAAAAAAAATGAATTTCTGCAATTTTGTGTAACGTCTTTAAAATTCAATTTCTTTAGCATTTTTTATTGAAATTCTTCTATAAGTCACTTATTTAAAAAAAATTAAATGTATATTAACAAATTTAACTAATTTTAGAAGAATTTGAATTATTAACATTTTTTTAATAATCTGAATTCATTAAAATTTGAAGAATAATTTATTACATTCTTCAAGAAAAAATAATTAAAATTCTGCGATGAGTTTTATATAAAACGCGATGATTTTTATATAAAAAAAAATTTAATTATTGCGAAGAAATTTATAAAAAATGTATAACTATTTGAATTCCTGTGAAATATTATTTATTTATGAAAATAATTCAATGTTTGTGTACAATTTTATTAAAATTACTTTTGAATAATTGAATTTTTTTTAAAAGACTTTTATAGTAGATATTAAAAATTTTTAAATAATTGAAATTTTTCCATAAATTTTGGAAAGGATTTTTATTTTTGAAGATTATTGAAATTTTGACGGGAAAATAAAAAGATTTTTCAACATAATTGTAATTTTGCCAAGAATTTTATTTAAATTTTTAAAAATAAAGGATTTTTGAAGAAGAATTTAATTACTTTTAAAGATAATTCAAATTCTGACAAAAATATAGAACATTTTTTTAATATAATTGAAAATTTGGTAAAAATTTTATTAAGTAAATTAAAAATAAATTGACATTCTGCAATCATTTGTAACGTCTTTAAAATTCAGTTTCTTTAATGTTTTTAATTAAAATTCTTCTTTAAATCCATTGTTTTTAACAATTAATTAAATATATATTGACAAATTTTACTAATTTTAGAAGAATTTGAATTATTAAATTTTTTTGCAAAAATCTTAGTTCTTAATTAAATTCATTCAACATTGAAATTTTCTAAAATTTCATTCTAAAATTTGAATTATTAAAATTTTTTTTCAAAAATCTTAGTTCTTTCTAATTAAATTCATTTAACAATTACATTTTCTAAAATTTGAAGTTAAAATCGTTTGAAGTTAATTTATTGACGCAACTCTTAAAATTGAATTAATTTTGAAATATTTAATTTGAAATTTGAATTTAAAATTTTGACATTCTATTATTTTTAAAGTTGCTAATTGTATTTGGAAAAAGTTAGTGAAAAGTCAGACGCTTTTGTTGCTAGTTAAATCATTTAAATTATTATTTTGTTTCCTTTGTCATTAAAAAAAAGAAAGCAGTTTATTTGTTTTGTTTTCTTTATTTTTTTTTATTCTTTGTTTTCTTTGTTTTAAAATCGAAATGTTTACAGATTCCCGTTATCCGAAACAACAAGGAGTTTTCGCACACGCCGCAGATGTTAGAAATGGAAATACTTTACTGCTCGTTGGTGGTTATCATGGAAATGTGAATGCAGATCTTCTCGCTTACACCCTACCGCCAATGGTTGCACCCGGCGATTATGAATTTATCGAACCCGAACAAATTTGCTCGCGTCACAAGAGTTTTGTCGAGTGTGCAGCAAATCCCGAATGTGGATGGTGTTCCGCTGATGAGGTAAATAAATACCCAATCTTCTTCTTCAGTTTTTGTTTTCGAAAAAAGATTCGAATTAAAATTTTTTTATTCACAGATTTGTTACGGAAGAACAGTGGGCAGTAATTGTACGACAAATTTACAAACAACAAGATGTCCAGGTGTTTGTCCGGCGTTAGGCGATTGTCATTCGTGTTTAATTCATGGACAACCGGGCGGTGGATGGGGAACAAATGCACGTGGTAAAAGTTCAGTTTCGAATAAATTAAATCTTGGCACTTGCACGTGGTGTGTGCAGAATGCACGCTGTCATCATAAGGACGATAATTATGGTGTTTGCGGTCTTCGCGACGATACACTGTCACAAATACCAGGTTGGTGGGGACCGAAAGGCACGGAAATTGCAAAAGTCGAGGAGTGCCGTGAAATGGATAAGAGACCGGGTTTGACATTTTTGACCTATAAGCCGCCGGTGAATTTCACTCAACCCGATTCAGTGACAATTGTTAATGCAACGACGGTTGATTTTAATGTACCATCGATGCAGGGGGCAAAAACTGAATCGGCACTCGGCGGAGAGATGATTGCGAGATTAATTGGATTCCTACGATTGCCACAGGATTATTGGGATAATTCGATGGAACGATTGAAAATATGCGTTAGTTACAACAGTGCCACATTAAATGTATCGAGGAGCGATAATCGTCAAGATATGGTAATATTTTCTTCTCTTTTCATTTTATTAAAAGTACTGACACAGTTTAGGAAAATCGGAGAATTGACTTTATTTAACCATTTATAAGAAAATTTTGAATTTTCCTGTCTTATCTATTTGCCTCATAAATTATGAAATTGATCAGAATTCAAATAAAAACCCTTCAAATTTTCTATTTCGGACAATAATTTACTTTTTAAATAACTTAATTCTATTGAAGAACTATCTATTTATTTATTTAAAGTTTGAACGGACAAGATAGTCTTTAACAAAAGAGATCTTATAATCTAAAGAAAAATTACAAAAGAAAACTATCATAAAATTATTATACTTAAATGAATTATTTTACCTAAAAATTTCAAAATTAATTGGATTTCAAAAAAATTACGCTTATATTAATAAAAAATAGATGAACTTTAAAGGTTTCGATTTGAAATTTCAGAAATTAACAATTTTTAATGAATTAAAAATAAATAAACTTTTAAGAACAGTTTACTGATTTCTGAATTTCAATTATTTTCAAAAGTCATAAGATTCTTTGGAGAATTCCATTATTTTCAAAAAAATCTAAACAAAATTGGCAAAATTTAAATTATTTTTATAAATAATAAAATTCTTTACTAAAATTATATTATTTTCGAAAAATTTATTAAAATTCTTGACGAAATTTCAATTATTTTAATTAGTTATCTACTTTCTAGAATTTTCTAGAATTTAATTATTTAAATAAAATTTGAATAAAAATTTCACTAAAATTTAATTAATTAACAATTTTTTATATTTAGAGAATTAGAAAAAATAGTTATAAGAAATTCAATTATTTTTTAAATTTTAAATAAAATTCTTTCAAAAATTCTATCATTTAAGAAAATTTTGACAAAATTATTTTAAAGCATAAAAAATTCATAAAAATTCGTTCTTAATAAAATGTTCTTAAAATTCAATTACTTTCAATACATTTCTTCTTAACAATTCACCTATTTTCACAAATAATACATTTTTTATGTGAATTCAATTATTTAAACAAATTTGAATAAATTTCTACAAAAGAAATTTATTTTTTAATATATAAAAAAATTTGCTCGATAATTCAATTATTTAAAAACATTTTATCAAAATGCTTTATGAATTTAAAAAATTAAAAAAGAATTCATCATAGAATACAATTGTTTTCGTAAACAATAAAATTCGTCAAAGCAATTCAATTATTTTTAAAAGTTTTATTCAAATTTTTTCCAAGATTTTCATTCTTTTCAAAAATAAAATTTGTTTAAGAAAATTATTTTATTATTTCAATTATTTTCAAATTTTTAATAAAATTTCTCGATAAACATTAATTATTTTCAAAAAATAGTTTAAAAATTCTAAAAAATTAAATTATTTTATAAATTTTGATAAAGTGCTCTACACATTTAAAAAATTAAAATAAAATTGATCATAGAATACAATAATTTTCGTAAAGTATAAAATTAATCGAATCAATTCAATTATTTAAGAAAGATTAATAAAATTTTCCCCAAGATTTCAATTCTTCACAAAATGTTTGTAAAAAATTCTGAGAGAGTCAATTATTTAAAAAAACTTTAAATAAATATTTTTACAATAATTTAATAATTTTCATCAATAATATTTTTTCCCCGAAATTCAATTTTTTTCACAAATATAATTCTTCAAAGGAATTCAATTCTTTAAACAATTTTTTTTTGTAAAATTCGTTGCAAGAATTCAATTATTTTCATAATTAACAAAACTTTTCTCTGAATTTAAATTGTTTTTTATACAATTTAATCGAATAACACGAAAAATGTAATTATTCTTCAAAATGTTATAAAAAACTGTCGAAAAAATTCAATTATTTAAAATAATTTGTTTATAAAATTTTGTTTTAGAATTCAATTTTAATTCATTTTTTTTCCAATAAATTATCTATGTTTGCATATATTAATGTTGTTGAAAATATTTTAAGAAATGTAAAAAATCATTTGAATGTTTAATATAATTGTAAGCAAATTGTAAAAATTCCAAAGTGGATATACAATGAAAATAAATATTATTATTATTATTATCTATGTTTGCACTTAAATAATTAAATTCTCACAAAATTATCTAATAAAAATTGATTAAAAAATTAATTTCAGATACAATTTTTAGATAATAATTGAATTTCGGAGAATTTACTAATAATTGCAATTTTTCTAAATAATTTAATTTTGTAAAGGATTCAAATTAAAATTTTTTATAAATCTAAATTTTTCGTACTTTTAATTCAAAAATTCTGTGCAACTAATTTTCTTCAAAAAGCTAAATCGAAATTTTTAAAAATTGTTTCAAATTTTTATTTTCTTATTATTTAATTGGAAAATTTCCGAATAATCGAAATTTGCATTATTAAATAAATGTATTTAAAAAAATTCTCAAAAGGAAAAACTTTATAGAAAATTATTAAAAATAAAGGATTTAGAGAAGGATTTTAAAGAAATTTTAATGAAGGTGCAGAAATAATATTCTTATAATTTAAATTAAAATAATGATTTTATCACTCGTACTTGCTTTAATTATTATAAAACTCGAAGAAATCCATTGATGTCTTTATGTTTTATAATAAATTTCCCAAAAGTTGTTGAATTTCGAAAAGGATTGAATTTGAATCTTTTGAGGGATTTTAATGCCTGTTGAAAAATTATAATTAAATATTTATTAAAAAATGAAGTTATTGGTGTTATTTAAATAATTTGACAATTGAGGAATAGTGAAAATAAATGTAATAGAATATTTTTTTGAGTATATAATACTTTTTATGAAGTGAATCCGAATATTCTTCAGGGGAGAAAGTCAATGTAAGTTTGGAAAAAGTTTGGAAATGTTTGGATGTGAGGGAAAAAGAAAATTAATTTTTTGTGGCAAAATTCTTTTAAATTCTAATTTTTATTAATTTAATTAATAATAAAAATGTAATTAATTTAATTTAATTTAATTTCTAATTTCAGATTTAAAATTCCTGGCGATTTTTCTAATTCCATTTGTCTGTTTCTTTTTGTAGCAATTGGTGGCAAATTTAACAGCCGAGACTTCACAGTGTGTATCGACAAGATGGCCAGATGGACGTGAAATGACACTGAACGCAGGTCGCTATCTCTTGGATTTCGAATCAAAGCGAATGGTGACAGCAAGTTATGCCTACGCGAGTAAAATGGAAATAACTCACAACAAGAAAATTGAAAATCCAAAAGTCTTCACATTCGAATATTTGGAACCTTATCAAAACGGAAGTTGCAATCAGTATAAAAATTGTCTTCACTGTCTGACCGATTCTTCCTGTGGTTGGTGTGATATCAGCGGTAAATGCGTGTCAAGATCGATAAACGAGACGGAGAGTTGTACGGTGACGTTTTCCGCCAATGGCAATGTCATCGAGAATGATAACATGGAAATCTACGGGAATGAGACACCAATTCGTGATTGGCATTATTTAACAATAACACCATCGACTTGCGCGAATTGCTCCAATTATATATCATGCGAATCGTGTATTAAGAGCGGATTGTGCGAGTGGTGGACAGAGGAGGCAAGATGCGCGAGAATCGGAAGACTACCCGACGCTGTGATAAGTTTGAATCAGTGTCCAATTCCCTGTCGACAGAGATCGAATTGTACGCAATGTTTGGATGAGCGGGGCCGGTGTGTTTGGTGTGAGGCCACACAGGAGTGCTTCTCGTTTTCGGTTTACACTTCTGAGTATCAATTTGGATTGTGTCGAGAGTGGACTGATCAGGCTGGTCTCATGGGCGTCACTTCTAGAAGCGGATCGTCCTTAAGTGGCAACGATCAATGTAAAAGTTGCAGTAGACACACAAATTGTTCCAGTTGTCTGCATTCGCTGAGTTGTGGTTGGTGTTACAGTCTGGAGAATCCGATTCTGGGAAATTGTGTCCAAGGTGAATTCAATCAGCATTCAAACATTTTATTATTTCCATAAATAACAAAAATAGCAAGAAAATTCATTCATTTCTTAATTTTTCATTTCTTTTAAGAAATTAAAAAAAAACTTTCTTCGCAATATTTCCATTATTTTCATTTAATTCTACAGGAATTCAATTATTTTTCATAAATAACTTTTTGGATATCCAATTATTAAATTTTCACTTATTTTCTTAAATGACAAAACTCAAAGCTGAATTTCAATTAAATTGTCATTAACTCTTTAGAAGAATTCAAATATTTTTAATATCTTCTTTTTTCATAAAATTTACCAAAAAAATACAACATATTTTAATAAAATTCGACCTAAACATTTAATTATTTTAAATTTTAATCATAAATTATTAAATTATTAAATTATTTTGGTCATAAATAATAAAAATTCCACGGGAATTAAATTATTTAAAATAGATTTTGTTAAAAATTTTTCGAAAAGAAACTAACTATTAAAATAATTTTATTCTTCACAATAATTTTATTTTCATTGAAATAATCAAATTCTTCTGAGTGGTTCAATTATTTTTATAAATAATAAAACTTATCACAGAATTTCTATTATTTTTATTATTTTTAATAAAATTTTAATAGAATTGTTTTAAAAAAATTTAATTATTCTTAAAAAATGTTATTAAAATGCGTCAAAAGAATTCATTTGAAATTTATTTAAAATGATGTATTTTATTTATTTATTTAAAAAATTTGTAGATAAAATTCTTTCTGGGCTTTCGATTTCAAAAAAACATTCGAGTATTATTTTTTAATAAAATATTTATTTTTTAATTTACATAAATGAATTCTCGTAGAATTATCGAAGGAAAATTGATTTAACAATGAATTTTAGTTAAAACTTTAAATAATAATCAATTGAATATTAAAAGCATTGTAGCATGAATTTAAAAAAAAAAATAGATTTTGCAAAGTTTTCAAATTAATTTGGTTAAAATTAAGAAAAATTCTAATTAAATTCCTTTTGAACAATTTCAGCAAATTTTTTTTTAAATAATGAAGTTTCTTTAAGAATTTTACTTAGAAATTTTTAGAATAATTCAACTTTTTCACAATTTCTTTTAAATTTTCATAATAATCGTGTTTGTTAATAATTAAATTTCATCATTTTTAATTACTGCATTTTATTAAAATTTAAGAAAATAATTGAATTTTTTTGAAAAATATTATTAAAAATTTGTTAAAAATTCAATTGGTTCATGAAATTTTACTAAAATTGTATATAAAATAATTGATCTTTTTCAAAGAATTTTACTATTTATTAAAATAAAATTGAATTGTTTCCAAATTTATTAAAATTTCAGAAAATAATTGAATTCTATGGTAATTTTTTAAAACAAACAAATTAAATTCTTTCGCGAAATTGTTTAAATATAATTATTTTTTTTCAACAAATGTTAATATTTATAAATGTAATTGAATTGTTTCGAAAGAATTATTAAAATTCTTAAAAATAATTGAATTTTTCTAAAAAATATTAAAAGTTTTTAAATATTTGAATCTTTGCAAATAATTTTACTTTTTAATTCAGTTCTTATAAACAAAATTGAATTGATTCGAAAGAATTATTAAAATTCTTAAAAATAATTGAATTTTACCGAAAAATATTAAAATTTTTTAAATAATTGAATTTTTGCAAATAATTTTAACTTTTTATAAACAAAATTGAATTGTTTCGAAAGAATTATTAAAATTCTTAAAAATAATTGAATTTTTCTAAAAAATATTAAAAGTTTTTAAATAATTGAATCTTTGCAAATAATTTTACTTTTTAATTCGGTTTTTATAAACAAAATTGAATTGTTTCGAAAGAATTATTAAAATTCTTAAAAAATAATTGAATTTTACCGAAAAATATTAAAATTTTTTAAATAATTGAATTTTTGCAAATAATTTTACTTTTTATAAACAAAATTGAATCGTTTCTAAAGATTTATAAAAATTTTTGAAAATATTTGAATTTTTTTTATACCAAATTAAGCAAAAATTGAATTTTTTTCGTAAAATTATTGACTCGAATATACATTGAAATTTTGCTATTATTTTACTATTTAAAAAAATAATTGAATTTTAGCAAAAAATTTTACTATTTAAAAAACGTAATCAAATTCTCATTAAGAATGTTATTATTTATGAAAAAAGAAATTTTTTATATTCTCCCCAAAATTCGAATTATATCTTTAAAAATTATAATATTTTTCTTACAAAATTCAATTATTATAAAAATTTTTAATGATTGTTTTGACAAAATTTCAATTTCTACAATTCAAACATTTTCAATTTATAAATTCAAAAAATTTTCAATTTACAAATTTTTTAAAAAATTTAAAAAATATATATAATTATTTATAAATTAGTAGAAAAAGTTTAATTATTTCAAAATTTGTTAATAAAATTCTTCATAAGAATTAAATTTTAAGAAATATTCAATTACTGAATAAATAATTTACCATTGTATTTAAATAATTGAATTCTCCTAGAATTTTCTAATAAAAATTGATTTGAAAATGAATTTTAGTTTACATTTTAGATATTAATAGAATATGAAAATAATTTTGAAGAAGTGAACCAGTAACAATATTTTTGTAATATAAAAAAATGATTTTAACACTCGATCCACTTTTAATTATTATAAAAAATGAAGAAATTGATCGTTAATTAATCGTTATGTTTATAATTTATAATAATAATTCAAAAGTTGATTAGTTTAAAAAAAATTGACCTCGAAATTAATGAGAATTTTAATTTCAATGGAAAAATATTAATAAATTTAAAAAATAGAAAAAAATCATTGTTTTCGAATAATTTTACAATTAATGCTATTCGTAAATAAATTTAACAAAACAATGTTGTCAAAAAAATGTTTTCCTTTATTTTTTAAAAAATAAAAAAATTTTCAATTAAATTTTCTAATTTATAAACATTTTTTTCCTTTATTTTAATTTGCATAATAATTTTGGTCAGTCAAACGAAATTTGTTATATAGAAAAAAGCATAAACATTTGTTCTACTTGTTTGAGAAAATATTTGTAAATATTTAGATTCTTGTGAATTTTTTATTATTGAAGAAAGAAAGTAAATATTTGTGCACAATTTTATTAAAATTGTTTTTAAATAATTGAATTCTTTTGAAAATCTCTAGTAATAGATACATATTGAAAAAATTATGTAGAATAATTTTTTTCCCGTAAAAATTGATTTTGTATGAAATTTAGAATTTTATATTTTCTCTATTTTTTATATTTATATATTTTTTCTATTTTCTATTTTCTATTTTCTTTTTTCTATTTTCTTGTATTAATTTGAAAATTTCTCAAATAACTTTCATGTCGAAATTTCTGTTCAAGGTGACTTCAATCAGCCCCACACGAATTGCAGCCTAGTGATCAATCAGCGGAGAAATAACACTTTAGAAGTTCCATCATCAGAATCAGGTTGGGCCTATGCTCAATGTCCAGATGTTGACGAATGCGATCTCGGTTTACACGACTGTCATCCCGATGCAGTTTGCACCAACACCCATGGAAGTTTCAGTTGTCAATGCAAGAGGGGCTTCAATGGCGATGGACGTGAGAATTGCACGAAAACATGTTACGAAAAATGTGTCAATGGCTACTGTTCAGAAGCGCCGGACTACAAGTGCCAATGTAATTTGGGATGGACCGGCGCTGACTGCAGAACAAATTGCGGCTGCTACAATCACTCGACTTGTAATCAAGGACCTGGAATTTGCGACGACTGTCAAAATTGGACCGAGGGTGGTAATTGCGAGAAGTGTAAAGCTGGAAGTTATGGAAATGCAACGAACGATTTGGGATGTACGAAGTGCGATTGCAATGAGCACGGTGACACTGAGGCTGGGACTTGTGATCGAGAGAGTGGAATTTGTTTCTGTCGGGACAACACCGAGGGCGATAAGTGTGAGCGTTGCACGAAGGGATATTATGGAAATCCCGGAGGTGGTGGGATGTGTTACTATGGTTGTGTGTCTAGAGGAATGCTCGAGGGTGAGGGAAGTGGAAGACAGGGTTTGGGGAGTAGGCATTCGCAGTTGTCGCTGTGGGAAACGAGACTCGGTGGTCCATTGACGAGGGAATGCTTGTGGATTGTGAGTCCAAAATTGGTCCTGTCGCCTGACACAATGACGCCCAGTGTTCAGAGTGTTATTCAATTTACAATTCACGAGGATATTAATGTGAGTTGTCAGGAGAATGGGGTTTATGTCTATGATGGTCTTCCGGAATTCGTCTCATCGACGACGAGTCATCAGAGTCAGCTGCTGGGGGTTTATTGCACGGAGAGTACGAATTATCCGATAACAGTGGAGGCGAAATCGGGTTTCTTGACCGTTCACTACAAGCAACTGGACGAGATCGAAGGTTTCAATGCAAGTTACGTGATTATGACCTGCAACAATTGTCCGGCAAATCGTCAATGCAGAAGTGGGAATTGTCTCTGTAAGACGGGCTTTGTGGGTATTAACTGCGACATTGAATTGTGTCCGAAGAATTGCTCCTCATGGAATAAGCAGGGACTTTGTGACAAGGGGTACGGTCACTGTGTTTGCACGAGCGGCTACGGTGGACGCGATTGTTCGATTCGATTGAAACAACATCAATTGGTATTCACGGAGTTATTCAATTCGGAATATTTGGCGGAGAATTTGGATCATTTGCGTAAAACGTTGCCGAGATTTGGTCACAGTTTGGTAGCTGATCGACGCGGTAGTTTGTGGATGTTTGGAGGCTACTCCCTGAGTCATGGTCCGTTGAATGACATTCGACTTTTTGACACGAAGAATAATACGTGGATGCCAGTGACTGTTGAATCAACATCAGAGGCTTCGATGCCACAGGGACGATATTTTCACGCCGCTGAAATTGTTCACAGTAGACAGCAGATCTACGTTTACGGTGGACTGTCAATGAAGGAGAATGGAATTCTCGGTCTCTCGAATAATACGCTAAATGACTTTTGGAAATTCAGTTTGCAAAATCAACGATGGAGTCAGATAATGTCGTGGAATCAGCAACCACCGCCTTTGGCGGGACATACATTGACATTGAGACGAGAAGGCGAGTCGGAGAGTTTGATTTTAATCGGTGGCTTCAGTCCGAAGTATGGCTATTTGGAAACTGTTTGGGAATTTAATTTGGAGATTGACACGTGGGACACGATCAAGACGCTTGGAAATAGTCCTCTTGGAATTTATGGACACTCGACTGTTTATCATACGAAATCGGACAGTTTTTATGTATTCGGTGGCTATATTTACGCTATTAATCGAACATTCATTTCTAATAAACTACACGCTTTTAATTATAAAACGAAACGATGGTCCATTTTACCGCCATTCAATGATGAGGATTCTGTCTACACGTACGGAATTAGTTTCGTAAGTTTTTCTCTATTGAATATTTGTATCACTTTTTCTAACCAGTTTTTTATTGTATTCTTTCGTTTTTTAGCCCCAGGCACGTTTTCTCCATTCGGCAGTGACGACTGATGAGTATATGGTGATATTCGGCGGACGGCAGAATACCTACAACACTTCGGACACATTATTGGCTTATAAATATTCTTGCAATCTTTGGATTCATCTAATAACGAGGGATATGGAGGTGATTGGAAATCCACCGCCACCGGCTTATGCTCACGCCATGACTCACGCAGATCCGGAAGCAAATACTGTTTACGTGGTTGGTGGATTCGATGGAGGGATTAAAAGTCACGTCACTCAAATAACTATTCCCGAAGACTTGTGCAGTCTCTGGATTGATAAAGTTTCGTGCCGAAAATATTTCGGATGTTCCTTTTGTGCAGTCACTACAATTGCTGGTGCTAACGAGTCTTATTGCTTCTCGAATGACGAGCTTTTACACAGAGACGACAAGTAAGTTTGTCATAAATAAAATCCGAATTGTAATTCGCACTTATCTACTAAAACCCACTATTTACTACTTTTTTTAAGTTACGCTACTATTTGGGTACTTTCTTTAGATTTCAGTCACTAAAAGACACTATTTCTGTTTTTTTTAGTATTTTAACTACTTTAAATTCGCTAATACTAGAAAACAAAAAAAACTATTCTGGAAAATTATAATCAAATTATTTGAAACGATTCAATTATTTTCAAAAAATAATAATTATTAATTATTATTAAAATTGAAAAAATTATTTTCAAAATTCAATTATTTTCAAGATCCTAGTATTTTTATCAAATTTCACAAAAGTGTTTAATTATTAAGAAAAAATTGATAAAACTCGTCCAAAATTCCATTATTTTTGCATAAATCATAAAATTTCCACATGAATTTAATTAATTCAGAATAGAGTATTTAACAAATATTTCAGAAAACTCAATTTTTTAACAAAATTTCTATATAATCCTTCAAAATAATTAAATTATTTTCACTAACAATAACATTTTTTTTATAGAAATTAAATTATTAAAAAATCATGAATAAAATTCTAAACAAGAATTAAATTATTTTCACAAATAAAATTTTCCACAAGAATTCAATTATTCATGAAATAAAATTTTTGTAATATTTATTATGCTCCGAATAAATTAATTTTTTAAAACAATTTTTTTTTAATTCTTAAAATTCAGAATCAATTATTTTCAAAAATTACAAAAATTTTTTTACAAAAAATCAATTATTTTCAAAAATGACAAAAAATTTTCACAAAAATTCAATTTTTTAAAAATATTTTAATAAAATTTTCTAGGTTGCCACGCAACTTGGAAACCTGGAAAACCTGGAAATGTCAGGGAATTTTATAAAAAACTGAAAAAAACCTCGAAAAGTCAGGGAATTTTCATCGAAATCCTGGAAAATTTATTTTTGAAACCTAATTTTACTTAAATATTCCAAAATTAATTAAAATTTAAAAGAGTTGCAGTTGCAATTTTTATAAGTAGATGTACTTGAAACTATTTTCATTAAAAATTTTGTAAAACTTCAATTTTAAATGAATTTCATTAAAAAAATTTACAAATCTAAAGTTTTAAAAAACCTTAATAACGAAAATTCTTCTAAAATTATTAAAAAATTTTAAAATACATTTAATCGATTATTTCAAAATAACGGATTTATAGAAGAATTTTACTTAAAACACTAAATTGGTATTTTATTAAATTTGTCTCTTGGCAATAAATAATAATAATAAAAAACATACATAATAATTAAATTCTGATAAAATTTGTTATAAAAATTCAATGTTCAATTCAATTATTTAATAAAAATTATTTATTTTTATAGTTAAATAATTGATTTTTTGTAGAATTTTCTAATAAATATTGATTTAAAAATAAATTTTAGTAAAAATTTTGGGTTGTAATTGAATATCATATCAAAAGATATTTATTTATTTGAAAATTCTACGAGAATTCATTGATTTAACTCTAAAAATAAACATTTTATTAAATAATTGAACTTTTTTTAAAACTGATTTTTTATGAAGAATCAACAAATTTTTAAATAATAATTGAATTCTTCTGAAACATTTAAATAAATTTTTTTAAATAACATTGCATTTTTCGAGAAATTTGTTAAAAATTTTGTATATTAATAACTATTGAAATTCTGATAAAAATATTATTAAAATTTTTCTGAAAATAGTTGAATTTCGGAGAAAAATTTTATTATTTATAAAGATTATTTAAATTTTGACCGGAATTTTTGACAATTTTGAAACATATTTGAATTTCTGTGCAAAAATTGTGTTACTTTTGAAAATAATTGAATTCTTGAGGTTTCTAATAATTTTCTTATTAATAATAAATGTAGTTTTAAAAACCTGAAAAAATTCCGTTTTTAACCTGGAAAACCTGGAAAAATTAACTTTATGAATGCAAAATTCTTCGACAAAATTTAATAATATTCAGAATTTCCATTATTTTAAAATATTTTAATAAAATCGTTCGAAAGAAATCACTTATTTTAAACGCAATTTCAATTAAAGTTTTGTGAAATAATTGAATTATTTTTTTTATATTAATATCATTCTTCTCAAGAATTCAATTATTTATGAATAAATAGTTCTTCGAGGGAATTTAATTATTAAACATAAAGAACAAAATTATATCCAAAAATTCAATTACTTTTGAGTCCTTTTAGTAAAATTTTTTGCAAAATCCAATTATTTTCATAAATAACAATATTCATCACAAGAATACAATTATTTTTGTAAATAATAAAAAGCTTTATAATAATCTAATTTTTTATGTTACATTTTACTAAAATACCACACAGATATTCAATTATTTACAAATTTTTGTAAAAATCTTCATAAGAATTCAATTTTTTTAATGAATTATAACAATTTCTTAGGAATTTAATTAGTTTAATAAGAATTTGCATTAAAATAGTTGAAAGAAATGAATTATTTAAGAAAATTTTTTTATACTTTGCAAGATTAAAATTTTTTTTTTAATATTGAAATTCTTTCATGAATCATAAAATTCGTTGCAGGAATTCAATTTATTAGTATTAGGATAAGAAAGAAGTAAATATTTTTTATAAAAATCAGGAAAAAGTCAGAAAAATAAAATAATTGAATTGAATTTTCGTCATAGTTTTATAAAGTTTCTAAAGCAAGTTTTTTTTTGTCGTGAAGTTCAATTTTTCAGTAGCTACTTTTTTACTACTTTTTTTTAAAAACTGAAAGCTACTTTTTGCTACTTTTTGAAAATTAATCATCGAGTGCGAAGTCTGGAATTACTGTCAAATAAGAAAAAAATAACAATTACTTTGATATTAAATTCTTTCAGATGTGATATTAACGTAACACAGGCGCAACGATCAAATGGCGTTTTCTGCAATTCAGAATGGATGGCTAGTAGAAAATGTCAAAATTTCAAGACTTGTACGGAATGCTTGGCGGAATGGCCACATTACAAGGAGGAGCAGGCTGTTTGTAAATGGTGTCCACATTGTCCGCGAACAAAATGCATTCCTCGTGAGAAAGATTGCGACGAGTCGAGTAATTGCAATTTGAAATATAATACAATAACCGATGTGAATCAATGTAGCGAGCGACAATGTTCGGCAAGTGATTGCGAAAAATGCAACAATCATAAAGGTTGCATTTGGACTAGACAAGTATTAAAGACCTGTAAGTTGGAAATTTTTTTTCAGATTAATAAGAAATATATAAAACTATTTTTTAATTTTTGCTTTCCTCATGGAAAAGAAGTATTTTAATAATAGAATTGAAATAAATGGATTGTGTTTGACTTTTACAGCTGATGGTGGCACCCAGGTGACCGAACAACCGGTCTACGATTGGAACTGTGTGTCTGAAGATATATTCCGTCAGGCAACGTTCGGCAAAGAAATTGTCAATTTCGACAAAAAGAAGACGACACATTGCGAGAAACGTTGCGGTGATCATAAGGACTGCACGAGTTGTCTCAAGGGGACCGGAGGCGAAGGCGGATGGAGTGAATGCAGATGGTCCACGCAATTGAATGAGGTATTATTATTACTAACTTCTTACATCGTTTTTCAAAAATAAAATTAGCCCATTTTAAAAAAATAGAATTTAATCATTTATAATTAAACATTTTTTGTCATAAATATAAAATATGAATTGGAATGTAGATTATTACTATTACCACAAAAATATATTCTGAGGCAGGGGATTCAAGGAAAAATCAGACAAATGACTGGAAAAAATTAAATATTTAAATAATAATAATTTTTTTTTTCAATTTTAATAATTTTAAATATTTTTTTTTAATTTACAAGAAAATTATGAATTTTTGTGTGTCACATATTGTTCAATTTGTTAAATTTGTCAATGTAATATTTAATAAATTATTAAAAATAATGACTTTGTAGAAAAATTTTAGTGAAATTTTTTTTTTTAATTGAATTGAATCAAATTCTTTTAAAAAAATCAATTATTTTAAATATCTAGTATTTCTTCATGAATTTTTTGCAAAATAATTCAATTAATTTAAAATAGTTGTTTCAAAAAATCCATTATTTAACAAAATTTTATGTACAATTTATTTTTTACAATAATTCAATTCCTTTCACTAAAATTAAACATTTTTCATGAAAAATGAATTTTTAATAAATTAATTGCAGATATTCAAGTATTTTTAATCATAATCAAATTCTTCTTACAAAAAGTTCAATATTATGTTCAATATTTAAAGAAAAATTCCCGTCAAAATCAAACTAATTTTATAAATAAAAAAATTCGTCTCCAAAATTCAAATATTTTCACAAAATTTCCTGAATTAAATTCCAATATCTACTATTTTAGTAAATTTCCAAAAAGAATTCAATTATTTTCATAAATTATAAAGCTCATCGCAGAATTTAAGTTTTTTTTAGAACATTTTTTATGAAATTCTTCGAAAAATGTAATTATTTTTTAAATTTTGATTAAAATTCGTCAAAAGAATTTAATTATTTAAAAATTTTTCGATAAAATTTGTTACAAGAATTAAATCTTAAAAAACATTAAATTCTTCAGTAAGTTATTGACTTTTGTATTTCAATAATAAAATTTTATACAAATTCCTTGAAAAATGTAATTATTTTTAAAAATTTGATTAAAATTCGTCAAAAGAATTCAATTATTTAAAAATTTGTTGCTAAAATTTGCTAAAAATTTTATTAAAATTCGCCAAAAGAATTCAATTATTTAAAAATTTGTCGATAAAATTTGTTACAAGAATTAAATCTTAAAAATCATTCAATTATTTAATAAATTATTAAATTTTGTATTTCAATAATAAAATTTTATACAAATTCCTCGAAAAATGTGATAATTCCTAGAAATTTTATTAAAATTCTTTAAAAGAATGCAATTATTTAATAAAAAATTTTGTTAGTAAAATCGTTTTTGAAAATTCAATTTTAAAAAACATTCGAATTCTTCAGTAAATTATTTACTGTTGTATTGAAATAATTGAATAATTGATTTTGAAAAAGTTTCAAATTGAAATATTTGATGATTTGAATTTTTTTTTTTACTTTAAACTGACAATTTTGAAGAATTATTTTTCTTTAAACAGTACAATTTAATTTTTTTTTAAATAATTTGAAGTTACATGGAAATTTTTTCAAATTTTTAGAAATTTGCCTATATTTTAATAAGGAAATTTTTCTAAACGTTTAAGAGAATTTTTCCAAACTTTTACACTATTTTTCTACATGATTTTATGGGAATGTTTCTAAATTCATAGTAACTTTTCAATTGCAAATTCTCAAAGAACTTTTTCAAGAAATATTTTTAAAAAGTTGATTTAGAGAAGAATTTAAGCTGAAAATTCTAGAAAAAAATAATCGAATTGAAATGATGAAAATAATTTTCCAGTTACAGTAATAATATTCTTAATATAAAATAAAAAATACTTTTATAAGTTGTTTTGTTTCAAAAAGGTTTGAATTTTAATGTTTTGAAAAATCTTAATGTTTGTGGAAAAATTATAATTTAATATTTATTTTTAAAAAAAGTTATTGATATTTTCGAATAATTTTACGATTAAAGAAAGTCGTAAAAAATGGAACAGAACATGTTTTTGAGTAAATTTTTTTTCTTTATTTCATAACATCAAACTGCGGATAGAATTAATGAACGAAAATAGGAAGGTTATTATATCTAATAATAATAATAATGTAATTTATTTCCTTTTTTATTTTTATGCAATTTAATACAAAAAACATTTATTTTTGAATAGTGCATCTCGCCGTCGTATCAGCCACTTTATTGCGTGGGTGGAGTTTGCGGATTAGTTTTGCGGAGTATCGACGTGGAACATTGTCCTGAACCTTGTGCAGTATTTAAGCAATGCAGCACGTGTCTGAAGCATTCTCATTGTGGATGGTGTTCACTTGATACGAATTCAACAACGGGACAGGGTTTATGTACAGAAGGATCACTTGAAGCTCCATCGGATCATCCAGCTGGCGGTACTTGTGAAATGCTCTACAATCAAGAATTTTCTCAAAGTAAGATTTCTTTTTTTCAATTTATTAATGACTCACTCCAAAGAAAGGTTGAAAAGCAAAGAACGTAAACTAAGCGCACTGTATTTCTTTTCTTCTCCATCGTTAGACAATTCACAAAAAGATTTACAAATCTACGAGAATAATGCTACAATGTTGGTGTCAAAAGGTGCAAATCAGAGGAATTTTTCTTGGCACTACGTCAGATGCCCACCGGAAAATGAATGCTTAAACGGTCATCACACTTGCTCGCCAAAAAGTGAAAAATGCTTCGATCTCGATGAGGGTTTCGAATGCATGTGTGGCGATGGATTTAAAACTGAAACGTAAGTTTGAAAGAAAGTGACAATTTAACGAAACTTTGTAAAATTCAAAAAAATAGTCGCTTGAAATTAATATTTTGGTAATTTTTCAGAACCTGGTTGTCGAATGATTTGGGAAGGTAAAAAAATTGAATAAAACCTTTTAGTATATTTTCTTGTAAGAATTGTATTTTATAATCTTTGTTTATATTTATTTTTTTCTCGTTTTTTCATTAGGAAAACTTGCGTTCCAACGTGTGTTCAGGGATGCGTTCGGGGAACGTGCGTTGAACCGAATGAATGTCGCTGTGATTTTGGCTATGTCGGTGCAAATTGTTCTATTCAATGTCAGTGCAATGGACACAGTAATTGCGAAGGTCCGGACAAATTGGACAAATGCATAAAATGTCACAATAACACAAAGGGCGATCAATGCGAAAAATGTGAACCATTATTTGTCGGCAATCCAGCCGATAATGGACAATGCGTGCCGTGTTTGGAATACTGCAATGGTCACACTCACGTTTGCATTAATGACAGCATGACTGTTCCCGTAAGTGACAAATTTCAAATAACTATTTTACTAACAAGCCAAAATGCACTGGTTATTGTAAACAGTTTCAAGTCATTTTAATTTCAGTAATTTTTAAAGCAATAATTATTACGACACATAACTGAAAAACTAATTAGAATAAAATTTTCAATTTATTTTATTTTAAAACTTTAAAGTATATGAAAAAATCTTTAACAAATTTTAATACTAATTTCAAATTTGACATCAGTTTTCTAAATTGAAAATAATTTAACTTTCTTGTACGAAGAAAATTGAATGTCGAAAGAATTTTTATTTGATTCCTTCATTTTCAAAATAAAAATAATCTTCATTACGAAAATTTGAATTATTCAGAAGAATAGAGGAGGTAAAAAAATTAATTACAATATTCAACTTTTTGAACAAAGGATATAAATAATAATTAGAGAATTTTCATTTTTTTAAATTCGCTGATACTAGAAATAAAAAGACTATTCTCAAAAATTATAATCAAATTCTTGAAAAAAATTCAATTATTTAAAAAAAATATTCGAAATTCAATTATTTTCAATATCTAGTATTTCTTCATGAAATTTTTGCAAAATAATTCAATTAATCTAAAATAGTATTTTCAAAAACATTTCAAAAAAATCCATTATTTAACAAAATTTTATAGAATTTATTTTTTACAATAATCCAATTACTTTTAAATTATAACATTTTTCATGAAAAATGAATTTTTGAAATAATGTTTTGATAAAATAATTCTAAGCATGAATTTAAATATTTTCATAAAAAATCCCATGTTTTTCGACTATTTTTAAATAAAGCGACTTTTATCGACATTTATTAAAAAATTGCGACTTCTTCGACTTTTCTTCCAAATTTTGTTGCAAAATACCATATTTTTAGAATAAAATGCAATTTATTTCGATTTTTATAGCGTGAAAAGCAAAAAAATTTATTTTTGAATAAGTTTTCTAATTAAATGTTTAATAAATAAAAATATAAAAATATAAAATATATAAATATAAAAAATATAAAAAAATATTTCTTTCAAAATTTATTTTTGAATAAGTTTTCGAATTAAATGTTTAAAATATTACAATTGAAAAGATTTTGAATAATTAAAATTCTGTAAAATTCCATTCAAACTGAATCATCTTTGCAAGTGTTTTATTCCAATTTTTGAAAATTAAATTTTAACGAATTTTAATTGAAAATTTTTGAAATAATATTAAATTATCAAAAATTATAATAAATAATCTTCAAGTGTAGATTCAATAGAAATGAAAATTAATGAAAAATAGGTTTTAAAAATAATATTAAAATAGTTTAGAAAAGAATAATTCTCTGAATTATTACGTTCTAATTTTTTTTAATTCAATTATTTTCAATATTCTCCAAAACTAAAATTCATACACAAAATAATAAAATTAAAATTGTTCAAAACTATTTTCAACATTTTGGAGAAAATAATCATATATTCGAAATTTTCAATTAAAATTCTTGAAATCAATTTTGTTTACAATTTTGTTTTAAATTATACAAAAATTCGACTTTTTCGACTTTTTTTGTTCGTTAAAGTCGATCCGAGGTCTGCAATAATTCAAACTAATAAAATGTTCATAACATTCATTATATTTCGAAAAAATTAATTATTTAAAACAATGTTCATAAAATTCTTATGAAGAATTCAATTACTTTTAAAAATAACAGAATTTTGTACAGAAATTAAATTCTTTTAAACCATTTTAATAAACTTTTCCTCGATAATTCAATTCCTTTCAAAAATAATAAAATTTCTCGAAGGAATTTAATAATTTTTGCAAAATTTTAACAAAATTATTAGCAACTGTTCAATTATAATTAAATAGTTGCTTAGCGAAATTTTTTTAAAAATAATTAAATTTTACAAAGAATTCTATTAAATGTTTTCTCAATAATTGAATGTCAGTTGGAAATTTTATTAAATTTATTGAAAAAAATTGAATTCTAGCGAACGATTTATTAGAATTTTTTAAAATAATGGAATTTCCAAGAAATAATGTATTACTTCTAAAAATAATTGAATTAATGTGATGAATATTGTTATTTATGGAAATAATTGAATTCTTTTGAAGAATTATTTATAATAATAATAATAATTATTATAATTTTCAATAAATTTAATAAATTTTCCAACAGACATTCAATTATTGTAAAAAAAATTAATAGAATTCTTTGTAAAATTTAATTATTTAAAAAAAAACCTTTCGCAATTCAATGATTTTCAATATTTCCTATTTTCATAAAATTTCTTAACAGAATTCAATTATTTTGAAAATTTTTTCTAAAGATTTTTATAAGAATTCAATTCTTTTCATGAATAATAAAAATTTCTCAGGAATTCAATTATTGAAATTAGAATTTGCATAAAATTAGTCGAAAGATATGAATTATTTAAAAGTTGAAGACTGAGAAAAATAATTTTTTTTTTTGAAACCTTGTAAAAATTACGTTGAATTTCTTTCCGTAGGATCCAAATTCAATAGAAAAAATGTCAATGGATTTACTCAAGAAGCAACTTGTCGAAGGACCAATAACAAAAGCAAAATGTGTGAAATGTGGAAATAATACGAAAGGAGATAAATGCGGTGAATGTGTTTCGGGATTTTTCCGCGGCACTGAAGATCTTCGCGATGTTTGCCGACCGTAAGTTGTATATTATTTTTGAATTTATAACCAAATTTTCGATTGTAAATGAAAGATGTAAGATTTTGATAATTGCTTTTAGATGCGAATGTCATGGTCATGGATTTATGTGTGATCCGGTGACTGGTGAGAAGTGTAATTGCGGTAATAATACCGAAAGTGAGCCATCTTGTCTTAGTGGTCCTATAAAGGGATTAAGCGCTGGTGGTACGCCTTGTTGGATGGTCCAGTGCAGTAAATGTCGGGAGAATTACGCAGGAACACCCACAATGGGCCATCAGTGTTATAAAACAGTCACTGTCGACAATAAAATGTGTTTCGATTCGAAATTAATAGGTAAGTTATAAATCAAGATGAAAATCAAAATTTTTTTGCATTATTAATAGCTACTATTAATTATAATTAATTAATCTTGTTAAGGAGATTTATTTTGAGAGATTGATTCTAATTATTAATAGCTTCTTTAACATTTAATATTATTAATTATGTTTTTATAATAATTTATAATAATTACAATAATTTTCATAATTTTTGTACTAGATGAATGCAAGTTGAAGCCGAAACCGCTAAATCCTGGACAAACTGTTTTCTATATGGTTCAACCTCGTTTCATGAATGTCGATATTCGTGTAATGGTCGACGTGACACAAGGAGCTCTAGATTTATATCTTAGTCCACGGGACGATTCATTTGTCGTCACTTTAAATTCTTCTAATGGCTATCAAGAGGTAGGTTCAAGTGACTATTTTTTTGTCATTTAATTTTTATTTATTATTAATTAAAGCAAACTTCACATTCAACTATTTAATATTTTTTTATGATTTGCTACATTTTTTAAAAATTTGTAACACTTAAAGCAACTTTTTTCTTTTTTAATTAATTAATTAATTAAAAGGAGTTTAAAGTCTTTTTTGTTCAAAAATTTACACTGCTGTAAATTAGCTAATAATTAGAATTGAATTATTTTCATAAGTAATAAAATCCTTCATATAATTTCAATTATTTTTAATATACAATTTTAAATGAATTGTTGGGGAAGATTTTAGTTTTTGTGAAAACTATTGAATTATATAAAGAAATTATTTATATAAAAAATTCTTCAAAGAATTCATTTAATTACATAAATAATAAAAATTTAGTTATTTTTTTCAACAATTTTAAATAACTTTTCTTGAGAGAATTCAATTAATTGAAAAATTGTCTAAATAGAGTTTAAAATTATTTTTGATACAATTTTAACTAAATTCTTGGCCAGAATTTTGATTTTCTTCAAACGAATTATTTTCTTTTCTAAAATATTAATAAAGGTCTTCGCAAGAGATCAATTACTTTTACAAATAAGAAAATTTTCACCGAAATTCCATTATTAAGAAAATATTTTTGTATTTTCGAAAATTTTAAAATAACTCTTCTCAAGAATTCAATTATTTGTATGCAAAATAAAATTCCTCGGAAGAATTCAATTATTTTCATAAATAGTAAAATTCTTCAAAGAAATTTAATTTTTTTAATACAATTTTAATAAAATTTCACGAAAGAAATCAATTATTTTCTGAAATTTGCATAAATCCATTGAAACAATTCAATTATTTAGTCTGCAAACAATTTACTCTCTCTCAAAATAATTCTAAAAGTGATTTAATCTCAAAAGTTCAATTATTTCTAAGATAGTCTGCAAAATTTATTTTAAAAATTCAATAAAATTTAATCATGATTTTGAAAAATTAAAAAAAAAATTCGCAAGAATTGAATTACTTTCATTGATAATGAAATTTTTCAACAATTTCATTAGAATTTTTGTAAATAATTACATTTTTTAAGAATATCTATTAAATTACGTAAAAATACTTAATGAATTTTTTTAGAAGAAATTTTAATTGAAAATTTAAAAAAAACTGAAATTTACAAAGAAATTTATTAAAAACTTTCAAGAACAATTGGATTGTTTTGAAGTTTTTTATTACAATTTTTTTAAATAATTGACCCTGTTAAAGAAATTTCATTAAAATTATCTTTTGAATGTATTTGAATTTTTTCATAGAAATTTTATTAAAATTCTACTGAAAATAATTGAACTCCTGTGATGAGTTTTACAATTTATACAAACAATTTTATTGTTTCGAAGAATTTTTTTTATTAGAATTAGGTATTGAAAATAATTTAATTTAAATTATATTTTGAAAAATAATTTCGAAGAAATTCGAAGAATATAATTCGAATTCGAATTCGAATATAATTTAATTATTTGAAAAGATTTTTGAGAATAATTGATTTTTTTAAAAGAATTTTATTAAATTTTTTTTAAAAGAATTTTTTTTAAATTGTTGAAAATAATAGAATTTTACTAATAATTTTTTTAAATTTGTATTTTTTTTTATTCAAATTGCATTGAAATTAATTGAAATCCTGTAATGAGTTTTACAATTTATAAAAATAATTGAATTGTTTCGAGGAATTTTTTATTTAGATGTTTGAAAATAATTGAATTTAAATAATATTTTAAAAAATAATTGTATTCTTTTGAGAAATTTTATTAAAATTGTATTCAACATAATTTAATTCTTGCGGAGAATTTTACATATTCATTAAAATATAATTTAATTGTTTCGACAAATTTTTGAGAATAATTGATTTTATTAAAAGAATTTTATTAAAGTTTTTGAAAACAATGATTTTTTTTAAAAGAATTTTTTTTAAATTGTTGAAAATAATAGAATTTTACTAATAATTTTTTTAAATTTGTATTTTTTTTTATTCAAATTGCATTGAAATTAATTGAAATCCTGTAATGAGTTTTACAATTTATAAAAATAATTGAATTGTTTCAAAGAATTTTTTATTAAAATGTTTGAAAATAATTGAATTTAAATAATATTTTAAAAAATAGTTGCATTCTTTCGAGAAATTTTATTAAAATTGTATTCAACATAATTCAATTCTTGCGAAAAATTTGACATATTCATTAAAATATAATTTTAATTGTTTCGAAAAATTTTTGAGAATAATTGATTTTATTAAAAGAATTTTATTACAATTTTTTGAAAATAAGGTTTTTTTAAAAGAATTTCTTGAAAATTGTTGAAAATAATCGAATTTAATTCGTACTTTTAATAATAATAATTGTATTTGTTCTATAAATTTGATTAAAATTGTATTGAAAATAATTGAATTACTCTAAAGAATTATTTATGAGAATAACTAAATTCTTTCGAATCTTGACTAACAAATAAGAATATTTAATATTCACTTAATAAACGAATTCTTTATTTTTTCAGTTTCTAATCATATCGAAAATTGATGTTTATTCTTGAAATTATAAATTTTTTTTGTTAATTTACCAAATGAAATGCCGCGTTCGGCAATTATTATTTTTCAGTAATTTTAGTAATTAATTTTTTATTTTTAGATTGAACTGGACAATAGATTTAAATTACGTAAAGACTATCCCGAGAGTTGGTTGGATTATTCGCACAATAAAGTGAGAGTAGTGGAATTTCATCCTCACGCATCGTTTCATTTAATGCAAAATGGATCCACGGTGGAACCGGAATGGAGCTCAGGACCACAGTACATTGTAATGGAACGTTACGCGGAGGGTTTGGCCACCTACGTGACAATTGAGCAAAGAAATACTCTACTCGTGGTGAGAAATCTGACAAATCGCCTCGTATTAACATTGCCCCAGGATAAACACGAATTGGGACAGACAAAATTTCACATTGCCTTGAGGGCAATTGATATGCCAAATCCGGAGATTAATGGAAAGGCCGCCTATGGAATGATCTTCTTTCGACAGGATCAATTGCACATTGATCTCTTTGTCTTTTTCTCCGTATTTTTCTCGTGCTTCTTTCTATTCCTGGCTGCTTGTGTTGTTGGTTGGAAGACGAAGCAAGCGGCCGACGTGAGACGTGCACGACGACGGCATGTCGTGGAAATGTTGCACATGGCGAAACGGCCATTTGCCTCGGCGACAATTCTCTATGATCGCGAGGGAATGAATTGCAGTCCAAGTTCACCGCAACGTAAAGGAAGGCGGAATAAAATTGTCAATTTTCACAGTGACGTGAGGCCAGTTGCTGTTGAACCAACTGACGATGGTGTTGCTGGTGTTGCCACAGTTTTTATCAAGTTACCCGGCGGAGGACAAGCACCCGTTAAATTGGCTCTCGGCAGTTCCTTGATTCTATTAACGCGAGTCTATCCAGTGAATAGTCGCGTATTTCTCCGCCGACGAAACAGTCACGCTATTAATTAAATTCATTAAATTCATTGATTTCATTACTTTTTTTAAAGTAATTTAATTAAATTAAAGTAATTTAATCAATGAGCTGACAATTTTAACAATTTTATGCAAAAAAAAATTTTTTACTATTGCTGAAAGAAATTCTAAATTATTTTCAAAAAAAACTAACAATTATTTAATTCTAATATGATTTTTTCTACAATTTTTTTTTCCCAAATGAATTTTATTTTATTAATTAATAATTTAAGGAGGTTCAATTATCAAATTAACTTATGAATCTCAATTTTTTTTGATCCATGACAATTCTGATTGTATAGATTTTTTTTTGTTTTGTTATTAACAAAAAGGTGCATTTATATAATATGTAAATAATGATAGAAAAAGACTTTGAGAGTGAAAAAGAAAAATTCGATTGCAGAGAAATTTTTCATTTATCAGCATTTGTTGCTCCATAGAAAGAAAAGAAAAATTCAAGTGCCGATTAAATTATTAAGTGTTTTACCGCATATATGCTGCTATGTAGAGAAAAAAAAATTTTTCAAATGTGTTCATATAAAAGAATTTTTATATTCAAATATAAGCAGTATTAAAAAAGAAAAGATCTTTTAATAAAAGCGCGTCATAATTTTTTGTTTACAAAACTTATGTGCAATCGCAGACGATAATAATTATTGTACAATTATGATATTGATAATTATTGTTAAAATTCAATATGTTTACAATTAGACATTTTTTTTGAGTAAAATAATTATATGGCTCACGAATTAGAACGTGCCAAACAGAATAAAAGAAACACGATTCGTATACTAATGTACATTCCTCGGATAGTTTTCTAATTTTTTGTTTGTTTGTTTGTTTGTTTTAGCCAAGTGATAAAAGAAAACTCTCGAGTAAATGTCAAATCCATTATTTTTAAGTAAAATAATGAATTGTATAGTAGATTTTTTAAATATTTAATTAAGAATTTAAGAGTTTAATATAAGTTTACTCACTGTAATTGAACACCAATTTTTTTTTTTTTTTGAAATATTTTTCTCCCGACTTTTAAATTCTATGATATTGTGTCTATAGTTGTATAATTACTATTTGTTACAGTATTTTTATTATTATCACTGGTTAAATGTGGCACAGAAATTTCTATAGAAATTGTATTTTATTGCATATTTTCTAGATAATGTAAAAAAGCTCCGAACATTTTTTTTTAGTAAAGTAATTAAGAATGAAAAACAAAAAAATCTAGTTTTACAGGTTCAAATAGACAATTTTTTCCCTCTTTACTTAAAATGAAAAAAAGAGTAATTTTTTATTTTAATTGAAAACTAACTAACCAACGAAACCAAATTTTTGTTCTGAAAGAAAAATTAATGTTAATAAATTCGGGAAAAATTTTTATTTTCAACAAAAAGGAAAAAAAAATGTACGAAGCTTTATTCTAAATAAAAGATTTATTTTTTGAAAATTAAACTACCAGTTTCTGAAAATAATTAGTTTTTGAAAAGTTCCATTTGAATTTTTTATACAAAAAAGAAAATATAGAATATGTTAGATGGAAAGGAAAAAAAAGTGCGAAAAGAGAGAAAATCGCTGTTTCCGAAGTGTGAAATTTTAATAAAAAAAATGTAGATTGTACATTGGTTGGTAAAACACTTCTTATAGTTAATTTAAATTTTGCAATTGTAAAAAAAAAATATCTTAAACTTTTTATAAATAAAATACGTAATATTATAAAATTTTATAATAATACATATACGTATATTATATAATATATATTATATTGAATATCGTATAATATTATACATTTAATACATAATATTACAAACATGTTGTGTATATCAAGTGTAAGATGATATTATAAAATGTAAAAATATATATTAAATATTTAAGTCATTAATTAATGTATAACAATCATTGTACAGAATCTTATATGTAATAATTTAGTATTATTTTATAAGCATTGCGAATTTATATATATATTATGTAATATGTATATTATAAATTATACAGGAAAAAATTAGCAAACCTTATCAGATACAAACACAAGAAAAAATTAAATCAATTAAACGTGAAAATATTTTCCTCATTGTTAGGAACATATATATGTACGTGTTTAATAATAATTTTAAAAAGTTGACAACATTTCGTCTCATTCTTTAGTTCACCACTCATGAAAATATTCAATTTTGCTCTTTTCATTTCTCTAAATAATAAAAGTAAATTTTTCTAAATAATAAAAATATATTTTTATATTAAAACATTATAATTTTCAGATTTCAGGGCTCGAAGTAGGTCCGTAAATCCTGAAAAAGTCTGTAACTTTGCTTCAAGTCCATAAAAGTCCGTTTTTTTAAAAAAAAGGTCCATAAAGTCCGTAATTTCATTAAAAAATTATGAATAGTTCGTAAATTGTACGATATAATTTGAAGAATTTAAGAGAAATTACAAATGATTGCAGAAATTCAATTATTTTTAAAAGTAATCAAATTCTTCGCAAAAATTCAATTATATTCAAAATTTTTTTTAAATTCTCGTCAAAATTTCAATTATCTTTAGAAATATTGAAATTCTTATCCGAAATGCATATATTTTCAAAAAAACTAAAAAACATTGTCAACATTTCAATTATCTGTATAAATAAGTAGCAAAATTTTTCAACAAAATTCAATTATTTTCAAAAATTTTATTAAAATTCATTAAAAAATTTCAATTATTTTCATAATTAACAATATTTATCACACGAATTCATTAATTTCTAAAGTAACAAATATTATATTATTTATTTTTGTATTTAAATAATTGAATTCTGGTAGAATTTTCTCATAAACATTGATTTAAAAATAGATTTGAGTTAAAATCTTAGATTATAAAAAAATAATTGAATTTGGGAAATTTTTTTTAAATTGTCCTAAAAAATAATTGAATTTCTACCAAAAAAGTTTTATCAAAAGTTTTTAAAATGCTTGAATTTCTGCTAAAATTCTAATATTTTTTTAAATAATTGAATTCTTGAGAAGAATTTTATTGAAAATATTCGATTCCCTGCAAAGATTTTTATTATTTTACGAAAATATTTAAATTCTTTCGAAAATTTTATTAGTATTTCTGAAAGTAATTAAAGATCTGCTACGAATTTTGTTACTTTTAATTTATTCGAAGAATTTTATTAAAATTTTTAATACTAATTTAAATTCTGGGAATTTTTTACAAGAATTTAATTATTTTTGAAAATTTTAATAAAATTCTTCGCAAGAATTCAATTATTTTCATAAATAATTAAATTTAATGCAGAATTTCAATTATTTTTAATACAATTTTAATCAAATTTCTCTAAAAATGTAATTATTCTTAAAAATTTTATTAATATTCGTTAATAGAATTCAAGCATTTGATAATTTGACGTCGGTGAAGTTTGCAACGTTTATGATCAACGATTAAAAGAAAAAAAATATTTTCCTACGAATAAAAATAAAATTTTTTTTTTACAAATATTTTCTTTTGTAAATAATCATTAAAGAAAATTAATTGTACAATTTTCTTTACGAAAATTTATAACAATTTCCTCTAAAAAATATTTTTTTCTAAAATCGTTGACTATAAACGTTGTGAACTTCGCCAACGTATAATTTGTTGATACAAATTTTTTATGGGAATTGAATTTTAAGAAACGTTCAATTCTTCAATAAATTATTTAATTGCGTTTTACTTTTATTTAAATAATTGAATTCTAGTAGAATATTCTAATAAAAATTGAATTTTATTTCATAAAAATGAATTTCAGTTAAAATTTTAGATAATCATTGAATATTAAAAGCAATATAGCGTGAATTTAAAAAAATAATTGAGATTTGTAATTAATTTTGTTGAAAAAGTTTAATTGAGTTTTATTAATACTCTTTTCAGTTTCTATTTTCTAATATTTATTTAATAAGAGAATTTAACTAATAATTGAAATTTCGTAAAATTAAATATTGTAAAGAAATGAATTTGAAAATTGTCAAAGAACTTTTTCGAAAATTCTAAAAAATAATCGATATAAAGAAGAATTAATTACATTTTAGATAATAATTCTCGAAAATAATAATTGAATTGATAATGATTTTAATTATTATAAACTATTTTTATTAATAATTAATATTATTTATTAGAAAACAGGAAGAAATCGATGACTAAAGTTGCCTGATTCTATTTTTGTCAGTTGGTCCGTAATTTTTAATTTTTGATCCGTAAAGTCCGTATTTTTTCATACTTTCACTGCTTCGAGTCCTGAGATTTGGAAAATAATGATATTTTATTGCACTTTAACTTAGACTTGCGCTTAAATTGCTTAAGAGAATTTTTTCAAGTACGTCCAATGGATTTAGTAATCTCGAGCCGCTAATTATTATTTTCGGATGATTTGAAACTGAAGACGATTTTTCTTGAACGATTCTTGCTTCGTCTGGTGTTATTCCCCCGAGAATGTAGATTATAATTAATGCACTGTCCGAAGGGTGTTTCATTCTTCCCGTCATTAGAAGACTATGAAAAATTGTTAATAATTTCGTTAAAATTTAAAAAGAAAATTCGGAATTTAAAAAAAGTGTTTGCATTTTAAGAACTTACTTAAAACTA
Organism: Leptopilina myrica (nomen nudum); assembly: GCA_032872475.1. Classification (NCBI taxonomy): domain Eukaryota; kingdom Metazoa; phylum Arthropoda; class Insecta; order Hymenoptera; family Figitidae; genus Leptopilina; species Leptopilina myrica (nomen nudum). Next base: position 19,036,147 of record CM065467.1, on the reverse strand, counting down.
GTTGAGAGTAGAGAAAAAGTATTGCACTGTAGATCGGGAATTTCCGGTTTATTCGGATCAATTAAATCCGTAACAAGCCTTTCGACGAGACCAACTCTTTTTGCCATTTCCTGTTTATTTGATTTGCTAATAATTGATCTGGAAATAAATTATTAAATAAATAAATATTAGGTGCGCGTTACAAATAATAATAATAAAGTAAACAAGAAATCAAAAATAATTGAAATATATATTTAATAATTAATATTAATAGGTACTAATAATTAATATTAATAATTAATATTAATAATTAATAATAATATATTGAGAAGTGAAATATTAAATTACTTGTAATTCTGTAAAGTATGTCGTTGACTTGCAATCGCATGGAATAAATCCATAATATGGATGGCAATTTGTTTTGATGTTTTCTTCATTACTTCAGCATCACTAATACCTAGCATAGAAAAATAAAATAATTAATCAAACTTACTTTTTCTCATTGTTCCGGTACACAAAAGGAAAACTTACCAAAACTGAGAAGAATTAATGTTTGATGATAAACTGATAAATCCTCACTGGATTCGACTTGATTGCATTTTTCCATATCTTCAAAAATTGCATCGGCTAATGAATTTCTCAATTGTTCCTCCTGTTGTGGTGGGAAATTAATATCATTTCCAACCATTGAATAAACGTGAATTAAAAGAACCAATAAATTGTCCATTGTCAATCCTCTCGACGATCGCGATTGTATAATATTGCTCAACTGTAATTTAATATAATTATTATGATTATAAAAACCCAATAATATCCAATAATTAAATTTGTAAAAATTAAATTAAATTAAATTAAATTAAATTAAATAAATTAATAATAAAAAAAATAGTATAGGCAAAAAAATAATACAGAATAAAATTCTTCTTGGGAATTAAATTATTTCTTTAAAATTTTAATAAAACGATGAAAAAATTCTTTATAAAAATTTAATTACCTATTTTAATAAATGAATAAAAATTGTTGAGAAAAATCAATTTTTTAAAAATATAATTCTAAATGGATTCCTCGAAAAAATTAATTAGTTTCAATTGTTGAATAATAAAAATACTTTCAAAGAATTCAATTATTTCCAGAAAATTTTATTAAAATTCAATATTAAAATCTTTGATTAGAATAATATTAACAAACTCAAGTAACAATTATTTTTTTAAAAAATTAATTATTTTCAAAAGATTGAAAGAAATTAGCCAAGAAAGTTCTTCTCGGAAATTCAATTACTTCTTAAAAATGTTAATAAAATTTTTTAATTTATTAACAAACACGATTTTTTAAAATATTAAGAGAAATTTTTATTAAAAAAATTAAATAAATTTCAAAATTTTCAACATAAAAGAAAACTAAACCATCAAAAAAATTTTTTAAAAAATTAATTTATTATTTTCAATAAATTTAAAGAATTTCTAAAAAATGTTATTGAATTTTCGTGAAGATTTTTATTAAAATTTTTAAAAGTCCTAATTAAATTCTATTGAAGAATTTCTTTCAGTTTTTTTTAAACAAATGGAGTTTCTTTAAAAATTTTAATTGAAAATTTTAAAAGCAATTGGATTTTATAAAGAAGATTTTTATTAAAATTGTATTAAAAATAATTGAATTCTTGCGAAGAATTTTATTACTATTTATAAAAATAATTGAATTGTTCCGAAGAATTTATTAAAATTTTAGAAAATAAATGAATTTTATGTTAATATTTGAAGATTTTAATTCTTTCGAGTCTATTAAAATTGTTTTGAAAATAATTAAATTTCTGCAAAGAATTTTACTACTTATAAACATAAATGAATTATTGCAAAGAATTTCATTATTTATAAAAATAATTGAAATGATTCGAAGAATTTATTAAAGTTTTGAAAAATAATTAAATTGGTTTGAAGAATTTTATAGAAATAATTGAAAATAATGAAATTTTTTTTTACTTTTTATAAAATATTTTGACAATAATTGAATTATTTTTAAAGAATTTTAAATTTCTTGTTGAAATAGAATTTTATGGAAATTTTTGAACATAATTAAGTTCTTCCTTGTAATATTATTTAAATTGGATGAAAAAGAATTTAATTCCTTCAAAGAATTGTAGTTTTTATAAAAATAATTGAATTGTTTCGAAGAAGTTATTATAATTTTAGGAAATAAATAAAAATTATGAAAATATTTTAAAATATTTGAATTCATCCGAAGAATTTAATTAAAATTGTTTTGAAAATAATGGATTTCCTGCAAAGAATTTTACTATTTATAAAATTAATTGAATTCTTGCGAAGAATTACACTATATTTATAAGAATAATTTAATTACTTCCAAGGATTCATTAAAATTTTAGAAAAAAATTGAATTTTTTCGAAGAATTTATTATAATTTTCAGAAATAATAACATTAGTTTGAAGAATTTTACAGAAATAATTGAAAATAATTAAATTTTTTTCTTTCTTATAAATATTTTGACAATAATTGAATTATTTTAAAAAAATGTTAATTCTTGTAGAAATAGAATTTTATGGAAATTTTTGAAAATAATTAATTTCTTTCGTGTAATATTATTTAAATTGGATGAAAAAGAATTCAATTGCTTCAAAGAATTGTAGTTTTTATAAAAATAATTGAATTGTTTCGAATAAATAAAAATTATGACTATGAAATTATTTTAAAAATTTATATTTGAAAAAAGAAATTTGTAATTTGCATAACAACAGCAAATTGAACAACAAGTTCCGCGCGTAACATTTGCTAGTTAAATAATAAATTATCATTAAAAAATACATTAAAAAAAAATTACCTGTGCAACAATGCTCGATGCATCGCGACTAATTGCCAAATTTTGAAGTATCAACTTTTCGAAACTCACTAGTAATTCCAATTGGGCCGTTTTATCCGATTTCAAGGCTTGAATAGCAGCAATAATAATCTAAGAGTGAAAATTTTTCCTTTGATAAATACTCAAGAAAATATTTCATTAGTTAAACTTCATTATAATGAAGTATTTTAATAGTAGTAGTAGTAGTAATATTTTAACTATTTTATAATTTTATATCAAGGTTTAAAATTATTTTTATTATTAAGTTATGTTTAAATAAATATTTTAATTTTCTAATGTTTATATTTCAAAAAAGATTATTTTTCTTTACTTGAAGTGTTTTGCTCGATCGAGTTAGATTTTCAATATTCTCTGAATTGCGAAATTTGTGAACCAATTTTTCCAAACTATGAGCCGATACTCGAGTTGCTAATTTTGTCTTTATTGGACTTTCATGAACTGTACTCATGTCATTCAACATTTTATTAAACGCCAAAAGCAAATCTTTCTGCTTTTTATGAAGCAGTAAATCAAGAAAATTCGTTTCGTTCGTAGCCAGACAACCCGGTACCATGAAGGATGACAAACATTCCTAAAAAAAACCTCTTTTATCAAAAAAAGAACTAAATAAGTATCTTAATTGAATTTAAAAATATCCTTACCTCTCCTTCGAGACAAAAAGGTGACATATTGACAGCAATGTCATTATTATGATGATTTAAATGCGGTAAAGTGCAAAGAATTCTGCCCAACAATGATTCGGTATTATAAGAGCAGGCAGTACATAAATCTAACGTTCTATCCAATAGAATAAAAGAAACAGTTCGTTCGTCAGAAATTTGCTGTTAATATAATGTTTAACTAAATATTAAATTTGTTTTCTTATTATTGTCAAATAAAATCAAGAGAAGAAGAAGAAGATTAAGTTTTCTCCATTGATTTAATTTTGAAATCTAGAAATTTCTCTATATTTAAATATTATTTATTATTTATTATTACCTTTCGTCTATTTATTGCCGAGGGCAATGTTGCCAATTTTTCAGCAACAATATTACTCAGCCGACCCATTGAATAAACATCTTCTTTGACATTTAAATTTGAAAATAAACTATGCATTGAACTGGCAAAATATTCCACGTCATTTTCATAATGAAGAAGTGAATTCTCATCAATTGGTGGCATCATATTTCCAAATGGTGGTGTCAAAAATACCGAATCATTCAAAGATGCGGTGAAAATCGGTGAATAAATTATCGTTACACTTGAATCTCCAAACTGAAAAGAAGCACAATCCTTTTTGTTAAGAAAATATTTATTTAAATTGTAAAAAAAAAGAAAATTTTCTTAGCGATACCTCTGTTTCGTATTTTCCATCGGTCGTCCATTTTTCATTTTGTCGCTGTAATTCATCGTAATTAATTTTGCTGTCACGGGGAAAAATTTTATTATAATCCAATACACTCGTGTGTACCGAACAAAATATAATGCATTTGGAAAAACGATTTTTCTCTAAAATTAATTTTAGAGTCTCATTGTAAAATGATGATTCTGCCGAGGTCGAAATTACCACAGCTTTTTTTGTTTCTTTCGCTTTTATAAACTGTAAAAGTAAAGAAGAAGAAAAAATAATATTAAATTAATAATCAAATTAATATTATTAACAGGGTGTCTACTATTTTCATTCAACAAAATTCCCGGTTACCTAATTTTTTCCCGATTTTCTTTTCTCATAAAATTTAAATTTAAATTTGATTTCGAACATAAATAAATAATACATTTAATTGAAAATTTGGAAAATAATTTTTTCAATTTTTTAAAAATAATCTTGTCTTCTTATAATTATAATTGGAAATTTTCTTTTTCAAGTTTATTACAATTCTATTGATAATAATTGAATTTCTGCAAAGAATTTTACTATTTACAAAAATAATTGAATTCCTTGCAAAGAATGATATTATTTATGAAAATAATTTAATTCCAGTGAAGAATTTTATTACAATTTTAAAAAAAGCAGTGATAATTAATTATTTAGTTAATAAGTAATAAATATTAAATTTGCTTAAGAAATGATAAATATAATTTATTTGAACATTCAGAAATTTGAGATTATAAAAATTTAAGAGAAGTTCAATAATTATAACTATTGAATAATAATAATAGAATAATATAATTTTTAGAAGCGAAAAATTAATTTAAAACTTTAAGAGGGACTTTATATTTTAAAAATAAATTTATAATTACGGTCACTAACTTCCCTTGATTATTTTCGAAAAATTTAAATTAAAATTCTTTCAAAGAATTAAATCATTTTAAAAAAATGTAAAGAAATTTCAATTATTTCAAAAATTTTCAATTATTTGTTTAGAAAAATTAAATTATCTTGAAACAATGGAATTGAAAATGTTTAACAATTTTATTTTTCAGAATTAAAAAAAAAAATTTGCTAGAATTCAATTTTAATAAAAAATTTGAAGTGCATAACGTGTTTTTTTTTAAATTAACTAATAATAATTTTAATTATTAATCTTCGCACTAAGAAACATGAATTCATTAAAATGTGACTATAAAATCCAATTATTAATTCATTATTAAGTTAAAATACATTGAAAATTTTATTTGTTAAAAAGTTTCTAAAGAAATTCTGTAAGAAATTCAATTACATATTTTCAGTCGAATTTCACAATATTTCTATTAACTCCATAATATTTTAAAATTTATTTACATAATCTGTTTGAATTAGTGCCTGACTTTTACTATCAAATTAATTTTTTTTTAACTAATTCAAAGTTAGAGAAGAGTATAAATATCTATAAAAATTGAAATAAAAAGTAATTTTTTGTGAAAACAAATTAAAATACTCAATTTTTTTTCAATTTTAGTGAAAAATACCCGGTTTTGTATATAAAAATCCCGGTTTTTCCCGGTTAGTAGACACCCTTTAAATAATAAATTACTAAATGACGAACTGTCAAATGATAACTTACTTGTTAATTTTCACAATAGCTTTACTAATTTCAAATAAAATTTAAATTAAAACATCCATTACCTTTAAATTAAATAAAGACAATTCGTGAACAGATAATGCCCCCGCATTTTTGAAGCTAAGATATGCTTTATCGCCGGAATGCCAATGAAAACATTCGGCTGCTGCATGATCAATGTAAACAGCAGCTTCTGAAACTTCGGCTAAAACACCTCGCCAGCAGTTTTCAGCAAAGTCAATTAAACTTCCGACCTGATGCATCTTTCTCCTCAATCTTAATTACTTCAAAAAAGATACAAGCATGTGTTTAAAAATTGATATTTTTCTCTTCTTTTTTTAGCCTTTTTTCACCAACTGTCAGAACAATGTTTTATATTTCAAAATGTATGAAACATTTCGAAATAAGTTGACTATAAACTAAAAGTTTTCTCTTCCTTTCTGTTTACTTAATATTACAGTTTATTAAAACTAAGGAAATAAATAATAAGCATATAAGTAACTTTTTTATTGTTGTAATTTCACTCAATGACAAGTCCACGTAGATGACAGCAGCAGACGACGTTTTTTTTTGTTTTTTTGCAACTTCCCAACCTTGGTGTAAAGCAGGGTTCGGTAGTTGCAACCTTAAGCTTATTTCATATTCGCATTTTTGCCATTCGCCTTAACTCTCATTGCTCCATTCAAATTTGCGCGCGGACTCAATAGACCAATGAGAGTATACTTGAAAACATAAAGGTGCATTCAGAGGTAATTTTCTAGCCATCGATAGTCAGCATAGTCAATTTTCAGAACTTTTTCACTTTAATTTATTAATTTAAGCAATTATTAACTAACTTTATCATTACAATGTTTTGTTAAATTGTCACTTACTTTCATTTTAACGTAAAACTAAAAAAAATATAGGTATAATCAGTAATTTAGTAACAAGTACCTCCGTCTATGAAACGTCATGGAAGAATTGTAAACAAGTGCAACAAAACACGTGTTCCAAGAGATTTGTTTATCTCTGTATAAAATAATACGTTTATTGTTTTCATAATTTAAATGAAATTTGTTCTATAAATTTTACAGAAATCGATAAAGTCATAGGAAATTAAACGTTCTCAAGCCGATACTTTTTAATTCGCCAATTTGTCAATTCTAACCTTAAAAACAATGGCTTCGAAATTTAAGAAATCTCGAGAATCGAGAATTCAAATGGAAGAGCACGGTGTTATTAACGTAAATACCAACTATTTTATAGTAGAATAATTAATTTTTCTTTTCACTTTATAAATTTGTTTTTCGTTTTGCAGAATCTTGAAGAGCCTTGGAGTTTAAAAATTTTTAAAGAGGTAAAGAGGCTCGCACATTGTTTTTTTGAGATCTAAATGAAAGAAAATTGTTTCTTCATTCAACAGTTTGAAGAATAAGTGAATGTTTGTTTTTTTTTCTTTCAGAATTTCAATATTAAAATAGTCAAGGAATCGGAAAATCAAATGGAATTAGAATTCGATTTAATTGGATGTCAAACTTCTTTGGCGAATGCAATTCGCAGAATTCTTATAAGCGAAGTGCCATCGATGGCAATTGAGAAGGTTTTTATCATGAACTATAATAGTATAATGCAGGAGGAAGTTTTAGCTCACAGGTAAAGTAAATTTTTTTCTATAAAATACAATCTTTATTTTGAGAGATAAAAATAAATTTTTTTGCCCCGAATAGACTTGGACTCGTTCCCTTGAGAGCTGATCCTCGATTATTCGACTATCCATCAAACGAAGGAAACAAAGACGACGAAGTAAGTGAACACGATACTTTGAGGTACGAGTTGAAAATTTCCTGTTCGCACAATAAACAAGCTTCTAAAGAATCGAGAAGACTCGAAGAAATGTACATTAATCACAAGGGTGGGTAAATTTTTCTTCTTTTTATTCATATTGAGAAAAATTTTTAATTTTTTAAAAAATATAATTTTTCTCTTTCATTAAATGTAATTATTTGAACAACTCGTATAGTAAATGCCAAAATATTTCTAACAGCAACTTGAATTAAAATTCAAAATTTATTTCAATAAAAGTTGGCAAAATTTTCGATTGTTTCAATTTTTTGAAAATTATTTTCGGAAATAGAAGTATTTTTTAAAAATTTTAGTTTCATTTTTGTCAAGAAACAATTTTACGAAATTTCTGAATTAAATTTTTACAAAACTTTAATACTTTTTGTTAAACAAAAATTTAAAAACTTATTCATATTTATTTTTTCCAAGGAAGTAGAATTTCAAATAATTTCAATAAAAAACCTCATGAAATATAATTCTTTCCAAAAAATTTACAACTCTAATTCATTCAAAATTCAATTATTTTTGTTAGAATTTTTGAATAAAATTATTGAAAAACTTTAATAATTTTAGAAGAAAAAAATTTAATATTTTTTTTAACAAAAATTTAAAGATTTTTACTTTTGCTTTCCTTAAATTTTCAAGAAACTTAATTTAAAAACCTTTTAAAATTTAATTAATTCCTAAAATTCCTGTTGCAACGGTTTAAATATTTAATTATTTTTTTTAATTTTAACAGAAAATTTTTTTTAAATCAATTTCTATCAGAATTCAACTACGAGAATTGAATTATTTAAATAGAATAATTTTGGTAAATTCACAAAATGATATAATTTCAAAAATATAATTATATTTCTAGACAATTTTTAAAGAAGAAAAAATAAAATTCTTTAAAATGTAAAATTTTACAGAATTTCCAATTGTTTCAATTTGTTAAAATTATTATTGTGAATTCAAGTAGCTTTTTCTTGAAAAAATTTTAATTACTATTTTTCAAAACCTAATTTTTAAAAAATAGCCAAATTAAATTTTTCAAATTTTAATAACTTTTGTAAAATAAACATTTAACTAATTATTGTTCTTTATTTGTTTAAAATTTTAAAATACTTAAAAATTTGAACTGCAAGTCTTCTAAAATTCAATTAATTTTCTAGAATTTTTCAATAATTTTATTCCAAATTTTATTTTTAAGGAAGCTAACAAATTAAAACATTTCACATTTGACAAGATTTTCTACACATTTTTTACACTCGCAGTCTACAAATTAATATTTAAATTTTTTTAAAACTAAATGGAGTTTCTTTAAAAATTTTAATTGAAAATTTTTAAAGCAAATGAATTTTATGAAGAAGAATTTTACTAAAACTTTTTTAAAAATAATAATACTTTTTGTTCAACAAAAATTTAAAAAGTTATTCATATTTATTTTTCCCGAGGAATTTGAAACTTCAAATAATTTCAATGAAAAACCTCATGAAATATAATTATTTCTAAAATTTACAACTGTAATTCATTCAAAATTTAATTATTTTTTTTTAGAATTTTTGAATAAAATTATTGAAAAACTATAATAATTTTTGAATAAAATTATTGAAAAACTATAATAATTTTTGAATAATAAAATTTTACTAATAATGTTTTAAAACAAAAATTTAAAGATTTTTACTTTTGCTTTCCTTAAATTTTCAAGGAATTTAATTTAAAAACCTTTTAAAATTTAATTAATTCCTAAAATTCCTCTTATAACGGTTTAAATATTTAATTATTTTTTAGAATTTCAACTGAAATTTTTGTTAAATCAATTCGTATCAAAATTCCACTACGAGATGTGAATTATTTATATAGAATAATTTTTGTAAATTCATAAAATGATATAATTTCAAAAATATAATTATAATAATTGACAATTTCTAAAGAGGAAAAAATAAAAATCTTTAAAATATAAAATTTTACAGAGTTTCCAATTGTTTTCATTTGTTAAAATTATTATTGTGAATTCAAGTACCTTTTTCTTGAAAAACTTTTAATTACTTTTTTTCAAAAATATAATTTTTTTTAAATTTCTAAATTAAATTTTTCAAATTTTAATAACTTTTGTAAAATAAATATTCAACTATAATTATTGTTCTTTATTTGCTTAAAGTTTTAAAAGTATTTTAAAATTATTAAATTACGTTTTTTTTCATTACAATAGATTTTTTCTTTCGTGAAATCAAAAAAAAAATTCATTTAAATTTTCAGTTTACAGTAATGATATAAAATGGGTGCCAATTGGAAAGCAAAGCGAGATTTATCCGAGAGGCGAGGAACAAGTTGGAGTAATTGACAAGGACATTTTAATAAATGTTTTGAATCCAGGTCATGAAATGCACATTTTTATGCATGCGGTCAAAGGCATCGGCAGGGATCACGCCAAATTTTCTCCCGTCTGTACGTATTAGTTTATAAATTTATTTATTTATTATTACTTATTCTTATTATTTAATTATTTTCTTTAAATTTCTTATTATATTTAGTGTCCGTTAATTTCTCAATAATTTACTTTTATCCCTTTGTTTTCTCCTTTTTCTCTGTCTATTTATTCTTTTCCCCTCGTTGTGTTTTCTTTACCTAATTTTCATTTTTTTTTGCATTTTTTTGTTTCAGCAACCGCATTTTATCGATTATTGCCAAGAATAACATTGCTAAAAACAGTGAAAGACGAGAGGGCGGAAAAATTGAAAAAATGCTTCAGTCCAGGAGTTATTGAATTGGTGAAAACTGAAGGAGGTGGAAAAGAGGCTCAAGTGATAAATTCTCGATACGACAGTTGTTCTCGTAATGTTGAACGTCACGAGGATTTGAAAGATTGCGTTTCACTCGAGAGGGAACCAAATCATTTTATCTGTTAGTATACTTGAAATATTGTTGTAATTTTCTTCAATAAATTATCAAGAAAAATAAGAACCAAGAAAAATAGTATAGGAAGTAAATATTCTCTGATGCAAAAATTACAAACATAACCTAAAATTTGTTCACAGTTACCATTGAGTCTGTCGGTGCACTTCCATCATCAGTTCTTTTTGTCGAAGCCGTGAAAATTCTCAAAGGTAAATGTCGAAGTTTCATCGAACTCTTAGATTCGATTAGTTAATTAATATCAAGTTGTTGTGAAAAGAATTTTCCATCGTCGGATTTGTAATAAATTTCTTATATAGAAACCATAATACAATGAATTTAAAATTGGTTTCTTCTCTAATTTGTAAGATTAAAAAAAAATAAATTAAGTTTTAAACAATTGTATGTTTATCTATATTTTTTTACCCCGCAGTGTATTTTTTATTTTCTCTTTTTCTGAAATTTAAACTTTGGCGGGAAAACGGTTTCAAAATGGCGCCTCAATTACGTCTTGTCTTGATCGTCTTTATTTGACAGTTTGTTGACGTTTTGCGCCTTTTGTCACATTAACTATAACAAAAAACAATTTTTCCGATTGTTTCCCAATTTCCACTGTTCTAAAGTGTAACAATATTTCAAACAAGAAGTTTCAAAAAGCGATAAACATCGACAAGAATGGATTCGCTAAAAGCGGAGATACAGAGAAAACGAAAAGAACTGGAGGAAAAGAAACTCTTGTGCGGTAAGAAGAAATATTTCAAAAGATCCGATCTATTGGCGAATAATGTGGAAAAACAGGAGAATAATGGCGTGAATAGTGATCGATTGCAATCGGTGAAGTCCGAGGAAAAAGCCGGTGTCGAGGAGACTAATGAACATCTAACCTTACCGCGAAATGAGGTTATACGTCGTCTTCGTGAACGTGGTGAGCCAATTTTACTATTCGCCGAAACGGAGCAGGACGCTTTTAAAAGACTGAGAAAATGTGAAATTCTCGAGCCCGAGGTGAATAAGGGTTTTAGAAATGATTTCCAGGAGGCAATGGAACAAGTCGACTTGGCCTATGTGAATGAAATTCTCGCACCCCTAAAACCAGGAAGTAATGGCGCAAAAGTGGAGGTGAATCTTCTCGACGAAGGCGTAACGTACGAGGATCTACAGCAAAAATCGACGAAATTAAATACCGGCGATCGTGAATATGACATGAATGTTATCACACAATTCCTGCAGTTCCTCGTGCAAATGTGGGGCAATCAGCTGAATAGTCGTGGCGCAGCTGAGAAAATGGGAACAAGAGGGAAAATGGCGAGTGCAACTTACGCTCAAACGAGGGAGTATATTAAGCCACTACTTCGTAAATTGCAAAATAAATCCCTCACCGAAGACATCACTGACAGTTTGACGGAAATTGTGAAACATCTTCTCGAACGGAACTATATTCTCGCGAGTGATGCTTATTTACAAATGGCAATTGGCAATTCACCCTGGCCAATTGGTGTCACTATGGTTGGTATTCACGCTCGTACCGGAAGGGAGAAGATTTTCTCGAAAAATGTCGCTCACGTTATGAATGACGAGACACAACGAAAATACATTCAGGCTTTAAAGAGATTAATGACCAAGTGCCAGGAATATTATCCCACTGATCCTTCACGTTGTGTCGAATTTTCAAAAATATGAATTCTTTTCTTCTATTTTCAAATATTTCCATTTTTTTTGCGTCAAAGAATTTTAATTCCTTTTTTCTCGACCTTATAAAGAGAAATTGTTTTCTCTCCTCTCGACACTACTTGTAAATTTTAATCTCTTTCGAAAAAAATGTACATATATTAATAACTGTAAATAAATGCGTGAAACATCTTTTTAGAAAATAAAGGAATTCAATTTAACTTTTTATTATGACTTCACATTTTCCCATTATTTTATTTTTATTGTATAATAATCGACATAACCTGTTCTCACCTGAAGTTAGCGTTATTTTAACTTACAATGTTTTGTTTTGTAGTTTAAATTGATATGTCAAAAGAAGAAAAGTTAATTTGTAGACTGTGTGTAAAAAATTTGTAGAAAATTCTGTAAAAATTAATATTTTAAAGAATTTTATTTTTTCCTCTTCGAAAATTGTCTATAAATATAATTATATTTTTGAAATTATATCATTTTATGAATTTACAAAAATTATTCTATTTAAATAATTCAATTTTCGTAGTTGAATTCTGATAGGAATTGATTTAACAAAAATTTAAATTCCTTGAAAATTCAAGGAAAGCAAGTTTAAAAATCTGTAAATTTTTATTTTAAAAAAGTATTAATAAAATTTTTATTTTAAAAAATTATTAAAGTTTTTCAATAATTTTATTCAAAAATTCTAAAAAAAATAATTGAATTTTGGATGAATTATAGTTGCAAATTTTAGAAATAATTATATTTCATGATGTTTTTCATTGAAATTGTTTCAAATTTTGATTCCTCGGGGAAAATAAATATAAATAAGTTTTTAAATATTTGCTAAAGAAAAATAATTGAAGTTTTGAAAAATTTAATTCAGAAATTTCGTAAAATTGTAAAATTTCTAGAAACGTAATTGATTTTTGGAAGACTTCCAGTACAAATTTTTAAGTATTTCGAAGTTTTAAGCAAATAAAGAACAATAATTAGTTAAATATTTATTTTACAAAAGTTATTAAAATTTGAAAAATTTAATTTGGAAATTTTTAAAAAATTAGGTTTTTGAAAAATAGTAATTAAAATTTTTTAAAGAAAAAAGTACTTGAATTCTCAATAATAATTTTAACAAATTGAAACAATTGGAAATTCTGTAAAATTTTATATTTTAAAGAATTTTATTTTTTCCTCTTTAAAAATTGTCTATAAATATAATTATATTTTTGAAATTATATCATTTTATGAATTTACAAAAATTATTCTATTTAAATAATTCAATTCTCGTAGTTGAATTCTGATAGGAATTGATTTAACAAAAATTTCAGTTAACATTTAAAAAAATAATTAAATATTTAAACCCTTCTAACAGGAATTTTAGGAATTAATTAAATTTTAAAAGGTTTTTAAATTAATATTAAAATTCAATGTTAAATTTAATATTAAAAAAAATTAAAAATTTTTTTTTAAGTAATAAAATTTTTTTCTTCTAAAATTATTAAAGTTTTTCAATAATTTTATTCAAAAATTCTAACAAGAATAATTGAATTTTGGATGAATTACAGTTGTAAATTTTAGAAATAATTATATTTCATGAGATTTTTCTTTAAAATTATTTGAAATTTCAAATTCCTCGGGAAAAATAAATATGAATAAGTTTTGAAATTTTTGTTTAACAAAAAGTATTAAAGTTTTGAAAAATTTAATTCAGAAATTTCGTCAAATTGTTTCTTGACAAAAATGAAACTAAAATTTTTAAAAAATACTTCTATTTCCGAAAATAATTTTTAAAAAATAGAAACAATCGAAAATTTTGCCAACTTTTATTGAAATAAATTTTGAATTTTAATTCAAGTTGCTGTTAGAAATATTTTAACATTTACTAGACGAGTTGTTGAAATAATTAAATTTAATGAAAAACCGTAAGAAAAATTATATTTTTTAAGAAATTAAGAATTATCATTAAATTTGGAAAAGCAAATTTTGAAAGTAACAATGGAAAAGAAAATTTTACGCGCGTGTAATTTTGCCAGTTCAATAAATAAACTAAAATAATCCAAAATATCAACTTTGTTTAAACAAACTTTATTTATAAATTTGTCATTAATATTCTCTTACAGTTTGTTTATTTCTTTACACATTTCTAATGGCTAACAATGTTCAGTAAAGAATTTTATACGACAATGCTGCCAAGCATTACAAATTTTTTTTCTTAAATGTATAAATTTTTTTTTTGTATCTTTTTTTATACTTTTTCTTAGTATAAATTTTTATAATAATAATAATAATAATAATAATAATAATAGTCTTGATAGTAATGCGCAATTCTTGAAATTTTTATTTCAAGCCTTTTTCGATGATCATTTGCAAATGGAATAGTAATTGAATTATTATAATAAATAATTCAATTAGTTAATCAATTAATTAATTACACATAATCGTATTTGAAGATTTCTCCATAATTTATTAAAACTATATTTTTTATTATTAATTATTCCTTATTAATTATTAATTTACGATTAAATTATTTTTAATTAAAAAAACATATTTTTTATATAAATTAAAATTTCCATTCCATATTTTTTTTACACATTTACATTGAAAATATTAAATATTTATATTGCCAAGTAGGATAAAATTTTTACACACTTCGCCATTTCGCTAATTAAGAAAAATTTCGGTAAATTCATTTTTTTTTTTGGTTTAATAATAATCGATGCATTCGTTTTTCAGAAAAAAAATTCTATACTTTAAAATCTAGAAATTTTTTTTCACAAACAAAAATTTGTGAAAAAGGAACAAAGCTTTCGTTCAGTAAGTAAATTAATTTAAAAATGCTTAAAAGTCTAGACTAAGAAAGAGGAATAATGATAAAAATTAAAAATTCTATCGATTAGTAGGTACGTTGGGATAGTTTCCAAAAGTTCAAAGTAAATATACTTTTGACTGGTAAAATTCTCATAACTATATATGGTAAAAATTATTTAAAACAACTAACACGTATTGGAAAAGAAATTAAACAATGCCATTTTTTTTAAACAGTAACAGCCATCGCATACAATTGCTATAATATAGAAGGTAAATATATCACTTAATATACAATTTTTTCCTTAGTACATCATTTTTCAATTTTTCGATAAAAGTTACACGTGTGTTATAATTATTATTTTTCTCATATTATCAATATATCTGTAAAAAATTTACAAGCAGGAAGTAACAGTATTTTAAAACTGTTATATTTCCTCTATACAATCAGAATCTTTTTTTTTCCCTCTTAATTACTGTAATTCTTTAATTACACCACAATATTATTTTTTGGTGTTTAATAATAGTATAAATTATTATAATTTCATATGGCAATAAGGAAGTTGAGACTAAATTCAATAAAACCGAAAAACGTATCTTATTTTTCTTTTCGAATAAAAACCAATTTAATTATAAATTAAATTTTCTATGTAACATTTTTTCTTCTTTTAATTTTGCTGTTAAATATTTTGTTTTTGAAAATTAATTTTCTGAGTAAAAATGATGTGCAATAAAGTTTTTTTTTTTTTGCCTTTTAAAAACGAACAGAATTTACAATAATTCGTTCCTTGGAAGTGTTTGATTATAATTCGAGTTTTCGACGTTAATGAGAAATTGAATTTTGAATTACTTACTGAAGAAGAGCAGTAATGTCCCAAATTTTAATAATTCGATCCTGACCAATTGTCAATAATCTTCGCCGTCCAGCGTCTAAATCCATTCCAACGATGCTGTGCTTCGCATCGTGAAATGATGCCAAGGAAGTTTGACTGCAAATTAAAATCAAAATTTAATTCAACAATTAATGTTTCAGAAATATATCACTTTTGTTTTAATAAATTAGTTGACTCTGCAAACTATATTATTTTCTATAACTCATTAATTAATTAATTAGTGAGTGAATTTTTTAATCTGATATTTGAAAATAAAAATAGATGAATATAAAATGGTAAAACAAAAATTCGTACGTACTTTGAATCTTTAATGTGAATGTGACAAGGATCGCAGACCCGAACCTCGAATTCAAAACCCATAACTGGAATTGGAATACGATGTGATGTGCATCGGGCACAAAGAGCTTTTCCGCAATGACGACAATGATGTTGTCTCAGGCCAAGTTGACGTTGATCCATCATTGCCTTAATATTCCAAAAGAATGGTCGTCCACAGGCTTGACATGTGTCCGACTCAATCCAAACGGCCGTTTCTTTCCTCGCCGCTCCCATGTCCCAACAAACAATAACTCCGTCTTCTCCTCCAGAGAGCAATGTTTGATCACCATTCGAGTAGCACAAGGCCGTTACTTTATTGCTAAAAACAAAACAAAAATACAAATTTTAATAAATAAAATCATAAAATTTTTAATAAATTAAATAAAATAGTTCTTGAAAATGAATTTTCGAAAAAATCAATTTTTAAAAATAGTTGAAATAAAAGACAAAATAAAATAAAATAAAAATAAAATAAAAATTAATATAAAATTATTTTTAACTACATTAATCTTAATCTTCTCTCATTCATTCAATAATTTTTATTAAACATTTTAAAAATAATTTAATTTCATTAAAATTGTATTTAAATTTTAAATAATTGAATTCTTGAGAAAAATTTGACTATTTATAAAAAAAAATTGAATTGTTTCAAAGAATTTATTAAAATTTTAGAAAATAGATGACATTTATTTTAATATTTAAAGATTTAAATTTAATTTTAATGGAATTTCTAGAAATTTCATTAAAATTGTTTTTGAATATAATCCGAATTTCTCTAAAGGATTTTACTATTTATAAACATAATTGAATTATTGCGAAGAATTTTACTATTTATAAAAATATTTTAAATGTTTCGAAGAATTTATTAATATTTTACGAAATAATTAAACTGTTATAAAGATATTTATAGAAATATTTGAAAATAATAACATTTTTTCGAGAAATTCAATGAAAGTTGTTTTGAAGATTATTCAATTGTTTCGAAGAATTCATTAAAATTTTAGGAAACAAATGAAATTTATGAAAATATTTTAAAATATTTGAATTCATCCGAGGAATTTAACTAAAATTGTTTTGAAAATAAATTATATTGTGCTAAAAATTTTACTATTTTTATAAAAATAATTAAATTGTTGCGAAAAATTTATATTCAAAGTTTGAGAAATAATTAAATTTTTATGAAGAATTTTATAGAAATAATTGAAAATAATAAAAAAAAATTTCTTTTTATAAATATTTTGACAATAATTAAATTATTTTTAAAGAATTTAAAATTCTTGTTGAAATAGAATTATATGGAAATTTTTGAAAATAATTAAATTCTTTCCTGTAATTTTACCTGAATTGGATTAAAAATAATTTCATTCCTTCAAAGAATTGTAATATTTATAAAAAAAAATTGAATTGTTTAGAAGAATTTATTAAAATTTTAGGAAACAAATGAAATTTATGAGAATATTTTAACTCTTCCGAGGAATTCAATTAAAATTGTTTTCAAAATAATTGAATTCCTGCAAAGAAATTTACTATTTATAAAAATAGTTTAATTATTTCGAAGGATTTATTAAAATTTTAGAAAAAAATTGAATTTTTTCGAAATGTGTTAAAATGTTTTAAGAAATTGAACTATCCCTAGTAATTCAATTCACATTCTTTGTAAATATTTGAATTGTTTGGAAGGATTTGTTAAAATTTTAGGAAATATTTGAATTTTTTTAAAATGTTAAAAATTTGTTTAACAAATAGAACTCTTCTTAGGAATTCTATTAAAATTGTTTTAAAAATATTTGAATTGATTGGAAGAATTTTCAAAAATTTTAGAAAATATTTGAATTCTTTCGAATAGAAAATTTTTACAAAAATTATGATTAACAAATAAAAAATAAACCTATTTGGTTTTTATATGCTTTTTTCTATATAACAAATTTTGTTTGACTGATTTAAATTATTATGCAATTTAAAATTGAAATAAAGGAAAAAAATGTTTATAAATTATATTTGCCAATTAAAAAATTGAATTGAAAATTAAATTGAAAATTTCTGAATTATTAAAAAATAAAAGAAAACATTTTATTGGAAAGAATGTTCTGTAAAATCTATTTACGAATTTCATTAATTGTAAAATTAATAGAAAACAATAATTTATTTTCTAAATATTTTAAATATTTAATTATTATTTTTCCATTTTTATTAGAAAATTCTACGAGAATTCAATTCTTTAAATACAAAGGTAAATTATTTATTGAATAATCAAACAAAATTTTTAAATAATTAAATTTCATTACGAATTTTAGTAAAAGTTTTAAAATTAAATACATTTTTCAAGTAATTTAAAAAAAAGTTTGTAAATATTTAAATTTCTGTGATATTTTTCTTATTTATGAAAATAATTAAATGTTTGTGTACAATTTTATTAAAATTGTTTTTAAATACTTGAATTCTTTGAAAAAATTCTAATAGTAGATATTAAAAATCTTTGAATTGAGGAAAATTTGTGAAAATAATTAAAATTTTTCCAAAAATTTACATCATTAAAGTTTTTTAAAATAATTGAATTTTGGAAAAGAATGTTATTATTTTTTTAAATTATTGTAATTTTGACCAGAAAATAAAAAGATTCTTCGACATAATTAAAATTTCGCCAAAAATTTTATTATAATTTTTGAAAGTAATTGAATTTTGGACAAGAATTTCATTATTTTTGAAGATATCATTCAAATTTTGATGGGAATATAAAAAAAAAAATTTTAACATAATTGAAATTTTGCGAAAAATTTTATTAGGTAAAATTAAGAAAAAATTAATTTTTGCAATCACTTGTAATGTCTTTAAAATTCAATTTCTTTAGTGTTTTTAATTAAAATTTGTCTTTATGCCTATTATTTTTAATAATTAATTAAATATATATTGACAAATTTAACTAATTTTAGAAGAATTTGAATTATTAAAATTTTTTTTCAAAAATCTTAGTTCTTTCTAATTAAATTCATTCAACATTGAAATTTTCCAAAATTTCATTCTAAAATTTGAATTATTAAAATTTTTTTCAAAAATCTTAGTTCTTTCTAATTAAAGTTATTCAACATTGAAATTTTCAAAAATTTTAAATTGAAACCGATTGAAGTTAATTTATTTTCGAAAATTGTAAATACAACTCTTTTAAAATTGAATTAATTAAAAAATATTTCAGTAATTCATTAAATAATTTATTTATTTTATGGTAGATGTTCAAGATTAAAGTTATTTAAAAATAAATTTTTGTCAGAAATTGGAAAAATTGAAGGTTTTGTATCAGAATTCGCGGTAATTTTACAGTTTATAAGCCAAAGCAAAATGAAACAAAAATTTAGAATTTTCTTATGAATCCAAAGAATTTTATTATTTTTCAGTACTTTTAGCAGGAGTTTCCGCATTTTCCCTAAATTCCCTACGTCAGTATATGATTCTATTATTTTTAAAATTGCTAATTGTATTAAAAAAAAAGTGAGTGAAAACCAAGGTGAAAACTGAAAATACTCACTGATGACCTTGCAATTCGTAAGCATTTCCCTGCTTACCACCAATATCCCAGACGACAATATTTTGATCGAAACTTCCTGAGAATAGTAACTGTTTCTCTGAATCCCATGCTAACGATCGAATACTACCAGAATGGGCCTTCAAAGTCGTGATGAAACTCACTCCAGTTGTATCGAGTTTCAACATATTTATTTGCCCCGAATAATCGCCGACAAATGCGTGTTTTGACTCAGCATCAAATCTGATTTAGTTAAGGTTTTCTCTTTCCCTTTTTCGTTTGATTCACAAAAGGGCTTCGCAAAATTTACATTAATTTTGACTCTCAGTCAATTTTTCAGTAACTTTACGATTTTATTGTTCTTGCTATTCTAAATAATAACATTCTCATCCAAAGTTACAAAAGAAATCCACTGGGAGGCAAAATTAATGCAAATTCTTCGGGGTCCTTTCAAAATAAAATAATTTTATTTAATTAGGTAAATTTCAAAATAAAATAATTTTGTTTAATTAAATAAATTTCAAAAATAAAATAAATTTGTTTTTTTTTTAGAAAAGGATACTGCAATGCAGTGTACCAAGCCTCTGCCTGATGAGAACCAAGTTTTCGATTAGTTTCTGCACAATGAAACTGAAAAGTTTTATCTCGTCCGATACTCAAGATCCATTCGCAGCTCAGGGCAAATATAACGCCCGTCACTCGTGCTTGATGTGCGAGAAATTCCTTCATGTGTGTCATTCGATTATAATCCGGCTCTATTATGAACTCCTGAAAATTATTTTTCACCAAACATTAATACAAAATGCAAAAATAAACAATAAATGTAAAATTATATCACAAGAAAATAATCAGGGTTGCCACGCTTTTACCCTTTTCAAATTCCCTGACTTTTCAAGGTTTTCCAAGTTGAAAAACAGAATTTTTCTAGGTTTTAAAAACTATTTTTATTACTAATTAGAAAATTATTGTAAAACATCAATTATTTTTTTTTATTATTTTAATTATTTTTCAATAAATATTTAATTATTATTTTTTTTTATATATAGAAATTAAGATTTTCAAAAATTCAATTACTTCTTTTTTTTCTTTTATTATTTATTCCTCAAAGAATTAAATTATTTTAAAAAATTCCACAGAAATTCTTATGTGACAATTGAATTTTTTTCAAAATATTTATTAAATAATTTTAATAAATTCTTCGTAGAAATTTAATTAATTTCGAAAATTTCTCAAACTTCAATTATTTTCAATGTCTACTATTTCAATAAAATTTCACAAAACAATTCAGTTGTTTAAAAATAAATTTTAATCAAATTTGTTTCAAGAATTGAACTATTTTCAAAGTTAACGCAATTCTTCGCCAAAATTCCAATTATATATTCCAAAATTACCAAAAATCATCTTCAAAATTTAAATTATCTTCATAACTAATAAAATTTTTCCCCAAAATTCAATTATTTTCAAAAATTTTAATAAAATTCTTGAAAGAATTTCAATTATTTTCAAAGTTAACGTAATTCTTCGGAAAAATCCAATTATATTTAAAAATTACCAAAAATCCTCTTCAAAATTTAAATTATCTTCATAAATAATAAAATCCCCTTAAAAATTTAAATTATCTTCATAAATTTAAAAATTTTTCCCCAAAATTAAATTATTTTCAAACATTTTAATAAAATTCTTGTCAGAATTTCAATTATTTTCAAAGTTAACGTAATTCTTCGGAAAAATCAAATTATATTCAAAAATTACCAAAAATCCCCTTCAAAATTTAAATTATCTTCATAAATAATAAAATCCCCTTCAAAATTCAATTATTTTCAAAAATTTTAATAAAACTCTTGTCAGAATTTCAATTATTTTCAAAGTTAACGTAATTCTTCAGAAAAATCAAATTATATTCAATAATTACCAAAAATCCCCTTCAAAATTTAAATTATCTTCATATATTTAAAAATTTTTCCCTAAAATTCAATTATTTTCAAAAATTTTAATAAAATTCTTATCTGAATTTCAATTATTTTTAATTTACAACATTTTCATCAAATTTCTCAAAAAATGCAATTATTTAAAAAAAAATTTATTACAATATTTAAAAGCATTGAATTATTATTTAAAAATTTGTTGATACATTACAATTATTTAATAAAATGTTTATTTTTAGAGTTAAATATAGAAATTCTCGGGGAACTTTCTAAAAAATAAATATTTTTGAATATGATATTCAATTATAATCCAAAATTTTAACTGAAATTTATTTTTAAATCAATATATATTAGAAAACTCTACAAGAAATCAATTATTTAACTATAAAAATAAACAATTTATTAAATAATAATTGAACGTTTCTAAAAATTGAATTTTCATAAATAATTTTATCAAATTTTAATTATTTTATTTTTTATTGTTAAACATAACTAATAATATTATTATTATTATTATTATTATTATTATTATTATTATTTATTGCCAAGAGACAAATTTAGAAAAATTTTAACAATAATTGCATTTTTTGAGAAATTTGATAAAAAATTTGTATATTAAAAATAATTGAAATTCTGCCAAGAATTTTATTAAAATTTTTGAATATAATTAAATTTCGAAGAAAAAATTTACTTTAAAGACAATTTATAAGTG
This sequence comes from Leptopilina myrica (nomen nudum), assembly GCA_032872475.1. Classification (NCBI taxonomy): domain Eukaryota; kingdom Metazoa; phylum Arthropoda; class Insecta; order Hymenoptera; family Figitidae; genus Leptopilina; species Leptopilina myrica (nomen nudum). The sequence continues at coordinate 19,013,806 of CM065467.1, read as the reverse complement.
AAAATTTTTAATTTTGACAAGAATTTTTGTAAATTTTCAAATATAATTGAATTTTAGCGAAAAATTATATTACCTTTGAAAATAATTGAATTGAATATTTAAGTAAAATTAAATTTCAAGAATAAATAGAATTAAAAAACAGAAATTTTTAAGGATTTCGATCAAAATTCCCTGACATTTCAAGGTTTTCCAGGTTGAGTGGCAACCCTGATAATTTAAAAACTAAAATGTAGAAAAATAGTTGTAATCAATGTAAAATAAAATATTAAAAAATTAAATTCAAACATTGAAAAAATGGCGTAAAAATTCGAAAATTATTATGTCATTATATCTTTAAAGAAAGATTTGAATTTTTCATCAATTTCTCACATTTATACAGCCATTTTCTAATCCTACAAATAATTGTCTCGTCTCTGCGCAATAATCCATTGCCGTTGTTCCTGCTAACATATACTGGCAAATACTCGGCCAGTACTGGCCCGAGTCGCGTTTCAACCATACTCTCACGGTTCTGTAATTAAAAAACAAAATCTGTATTATTAAATTTAAAAAATCCTTTATTCATTTATTTCATTAACCTTTAATTTTTGTTTTCTACTTAATATCATATCGAAGAAAAAAACAATTTTCCACATTTTTTAAAAATTAAATTCCTTCCCTCCCTCCCCCCAAGGATAGAATTTGCATAAAGCAATAATATTTCAATTCCTAATTAAATTGCCGAACCCTCGCGCAAAAATAATAATTTAAAAGAGAAAACTTGCATTTCTCAAAAGTTCTCGAGTAACAGGTGCTTCAATACATGAAAATCCAATAATAAGTTTATCAGATTACAAGCTATAGAATGAATTTCGTCATAAAAATTGCCTATAATGTTGAAACAATGGAATTGCAGCATTAAACAAAGGCAGGTAAATAAAAAGAGTTCTGCTAACAATAAAAAAAAAAAGAAAAAGAGTTTTCCTCATAATTGAAAGTCGAAATTGAGAAAATTAACCTCGAGTTAAATATTAATACATTCCATAATGGCTCTAAAAAAAATTCCTAGCAGCTATAAATAAAATAGATAATAAAATATAAAAGTAGAAAATTTGTAAAAAAAAGATAGAATAAAAGGTTCGAATGTTTAAAAAGATAAAAAAAAGGGAAAAAAAGATAGAAAAGATTTTCAAAAATACTACAAAAATAATTCTAGAAAGCAATTTTCGCATATATACGAGAGATAATAGAGACAACAATAGTAATAAATAACAATAAGTTAAAAATAAGAGTATATACCTGTCATCGCAAACACTGATGACACCGTCTTCCCGCGGTATGATAATCGCCGCATTAACATCATCATTGCAACCTTCTAATTTTGACAAAAGAATTGGTTTTCGATTCGTACTGAATCTATCCTGAGTAACTCCCGGTACGGGTTTTATTTCAGCTGTCATTTCACCGATTTCACCTCCTGCAATACTGTATTTTTAGCTGCTTTTTAAACGCAATTGTCACTTTGTTTTTTCTATTCCTCGATTTCCTCTACTTTGTCCCGTGACCTCAATAAAGTCAGGGCAAATTTTTCTCTACTTTTGAATATTTTGTTTATTTAAATATATTATTGCAGCAGCTATGTATAGGACTATAACAAATATTACCCCAAAAAAAATGATTAGACGATTGAATTCAAGATTGTGAGGTTATCTTTGTTCCTTATACTTTAAGGGTGCGTTCAGAATCGACATATTTTTGACTCCGAATTTGAGAATTTGTTCAAATTGTCAAAGTTTGTTAAATAGACTGGAAAATCGTATTTTGTTGATGAAATTCATGAAATCAATTTAATTAATTAATGTTCTATTAGTTGTTTTTATTTATTTTTTTATTTGTTTTTAAAATACGTGCAGTATAGGGAATGCGACATAATAATGCTGCGTTCATAGCCCTCGAGTTGCAGGTGCGCGCGCACGTGCTGATTGTACATTCCCAGCCCTGTTAGTAGTGCAAGGCGGTTGCCGCCAGAAAGAACTGATAACCTCACTTAAAAAGAATAAGAAGAAGAAGAAGAAGACTAGTCGGCCTGTCGGCAATTTGTGCAAATTTTCTTTTTTGCATACTCTCTGTGCATTTCAGTGCATTTTTATTGTAAAAATTAGTGAATAATATCGATTAGTAGAAACTACTAATTGAAATCGAATCATCAGTATTACAAAAAAAGGGAGAAAAAAATTCTACTTTCAAAATAAGGTATGTTGGTAATTCAAAAAGATATAAATTATAAACCAAATTTGTTGTTCCAGTAACAACGTGGAAAAATTATAAACTTCTTTTATAATTTTCCTGAACTAAACGAAAAAAAATTTTTTTCCTTTATCGACAGTGATAAAAAAAAGTTTATTTCTTGTACAAACAAAAGTGTCGGTTTGCCAATAATGGTTGCCTGGCACATTGTAGCTAAATAGCAAGTTAAATAATTCCGAGGAAAAGTTTTTCTCTTTAAATCTCCAAGAACTTGGGGGGGAAAAGAAAACATTTTAAAGTTATTATTTTATTTCAAAAAACGTTCGGTTTCTTTGTAATTTTCGAAACAGAAAATTTCGGATGTTCGATGACTTCTTTGCATGGGGAATCTTTGATTGAAAAAATCAGTCCAGGAGGTCATGGCATATATATACTATATATACACATATCGAAATTAAAATCTAGTTAGAATTCGACAAAAAAAATGATTTTACTATCTTTTATTTATAATTCTTTATTTTTGACGTACTTTTTAGTTACAACTTAACTTTTTTTACTTAATAGGAAAAAATAGTAATAAAGCGTAATAAAAATAATATTGGAGATAATAATAATAATAATACTAATTAATGCAGTGATAATATTTAAATTCTACGATCGAAATAAAATTTATTGAATTAAAATGATTCAGAATTTATGTAAAAACTGAAAATCAGTTTATAATATACAAAAAATTTTTTCTCAATTAAATATTCACAGTAACGATCACGCTGTGTGCACGTGAATATTTTATGGGGCTGAGCCAAAAGTAAACTTACACAAATGTATGTTATCAGCATTTAATGGAGGATTTTTTAGAATATTCTAAATATATACTACGCTTGAATTTTCAACTTAGAAAAAAGTCAAATTAATAATTAGAAAAATAATACAGCAAAAAAAAAATTGTTCAAAAAAGGATTTTAATTTTTTTTTGCAGAAATTAAAAAAATTATATATTTATTAAATTGGATAATTTAAAAACGTGTGTTCAATATTTGACATAATGTACAATTAAAATGCATATTATTAGCTTATTTATATAGTGTAGTGAAAAATTATATTTTTTTCCCTGGTAATAAAGATAAATTTAACGTATACGTGTGAATTGTAGCAAAAAGTCGAACCAGTTTTGCATTTTCTATATATAGTTTCAACTCTCATGGTTGTCAGTGAATTACAATAAAAAGTGTTTTAAAACCATAATCGATAGGCTACTTTATCTATTTATATAAATATAAAATTCTACTAAATTAATAATTGAATTTTAATAAACTTTATTTTATTACTAAAGAAAAAAGTTAAAATAATTTTTATTCAATAATAATAAAAATAAAAATAATTGTAATAAATTTATTTTCCTGTTAAAATTTATTTTCTCTAGTTTATTATTTTATTATTAATATTAGGATAGGTAGAATTTTAATTAGAATAATTAAATAAAAATAATAATAATATCCTAATTATTTTTATAAACTATTAAATAATTTTTTTATACTTATGAGAATAATTAGAATTAAATTAATATTTTATTAAATAAAATTAAGGTAATATTTAATTAATTAAAGTAAATAATATTCAATTAATTAAAGTAATTAATAATTAATTAATTTAATTAATTAACAATAATTAATTAACAATAATTAATTTCTTTACAAAAATAGAAAAGAAAAAAAAATCGAGACGAAATAAATAAATCTCTATCTAAATAAAATTTCGAATTTTGTTTAATTAAGGAATTGATAAGAGGATGAATGACACATACACATCGCGAGACAATTTTTTTTTCTTCTTTTTTTTTTATTACGCAGTTAATTGTCAATAATTACAACATCGTACGTAGTTCGATTTGCGAAACTGTTTTAATACCCCCCGTGGCTTTTAACGTCATTTTACTTCAATATAATTGAATATTATCATCACTTTTGAGCTCTATAAATATTACACTCCATTTCTTTACAAAACTGATAAGATCTCGTTACAATCTTTTTTCACGCTGATGAGTGTAAATATTCCACTTTATATAGACGATATACACCAATTTATTATAAATTAAAATTTTTTTTTTCATTCTCCTTTTTATCTCTTTTATATTTACACTCAATGGGAAATATATATTTTTATATATTATTCTCGGAATTTGAACATTTTTTTTTTATCTAATTTTTTTCCTGTTACATTTGGACGAATAAAATAAATATTAAATAAGGAAATAAGTAATAGTTAATTAATTAACGAATAAATAAATAAATAAATTAGTTTTAATTTAAAAATTGATTAATTAATTAATTTAATTAAAATTTTTAAAACGTTCCTGAATTTTTAGCGTCGACGTTGAACGTCAAAAAAATTAATACCAATAAAATATTAAATAAATTATTAATTAATATTAATAATATTAATAATAATAAATTATTAATATTATTAATATTAATTTATTTATTTAAATTAGTTTCAATTATTTTCAATTAATTAAATAAAAAATAATTATAATATTTATTATTAATTAAATAAAAAACTTTTTCTACAAAAATAAACCAATTTTTATTCAGAAAATTTTGAGTTCTCATTAAAATTAATTAAGTTAAAAAATATAATTACTAATTAATATTAATTCAATTAAAAACTATAATTGCCAACTAATATTAATTAAATTATAAATATAATTACCAATTAATATTAATTAAAAAGTTTCCTGAATTTTGAGCGTCGGCGAAATTAAGACAAATTAATTTTATTATTATAATAATTTTGAATCGAATGAGAAAAAACGAAATTATATTTTTACTTATAAATTTTTTTTTCTTTTTGCTTTTTTTTCATTGCAATTTGAAAATTTTCAAAATAGTTTTTTAATAAAATATATTTAAATCGTCATTTTTGTTCATTTAAACGTTCGACACTTATTTTCAATAACTTTTTTTTTTCTATATTTTATGAAAAGGAATTTTTTTTTCTTTCTTCTTAAAAAATTTTTTTTTTCAATAAAACGATTGAGACAAAAGTATTTCCTCTATATAAAGAAAAAAAAATGTTAAGACCCTTTTTGGCTAAACTCCAACATTTAAATCTATATATTTTTCATATGACCTTTAGATAAAGATTAATCAATAGAAGTTAACAGAAAATAGTTCATTTTTAATGAATCTTTTTTTTCCCAACCTTTTTATTATGAGCAGTTGACATGAAATATAATAAGAGAAAAAAAGTCTAATACAGAGTCCTATTACATGTAGTGCATAAATTCTTTTCTAAAAGAAACGACATTATTCAAAAGAATATTTTTCTTTCCTTCACGAGAAGTTGTAATTTGCATTTTATATCGAAAATTAATTTTCACCTTTTTAAATTGAAATCTTGAAATTAATTTTCAATTTTGATATTCAAAAATTTTCTAATTTAAAGTTAATTTTTCAATTTTTGCATTCAAATTTTTCTATTTTGAAATTAATTTTCCTATTATACACTAAATTTTTTCAATTTTAAAATTAAATTTCAATTGAAAATTTTGGTTTTGCAATTAATTTTCAATTTTGATACTAAAATTTTTCTCTCGAAGTTAAGATTTCACTTTTTCTATTAAAATTTTTCTGTTTCAAAATAAGTTTTCAATTTTTTACATTAAAATTTTGCTTTTAAAGTGATTTTTCAATTTTTAAATTAAAATTATTCTCTCGAAGTTAATTTTCAATTATTACACTAAAATTTTTCTCTTAAAGCTAATTTTCAAATTTTACATTAAAATCTTTCGTTTGAAATTAATTTCGAAATTAATTTTCAATTTTTACATAAAAATCTTTCGTTTGAAATTAATTTCGAAAATAATTTTCAATTTTTACATTAAAATCTTTCGTTTGAAATTAATTTTGAATATAATATTCAATTTTTACATTAAAATATTTCTATTTTGAAATTAAATTTCAAGTTTTACATTACAATTTTTTTTTTGAAAATTAATTTTCAATTTTGATACTAAAATTTTTCTCTGGAAGTTAATTTTGACTTTTTACATTAAAATTTTTGTTTTGATATAAGTTTTCAATTTTTACATTAAAATTTTGCTTTTATAGTGATTTACAAATTTTTAAATTAAAATTATTTTCTCGAAGTTAATTTTCAATTATTACACTAAACTTTTTCTCTCAAAGCTAATTTTCAATTTTCACATTAAAATCTTTCGTTTGGCATTAATTTTTGATTTTTACATTAAAATTTTTCTATTTTGTAATTAATTTTCAATGTTTAATTTAAAATTCTTCTACTTGGAAATTAAGTTTTTATTTTAATATTAAAATTTTTCTCTCGAACTTAAGTTTCAAATTTTACATTGAAATTTTTCTTTTTTGAAATTACTTTTTCCATTTTTAAATTAAAATTATTCTCTCGTAGTTAATTTTCAATTTTTATATTAAAATTTTTTCTCTCAAAAGTTAATTTACAATTTTTACCTTAAAATTTTTCGTTCGAAATTAAATTTTTAATTTTAATATTAAAATTTTTCGTTCGAAAATAAATTTTCAATTTTTACATTAAAATTATTCGCTCGAATTTAAATTTTCAATTTTTACACTATGAAAATTTTTCGTTCAGAGTTAAATTTACAATTTTTGAATTTGAAAACTTGGTAAAAACTATTTTAAAAAATTCGAATTTCATTGAAGGAAAAAAAGTTGTTTGTTTATAAAATAAAACTATAAATAAAGATAAATACTTTATTAAAATTGAAAATTGATAAGTTTCTTTATCAGAAATATCAGAGTGGAATATTTTACAGAGGAAGTTGGTACTGATATCTGATGTTTATAAATTTCCCCTGCTATCTCTTTCTCTCTTATAACAAAATGAATGAGAAAAAAAATGATCATCATTTCCGAAATTTGTTTTTCTATCTTTTTTTTTTGAATCAGTCGCACATCTTTTGTTTAATTTTAAAGATTATTTTTAAATCTATGTTAAATAAAAATTAAAAAATTAATTATTATTCAAAAATAATATGTTTCGAAGATAGGTATTTGAAAATTTTTTATCCTGGTGGCATGTGGACTAAATAAAAAATTTCATAGGTAAGAAAAGGATGGACGTTCCTTCGTCCTTGTCTTACTAATGGGACTTTAAGGTTGGTTCACATGTCACCAGAACGCTTGTCGGATTTATAAATGTAAATACAAAATATATCGATAAAATAAATAAATGTATGAATTAATATAGAAATATAAATAAATATACAGATATAAATAAAAGTAAATATAAATAAATATAGATATAAATAAAAATAAATATATATAAATATAGATATAAATAAAAATAAATATAGATATAAGTAAAAATAAATATAATTAAATATAGATATAAATATAAATAAATATAAATATAAATAAATAAAGATAAAAATAAAAATTTTTCGATGTAAATATAAACATATTATTGAGGGGACAAAGTTATACGTATACCGGCTCGCGACAAACCGCTCACATTATGTATATAGGAAGCGGAACATATCCTTTGTTTTTAAATGCGCAGAAACGAAAAAGATATGACCTTTATTTAGTCACATAAACCACAGAGCGGTGTAATTTCCCTCATTATTATACAATCAATTCGAATACCTCTCTCAATAAATGGAGGAAAAATAATTTAATCATTTTTCAATACATTATGAGTGAATAAAAAAATTTTCTTTCCATATTTATAATCACATAATTATATAAAGTAGAACAGAAAAAGAAAAAAACAAAAATACAAGAAAATATTTCTGGAATATTAAAATAATTAAAAATGTTTTGTGAAAAACTTTTGGCTTATATTTCTTCTGCTTGCGAGCAAAAAATAATCTCGCCATCTATCGGATATTTGTAAATAATAAAAGCGCGAAATTCAAATTGAAAAATTTATAAACCTAAGAAAAAAAATTATTTTTGTTTTTTTTTATATATTAGAATGGCTTATTAAAAGAAAATGAATTCGAAATTTAATTATTTTCGATAACTAGTATTTTTATAAAATTTCGCAAAAGAATTCAATTTAAAAAAAATAAAATTCATGAAATACATACAAAATTCAATTATTTTCATAAATAAAAAAATCTTCTTGTAGGAATTCAATAAATTAAGAATGGAATTTACAAAAATATTTCGGAAAAATCAATTTTTTGACAAAAAAGTAAACAAAAATTAAATTTATAATAACTTTTTTTATAAAAATATAATTTTTTAAAAAAATTTTTTATAAAATTCAAAGCAATAATTCAATTATTTTTAGAACTTAAAATACTCATTGGAAGAATTTGAATTATTTTTAATATACTATTTTAAATTAATTGTAATCGAAATTTTCAATTATTTTCAGAAATAAAGTTTTCCACTGAAGATTTCAATTATTTAAAATAAAAATTTTCTTATATTTCGAAAAAATTAATTTACAACAATGTTTATAACATTCTTTTAAAAAACTCAATTATTAAGATCCTAAAGTTCTGAACGTTCAAATGAACGAAATTTATTTATTTTTTCTAAAAATAAAATTTTTATTGCGATTATTTTGCTTTACAATCCACAAAACTTAATTACTGAGTTTGTAAAAGTAAAATTCTAGTTTTTAATTTTTTTTATGATTAGTAATTTATTAAAATATCTTCAAGAAAAAATATTTCGTTCATTTGAACGTTCAAAACCTTGGGGAACATCAATTATTTTTTTTAATAATAAATTTTTTTGTCATAATTGTAATTATTTTTAAACATTTTAATAAAATTCTTCACAATAATTTAATTATGTCCATAAAGAAGAAATTTTTTCGAAATAATTTAGTTATTTTCAAAAATAACAAAATTTTTCAATGAAATTCAATTATTTTCAAAAATAACAAAATTATTCACAGAAGTTCAATTAATTGTCAACAGTTTAATTAAATCGTTTAGCAATAATTATTCAAAATTAATTTTTCATCATTTTTATTATATTTCGAAAAAATTAATTATTTAAAACAATGTTTATAAAATTCTTTTGACGATTTTAATTATATTTTTAAAAATAATAATTTTTTTTCACAGAAATTTAAGTATTTTTAAACATTTGTAATAATATTTTTAGTAATAATTTAATTATTTTCATAAACAATAAAATTTTATGAAGAATTCAATTATTTAAAAAAATAACAAAATTTTGTCACAGAAATTCAATTATTTTCTAAAATAACAAAATTTTACACAGAAATTCAATTACTTTTCATAAATAATAAAATTTTTCTCCGCAATACAATTATTTTTAAATATAATTTTACAGGAATTACTCAAAAAATGTAATTATTTTAAAAAAATTTAATTTGCATTCTTGAAAAAAATCAATTATTAAAATAAAAAATATTTTTTTCAATTCTTTGGAAGAATTCAATTATTTACAAAAATATTAGAAATTTTGACAGGAATTTTATCATTTTCAAACATCTTCATAAAATTGTTTGAAAAAAAAATTATTTTAAATAGAATAATTTAAATTAAAATTTTTTTTGAAAAAATTCAATTATTCTTTTATATATAGATTTTAATAAAATGCTTGTTAAGAATTCAATTATTTATTCAAAAGTAATCAATTTTTTCATGGAAATTCAATTATTTAAAAAAAATTCCAATAAATCTTTTGGCAAGAATTTAATTACTTTTATAAATATAAAAATGCTTTTCATGAATTCAATTATTTAAAAAAAAAAATTTAATAAAAAATGTTATTGAATTCTTTGTAAAATCTGTTTATTTTAAAAAACTTTTTGCAATGCGATGATTTTTCAATATGTTTTCATAAAATTTCCAAACAGAATTCAATTTTCTAAAAAAATTTTCAGTAAAAAGCTTCGTAAGAATTTAATTCTTTTCATAACTATAATAAAAATTTCTCCAAAATTTAATTATTTAAAGTAGAATTCCCATAAAATTAATTGAAAGAGGTAAATTGTTGAAAACTTTTAAAAAAATTCTTCACAAGAATTAAATTATTTTTATGAATTTTTATAAATATATTTAAATTATTGCATGGAATAGTAAAATTTTTTGCAATAATAATAATAATAATAATAATAAAAATGATAAAATAATAACAATAAAAATTATTATTATTATTATTATTATTATTATTATTATTATTATTGTTAAAAAAGAAATTACTCTTAGTTGAGGCCAATAAATCTTGTTTTGCCAGACAAAGTTACACTTTTTCTACTTAAGCAGTCAATATTGTCGAAGTAGGACAACTTTTTCTACTTAAGAGTAAACTTTTCTTTAAGTTTTAAGTTATTTGTCATAGTTGAACCTTAAACTAAAGAATAAAAAGAGAATTTAAAAAATATACAATTTTTTCCTAAAAACTAAACTTCTAGCTTTTAAAAATACTTTTTTCCCTTTTTAAAAATAAATATTTCTTAAAATAATACATTTTCTTAAAAATTGCCTTTTGCTATACTTAAAAATTGACCGTCCAGACTAGAGAATGGTTACTTTGGTAACGATTATCATATTTTAACAATGCATTTAAATTCAACCATAGCAACTGTTTCTATGCTAGAGTTAAACATTAAATTTTCATACATGAGTTCCAATTTGTTTTTTACTTCTTAAACTTGTTGAAAATTTTTCCGTAAATAAATAATTCCCTCAAAACCACTTATGGTATAATATATAGTTGCGATTTCAAATTAAACGTTAAATTCAGTTAAATTGAAATTAAACTTTTTGCTACATTACAGATTTGAACACTTATCGTAAAACTCAATAATGGATTAATATAAATAAATAAACAAAGCAAACAAATATCTAGAAATAATAAAGTATGTTAATGATTTGTTTCGAAAAATTTTAAAAATCGTATTAGTCAAGACTAACAAAAAAAAGTATTAGCTTTTTGATAAAAAAAAATAACTAAACCTAGTGGTGGGAGAATTGAAAAATTTTTTATTAAAAACCAATAATTGTAACAGCAATTTTATTGAAGAAGAGACTCCAGTTTCTTCCTCAGTGTGTAGAGTATATAGTGTCAAACCGGTGCGCATGTGCACATTAGAATATTTCATGAAAAGAAGGAAGGGAGACTTGGATTGGAGATAAGCCTTTTGAATATGCTGACAGCAAACCTCAGAGTTAAAACCTCCATCCCACTGTGTCTCGCAATTTAATTAACTATATAACACACTTTCATAATCAATTATCCCTAAAACAAAAAAAATTTATACCATTAAAGAAGAAGAGTAACAAGTTCAGGTCAATTTTGTTTCCCTTCTCACCCCTCAAGTTTTTATTGGAAATTTTGAAAGGAGGGGAACAAAAAATCTATTATATTACCCAAAAGGAATATTTTCGACATAGTGGAATTATTTTTCAACTATTAGTTTTCGGTGTATTGTTTTCCGTTTTTTTTTTAAATCTCAAGTTGACAATTTAGACATTAGTGTTCGTGTGTGAGTGCTTCTCGGTGACAACGTATAATAAAGACTGTGCTTGAATTTTTTTTTTTTAAGAGAGAGAGAGAGAGAGAAAAAGAGGTAAGTTCTTGAAGCGTATGATAGTTTTTAAATGCTGTAATGTAAAAGAATTTTTATTTTTGATCAACCATGATAATCTTTGTGCGGTTTTATTATAAACGATGATATTGTGATAATATTATCACAGAATGAAATTGTTGGCAGGGGAAAATTAATCTGTTAATTGAAAATAGTTGGCATTTTTCGAACACGTGTATAGGAAAAAAGGTCCCTAAAGTATCCAAGGTTTGCAATATTAAATACTTTGTAGTTACTGTATCCGACGTCAATCGATAATTTGTACATACGATTCATTCAGATAACAGGGTTGTTTTGGGATACACCTTAAAGATGGTGTACTCTTCTATTTATTAGATGATTTTTTAATATCTTTTAGTATTTTTCCATTTTTTTTTTGTTAAAATTTACTATTGATTAACTTCATTCTTTTTTATGATAATTATTTAATATGATCATTACTGTAAAAATAATCATACAAAGAATGTATCCTTTTTTATTTTTGATACTAAGTGGTCAGTGGGGGTAAAATCAGGCTATTGGGGATATTCGATATATTTTTTTTCCTTCGTCTGACGTACTATAGGCTTTTAGTCAGATGAATTCAAGTTTGAAACGTGAACATTAAGGGCCACATGCGCAGAACAAAAAAAGTACATCGTTTAGGGTAAATACTTTCAAAAACACTATTTTTTGGGTTTTATCCAGAAATTTTCTCAAAATCCTGTCATGATAGGAACTTTTCAGACTCTAGATCGTATTCAGCGAGCAAAAATACATTGAAAACGATTCCAATATCAAAAATAATCAAAAAAGAAATCTTTTCTTTGACTCCAGATTTAGAAAACGTATTTTTGGTGGTATTTACCCCCACTTTTCTCAAAATTCTAAAGTAGTATAAACTTTTTTTAGACTCTAGATCTTATTCAGCGAGCAAAAATATACTTTGGCAACAATTTCAACATCAAAAGTAACCTAAAATAATCTTTTTACTTGTGTCCTGACGTGACAAATGTTTTTTTTTGTTATATTTACCCCCACTTTTCTGAAAATCTTGACGTTCTAGGTCATTTCGGAACTCGGGATTGTATTCAGCGAACAAAAAAACATGGAAAACCATGCTAATATCAAAAAAACGTAACAAAAAATTTTTCTATTAGGGTCCTTACATAGAAAATCTGTTTTTTGAGGTTTTTACCTCCACTTTTCTCAAAATCCGGACGTGATAGGAACTTTTAAGATTCTAGGTCGTAATCAGTGCCTGAAAATACATTGGAAACGACTCCAATAAGAAAAGTAATCCGTAAAAAATTTGCTATATTTGAGTCTATATTTAGAAAACGAATTTTTTGTGGTATTTACCCCCACTTTTTTCAAAATTGTGAAATAATAGAAACTTTTGATGCACGAAATCGTATTCAGCGAAAAAAATACATGAGAAAGTACTACAATATTAAAAATTATAATAAAAAAAATTTCATTTGGGTGCTTAGCTAGAAAACGATTTTTAAGGGGGTCGTTTTTCTTTTCTCAAAATTTTTTTCTTTTCTCAAAATCCTGACGTGGTTGGAACTTTTTATATTCTAGATCGTATTCAGCGTACGAAATTACACTGAAAACGACTCCAATATCAAAAATACTCAAAAAAGAAAATTTTTCGAGTCGTTACCTAAAAAAACGTGTTTTTATTGAATCCTTACCCCCACTTTTCTCGAAATTCTGACGTGGTAGGAACTTTTCAGACTCTAGATCGTATTCAGCGTACGAAAATACATTCAAAAGCGTAATTACAATTGATTAAAAAAAATAATTTACAAAAATATGAATTTCAAGTCTATAGATATAGATTTAAGATTAAAAAATAGAACATACGTTTTAATTTCAACTATAAATATAAAGTTTCTTGTATTTGTTTCTTTAAGTTTATATATATATTTATATTCTTTAAAACGTTCGGAATTGTTGTAACCTCGTTACAGTATTTGTTAAAGTATCTTTTGTAACTTCCCTGAGGTCATATTGACCATTAGAAATAGTAAATCTTTTGGAGCACGTCACTCACGTCTACTTATTGTTAAATGAAATAAAAAATTTTCCATGAAACCTTTCAAAGATCGTTAAATCGTCAAATAAAGATAGAAACTGTATTACGATTACTCGCACAGTCTATTGGTATATTAAATTTATTTAAATCAGAAGAAATATTTTTTATTGATGCAAATTTTTTTTATCGTTGCGAATTTTTAGGTTCATACTTCTTTGAAATTATGTATAAAAAGTTTCCTATGTGTTTTTTGTCTGTTAAACACGATTACGGGTCTAAAAATTCCCGAGCACGTCAGGATTTTGAGAAAAGTGGGGGTAAAGATAAAGAAAACAACGTTTTTCAGGGCAGAACTCGAAGAAAAAATTTTTTTTTGATTATTTTTTATATTGGAGACGTTTTCAAGATATTTTCACTGTCTGAATACGATTTACAGTCTCAAAAGTTTCTATCATGACGGGATTTTGAGAAAAGTGGGGGTAAAGACCAAACAAAAATACGTTTTCTAAATGTGGAGTAAAAAACAATTTCTTTTTGGATTATTTTTGATATTGGAGTCGTTTTCAATGTATTTTCGCTGGCTAAATACAATCTTGAGTCTCAAAAGTTCCCATCATGTCAGGATTTTGAAAAAAGTGGGGGTAATGTGACCAAAAAAATCGTTTTTCAGAAGTAAAAAAATTATTTTCGGTTACTTTTGATATTGAAATTGATGCCAAAGTATATTTTTGCTCGCTGAATAAGATCTAGAGTCTGAAAAGATTATACTACTTCAGAATTTTGAGAAAAGTGGGGGTAAATACCGCCAAAAATACGTTTTCTATATATGGACTCAAATAAAAAATTTCTTTTTGCAATATTTTTGTTATTGGAGTGATTTTCAATGTATTTTCACCTGCTGAATACGATCCAGAGTCTAAAAAGTTTATACCACTTCTGAATTTCGAGAAAAGTGTGGGTAAAAACCACCAAAAATACGTTTTCTAAATCTGGAGTCAAAGAAAAAATTTATCTTTGGATTATTTTCGTTATTAGAGTCCTTTTCAATGTATTTTCGCCTGTTAAATACGATTCCGAGTCTAAAAAGTTTATACCACTTCTGAATTTCGAGAAAAGTTGGGGTAAAGACCAAACAAAAATACGTTTTCTAAATGTGAAGTAAAAAAACAATTTCTTTTGGGATTATTTTTGACATTGGAGTCGTTTCCAATGTATTTTTGCTGACTGAATACGATCTTTAGTCTCAAAAGTTCCTATCATGTCAAGATTTTGAGAAAAGTGGGGGTACATATAACCAAAAAAATCATTTGTCACGTCAGGATCTAAGTAAAAAAATTATTTTCGGTTATTTTTGATATTGGAATGGTTTCCAATGTATTTTCGTTCGCTCAATACGATCCTGTGTCTAAAATGTTTCTATCACTTCAGAATTTTGAAAAAAGTGGGGGTAGAAATCACCAAAAATACGTTTTCTCAAAATGGGCTCAAAAAAAAATTTCTTTTTAGATTATTATTGATATTGGATTCGTTTTCAAAGTATTTTCGCACGCTGAATACGATTCCGAGTTTAAAAAGTTTCTATCAAGTCAGGATTGTGAAAAAAGTGGAGGTAAAAATATTTAGAAAAAAATGGGTTCAATGGTTTCGATTTTTTTTTACTAATATTCAATCAATCGTGTAAGCCTTAGCAATTTCCCACTGGAAAGTGTAGTGCTTGTTGGCAAAACCCACGGGTACCGGCGCGAAGGATCAATAAATTTCACGCCCACGAATAATATTTGGCTGCGGCAGATGTTTAGTGCCGTTATTTATTTTCTTTTTTTCTTTCAAACAATTCGAATACCATTCTTATGTAACTTTTAAACCACTTGTGATTTTTTATCTAATTTTCATGCCGTTTTTGTCCAAAAAAAATTTTTTGTTTATTAATACCATACATGTTACATAAGTAATTGTTTCTTTCCAAATGTTCGAAGGTATGAAAAATATTTTAATTCTTAAATAATAATTTATATTTATTCTAAACTAAAAAATTATATTTCTTTCAATTTACCTTTTAAACTAAATTTAACTATACTTTAATAAATATATTTGGATAAAAATTACATTGTAGAAAGAAATTTTCATTTAAATAAACGATTACTTGTCTATTATCAAATAAATATTTATTCGTGTAGTTAAATAAAAATAAAGTCTGGTTATTGGTAACTAATATTATATTTTCTGTCAACTAAATCGTATTTGCTTTAAATTTCCCGTTTATTTCTTTAAAAAAAAGTGACGCGCTCCGATAAAACATGAGAGAGAAAAAAATTTAAGGTTATGTTTGTCATTTTTTGAATTGAAATACACAAAGGGGAAGTACTCTCAATATAAACCACTGACGTATAAGTCTTTATTACATTAAAAATAAGGAATAAAAATTTATTTTTGTTTAAAATTAAATGCAGAAAATTTTTATGAAAGCAAAAATAATACAAACATAACCTTAAAATATTCTCTGCTTCTCTCTTTGAAACGCACAAAAAACAATTAAAAAAATAGTATAAAAAAAGTATCTAAAAATACGTTTTAATAAAAATAGAAATAAAAATAATAATAATAGTAATAATAATATTTTGAGAATAAATATAATAAATTAAAACTAAATATCTACCAATAATAAAAAATAATTAATTAAATAGTCTTTAACGTCCGAGATACTTAATAAATAAGTCAAATTAATGAAAACGAAAACATTCGGTCTGAATATTTTCGTTTTCATTAATTTGACTTATTTAATAAAAAATACTTTGAAACATGAATAATATAAATAAATATTAATAATATTATTAATAGTAACGAATAACAAAAGAATTGAAATTAAAAAAATTCGAAAAGACTATAAAAATAAATTTATAAAAATATTAAACAAATATAAGAAAAACAAATAATAAAAAAATAGTGTTTTAATTAAAATATAACCAGGTATAGTGGATTTAAATAATTATTTTCCTTTTATAAAAATAGAAAATCTTTTTTCTTATTCTATTTTTGAAAAATTAGTGATATTGCGATTAAAAATAGAAGAATATAAATTGCGTTATTATTATATTATAAATCAATATATAGATATTCATCGCGTGAAGTTCAAGTTACGTGACTGAAAAGTATATATATGTTTGTAAAATGCAATTTGATTTCTACTTTTTTTCCACATAAATACATACATGCAATTTGTTTATGTATATTGTATTTATGTTACGCGAAAAAAAAAATATATATATGCAAACAGCGTGTCTCTTTGCGATAATAAAAAAAAACACACTATTTATAAACGCACAACAAAAGTGTACAATTTGAAAAATTTCTTACGATAAGCTTTTACTAGTCAATGCAAGGCAATAAACGAAATTTTTTATAGACGACACTTTAAACAATAATATTGATAATAATGACCCTCGCACAAGTTTTTGCATTGTTTTATACTAATCAAATAATAATCAATTAATCTAAATTGAAATTAATTATTTCTCATTGTGTTATTTATAATTTTTGTTATTATTTTTCCCATTTATTATTATTTATTTTATTATATACTATTTATATTCTTATTAATTTTTATTAATATTATTATTTTATTCTTTATTATTTTCTATTTATTATTAATTTTTATTAAAAATTATTATTTTATTCTTTATTATTTACTATTTATTATAATTAATATTATTATTATTATTTGAATTTTTATTAATAATAATATTCAAAATAATATTGAAATTGTTTATTTTTTTAAAAATTCCTCAGTCGTGAAGATTCGAACCCTGGCCCTTGCTGTCTTGAGTCCTATGACGTTACCACTGAGCCATTTCACTCGGTTGTAAAAACATTATATTTGTGATTAAAATTGTGTAATTTTATCATTTTTTCCATAACAATTATGTTTAATATTCAAAGCAATATTATTATTATCATAATTTACTGGTATTAATCTTAATTATAATACTTATCGTTATTAATTACTATATTTTTTAAATTAAAATTTATACAAAAAAAATAATTATAACAAATATGAATAAAGAAGTATTAAATTTTATTTTAACGTAGAAAATGCAAAAAAAAGAACTGTGTCAAATAAAACAATAGAATTTATTGTAATTTTACGTTTCTTTTCTTTTAATATTTTACTGATGTATTGAATTCAGTGGAAGCAAAATTATTGTTACGTAAAACATTGCTACTTCATTAAATTTCAAATAAAAGTTTATATGATTCTTTTATTGTTGAAATAATTAGCAACCGAATGAATATTTTTTTTTAATTCATTCGATAATAAAATAATATTTATAAAATGATTATATAAAATTTTATTTACTGAAGGAATAAAAAAAATATTAATTATAATTAATAACTAATTAATAAAAAGTTCAATTAATAACTAATTCATACAAATTAGAATTGATTAATAAACAATAAAAATTAATATTAATTAATTAATCGACAAAAACGAGAAGTGATAACTAGTTAATAAAAAATTAGGAATTTAGAATTAATATTACTAATTATCAAATATTAGAATTTATTGATTATAATTAAATAAAAATTAAAAATTAATAACTAATTAACAAAAATAAGAATAAATAAATAACAAAAATCAGAATTAATAAAAAGTAGGAATTTTTGAATTAATTGCTAACTATAAAAAATTACAATTTATTGGTAATTAAATAATTTAAAAAAAGTTAGTAAACTAATTAATAAAAATTACAATTAATAACTATTAATTAAATTAGCGAATTATTTAAGTATAAATTACCCGATTGGCCTTGGTCATGATGTTCTATATTGAATTAAGACAAATTGGTTTTGGCAATTTTGTTGCAAAACTCTGCGAGAGAAATACGCAATTCTCATAATATAACAAATTTAATTTTTTTATCAAAACGAATAATTAAATTTAGTGCAATAAAAATTAGCAAAAAAAAATAAATAAATATTTTTTTCTCCTTTTTTTGCTTACAGATTTTTGAATATGAACTCCAATGAGCCGTGGAACCTTCCACCGAAGCAGGGACTCTACGATCCATCCCTTGAAAAAGAGGCATGCGGAGTTGGTTTTATCGTCGCTATCGATGGAAAACGTTCGCACAAGGTATAATTAAAAATTATTGTTTTTGTTACAATTAAAAAAAAAAAAAAAAAAAATATTGTGATAATTGCAAATTCTTGCGAGTTTAGCATTAAAACACAGTTTCTTGGAAATTGGTATAGAGTACAATGGAATCATTTAACGATCACACACTGCTTATTATTGTATTAAACGTATCAAGACGACAATGGAAATAATAAAATTGCTCTCAATTTGCAGTGTTTAGAAAAGAAATTTATGTTCTTCAAAAGTTTTTATCTTATTTATTTATTTTTTCTATATATTTATTTTCTTTTTAATTATTTTTTTTTTAATTTTTGTTATATATTTTTATTAAGTTTTCTTTTTGTATTTTTCTAACTTTCTTGAAGTTACTTTAATTATTTTCTTCTGTTTTTAATTATTTTTTTGGTAGCTTAAAATTTTTTTCAATTATTTTGTTATTCTATGTTTCTTGTTAATTATTTTCAGACACTTTCAATTATTTTCTGTTTTTTCAATTATTTTTGTTTACAATTAGCTTTTATTATATTCAATTACTTTTCTGTTATTTTTCTTTTAGTTTCAACTATATTTTTTATTATTTACTGTTATTTTCAATTTGTTTTTTTTTTTAATTATTGTTGGTTTGTTTTAATTATTTCCTGTTATTTTGTTACTTTTTAATTACTTTAATTAAAATTAAACTTACAAACTTTCATTAATTACTTTTAATTTCGATTTATTATTTGTAATTATTTCCTGTTATAGTCAATTTATTTTTGATATTTTTAAATAATTTTTGTTTATCTTAATTATTTTTCCGTTGTTTTTAATTTTTTCTGTCACTTTCAATTATTTCCAGGCATTTTTTTTATTATTTTCTGGTACCTTCAATTATTTTCGTATTGCATTTTTTTTTACTATTTTCTGTTATTTTCAATTACTTTTTGTTGTAGTCAATTTATTTTTGGTAACTTTTAAATTATTTTTTTGAATTTATTTTCTGTTACCTTCAATTATTTTCGTATACAATTTTTTTTTTACTATTTTCTGTTATTTTCAATTACTTTTTGTTGTAGTCAATTTATTTTTGGTAACTTTTAAATTATTTTTTTTAAATCGTTTTCTGTTACATTAAATTATTTTCCGTTGGTTTTAATTTTTTCTGACACTTTCAATTATTTCCTGGCATTTTTTTTTATTATTTTCTGTTACCTTCAATTATTATCGCATAGAGTTTTTTTTATTATTTTCAATTATTTTTTGTTCTAATCAATTTATTTTTTGTAAATTAAAAATTTTTTTTAAAAATAGTTTTCTGTTAAATTAAATTATTTTTTAAAATCGTTTTTTGTTATATAAAATTATTTTCCTTTGTTTTTAATTTTTTCTGTCACTTTCAATTATTTCCTGGCATTTTTTTTAATTATTTTCTGTTGCAGTCAATTTATTTTTGGTAAATTTAAAATTATTTTTTGTAATCGTTTCCTACTTTTTACATTAAATTATTTTCTGTTCGTTTAAATTATTTTCTATTATTTTTAGTTACTTTTTTTGATTTTCAATCATTTTTCTATTATTAATTTTTTTGTTTTTATTTATTTCCTGTTAGCAGGAATTTTTCTTTATTTGTCTTTTTTTGTTAGCAGTATTTTTTTATTTTTTGATACTTTCAATTATTTTCCTATCAATTATTCAATTCCTTTCAATTATTTTTTCACTTTCCATTATTTTCAATCCCCTTTTCAATTATTTCTCATTATTTTCAATTACTTTCTTTTATTTTTAATTATGCTTCTATTAATTTCAATTCTCTTTTTTGTTTTAATTTATTTTCTGTTATTTTCAATTATTTCTTATTATTTTCAATGGCTTTTTTATTTTCAATTATTTTCTTTTCTTTTATTTATTATTTTTTTTGTTACCATCAATAATATTCATCCAGTATTGTTTGTATTATTTTTAATTATTTTCTCTATTTTCTTTTATTTTTAAAAATTAATTTTTATTAATAATTGTTTGCCGTTATAATTTTCAATTTAATTTATTAAATTTATAAAGTACTCTTTATTATTATTATTAAAAAAAAATTCTTTCTTTCAGATTGTTCATGATGCCATGAAATTGTCAGAACGTATGAACCATAGAGGTGCATGTGCATGTGACAATGATACTGGAGATGGAGCAGGTGTTTTATGCGCTATTCCACATCAATTTTATGCCGACGAACTTCGGTAAGATAAAATCTATTCTTAGTTGACGAATTTTTTATTTAACCATCAATTTTAAAACCACATCAAAAATACCTAACAAAGAATATTTCTTTTCTTTTTTTCTTTTGGTGGTGAAAAGAAAATAAAAATCTTTAAATTTTATTATTTCTTTCGATTTTTTACCTTCACAAACGATTCTTTCTTTTCAAAAAAGACAATTTTTCATTTACAATATTATATTACTTTTTATAATTATTATTTGAATTAATTTAATATTATTAAGAAAAAAATGTCTTACAAATTTTTTTTTTTAAAGACATTGAAATTATAAAAATAATGTAATTATAAAAAACGAAAATTATTTTTTTCGGCAAAAGGAAATAAAATACTGTAATTAATGTAAAATTAAATTAATCGATTAAGAAAATATATTATTAAACTTATCGCATTATTAGAACCGAGTCGATAAAAATAATTAGTAATTGAATGAAATTTTCTTTTACAATTTCACTGTTGTTATAATATTTTTTTTAATTCTCATAATCAATTTGTCTTTAGAGAGAAGCAAGGAATAAATTTACCGGAATTTGGAAGTTATGCAACGGGCATACTGTTTCTCGATAAAAATACTCATCAGGAAACTGAAGCTGCATTCGAGAAATTGGCTAAGGAATGTAATTTAAGAGTAAGTGGAAAATAGTTTTTTTTTTTAAATTGGGGAAAAAATTTTTTTCTTTATCAAAGTCGAGAGGAAAAACTTATTTAAATATTTTCTTTTCAGGTAATTTGTTGGCGAGACGTGCCCACAAATAATTCTTGCATTGGACAAGTTGCAAGGAAAGTTGAACCCTACATGCGTCAAGTATTTGTTACAAGTGATCTTGACACTGAAACCTTTAATCGTCAGGTAAAAATAAATTCATATTTAATTTTTCTTTTAAAATCATTTTTCATTTTTTCAGGAAAACTAAAGATTTATTTGATTTGAATACATAATATATTAATTTAAACTTTTCATTTGGCTCATTAAACCACTTAAATTTGCGATGCCAGAAAAACCACAATATCATTAGTGACTGCCAAGTATAATTTAAAGATTTTAATGTATAGATAGTTTTATAGAATAATGGCAAACTAAACGATAATAATTTTTCCTTCTCTCAAAAGAAGCTGATTAATTTTCTATTTTTAGTTTGGAGAGAAAAGAAATTTCATTCAATTTTGAGTAAATTTCATCAACTTACTTTTTTAAATATTAATTATTAACGAATGCGAAATTTGATTTTGTTTGAACGTTTAAAAAACGTTTAAAATTGTTTTACAGTATTATTTTTCAGTAATTTTTAAAGTATTTTTTAGTATTTTTTAGTAATTTTTGTAGTAATTTAAAAAAAAAATTTATAGTAATAATAAATTATAATTTAAAACTAACTTCACCAGTAGTGAATTAATTTGATTTTCTCAATTTTGTTTTAGATATTTGTATTACGGAAAAAATCGACACACATTATCAAACAACCGGGTTTGAGGTATTATATTTGCTCTCTGTCTTTGAGAACTGTTGTCTATAAGGGTCAACTTACAGCCGATCAATTATGGGAATACTTTCCCGATTTGAAAGTACGTATATTTTTAAAAATTATTTTGGGTAATTTTTTTTCTTTTTTTTTTGCTTAATTTAAATCACTAATTGTGGGACTAATTAAATTATTTTATTTTTCAAGTCTCCAAGATTCGAGACTTACTTGGCACTGGTGCACACAAGGTTTTCAACGAATACTTTTCCAAGTTGGGAGCGAGCTCATCCACTTAGGTAAGAATTTAATCTCTCAATTTGAATAATAATTGTAATTATTATTCTACTAATAATTAAATAATATGACGCTTCGTACTCCATGAATAAATTTAAAAAAGTAGCAAATTGTAACTTTAAGACTGAAAGAAGCAGTAAAATAGTAGCTATCGAATAATCAAATTTAACGACTAAAAAACTGGGTTTTGTTGATTCAGAAAAAACAAAAATTTTAATTCTTTATTTTATTTCACTGATTTTTTTTTACCAATTTTCATCAAAAGTATAATCACGTTTTTTCTTATACTTCTAAAAACATTAATTCTAAATTTTCACAAAATTCAATAAATTTCCTAATTCTAAATTTTGAAAAAATTCAATAATTTTCTTAATTCTAAATTTTTGCAGTTTTACGACAATTAAAATTTTCAAACTATTCGATAATAAACAAACAATAATTAATTATCTTTCAAATTTAATTATTTCTAAAAATTTATAATTTAACGCTTTTAAAATTCAATTATTATCTAAAATGATATTGAATTTTAAATTAATGTGCGAATTTTTAACGGAAGTAAACTAGCGACAATGTTTAGTGTGAATGACGCATGAAGAAGGACGAGGGAGTTCGCGAAAACGAGAGCGTTGGTAGAGCGTTGTACGAAGTGTGCGGAGAAAAATCGAGCGTTGATCGTATTGAGTTCGTCTAAACTACTCTTGATTCTCATGAAATTCGTGTTATTGTGTGTGATTAGTTTCATTATCCATTTTAATTCACATTTTTATATTTTTACTTAAATTAAACTTCATTATTCTTTTAAAACGAGACTTTAATTCATTCAATTCAACAGTTCCTGACATCATCCACAATTTTGTTCTTTATCATAATATTCGTTATTAGACCTTTCTAAGCAAATAAAATAAAACTTTTAACAAAAATTTTAACTGAAATTCAATTTCAAATCAATTTCTATTTCTTAAAATCAAATTCTTTCAAAGAATTTTAATAAAAAAATTTTTTAAATAATTGCAATTCAATTCTAATAAAGAATTTTATTCAAATTAGTAACAAATAAGAATTGAATTTTAACGAGGAATTGTATAACAATTTTCTTTAAATAATTGAATTCAAATGAAGAATTTTATTAAAAATTTGTTTAAATAATAATTGATTGTGTTGGAAAATTTGCATGAAAATTGTATTTTAATTTTTTAAGCATTGAATTTCTGTGAAAAATTTTTTTATTTATGAAACTAATTTAATTGTAGCGCGAATTTTATTATTTATGATAATAATTGAATTCTTATGAAAAAGTTTATTATTTATAAAAAAGAATGAATTTTTGCAAATAATTTTATTAAGATTTCTTAAAAATAATTCAACTGCCGTTAACAATTTTATTAAAATTCTTTTAAATAATAAATTAATTTTTTCGAAAAAAAAATGTAACGAAAATTGTATTTTAAAAAATTAAATTACTGTTACTTATTACTTATTTAAAATAAATTAATTCTTTTGATAAATTTTATGTAAATCGTAGATATTGAAAATAATTTAATCGTTTCTAAGAATTTTATTAAAATATTTGACAAAATTGAATCTCTGACATGATTTTTATTGTTTTTGAAAATAATTGAATCCCTGAAAAGAATTTTATATAAATATAATTGAATTCTTGTGAAAATTGTTTAAATAACTGAATTTGAGTGAAAAATTCTATTATTTTATTTGTGAAAATTATTTAATGTTTTACGTAGAATTTTATTACAATTTTTTTTTTAAATAATTGAATTCTTTTGGGAAATTTGATTAAAATTCTTTTTAATAATTGATTTTTTTCGAAAGAATTTATGAAAATTGTATTTTTATTTATTCAAATTGTGAACATTTTATTCTTGACAAAAATAATTTAATTTCTGCCAAGAATTTGACTAAAATTATATTCAAAATTATTAAATTTGTCTAAAAAAATAAATTATTATTTATGAAAGTAATTAAATTTCAGCAAAGAATCTTATTATTTATGAGAATAATTCATTTTTTTCGACAAATTTAAATAAAATTCTGTTAAAAGTAATTCAATTTTATTCCTACAAAGAATTTTATTAATATTTTTCATTGTTCAATTGTTTCAAAAAATTTAAATAAAATACTCTGGGAGTTTTCAATTATTTTGAATTCAAATTTATACAATTTTTTAGCAGAATTTCAATTATTTGAATGAATAACAAATTTATTCACAGGAATTCAATTTTTTCTCTAAGATTTTAATAATGAGTCAAGAATATAATTATTTTTCGAAAATAACAAAATTCTTTGAATGAATTGAAATTTTTTTGATACAATTTTGATGAAATTTCTCGACAAAATTCAATTATTTTTAAATATTTAATAATATTTCTAAAATTTAGTTATTTTCAAAAATTCTAATGTAATTCATTGAAAAAATTCAATTCTTTTCAAAACTAAAATTATATTTAAAGTTATTAAATTTGTCTAAAGTTCTATTTCAATATTTGTGCAAATAATTGAATTTTAGTGAAGAATTTTATTATAATTACGAGAATAATAATTGATTTTTGTTCTACGAATTCAATTATAATTTAATTGAAAGTAATTGAAATCTTATAATAGAATTTTATATAAATTTTTGAACGTAATTCAATTCTTGGGAAGAGTTGTATTAAATTTTTCAAAAATAATTCAATTCCAGCGAAGAACTTCATTAAAATTCTTTTCAATAATTGAATGTTTTGAAAAAATTCATGAAAATTGTATTTTAAATGATTGAATTACTGGAAAAATTTTTTTATTTATGCAAGTAATTGAATTCTATCAGGAATTTTATTAAAATATGTGGCTAAAGATTCGAATGTTTAAATGAACGAAGTTTTGTTTTGCCTGAATTTTTTTAGAAAATCGTACCATCTAAAAAAGAAAAATAATTGAAATTAAACAATATTTAATTTTAATTGATTTATTTAATCTAAAAATAATTTTTTTTAAAGAAATACAAATTAGAAGAAGTAAAAAAATATTGTCGTTCATTTGAACTTTTGAAACTTTAGGAACATAAAATAATAGATATTGAAAATTATTATCCAAAAAATCATCCAAATAGTAGCAAATCGTAATGAAAGTAATAAATGTGTGTAAAGCCTGTAATATTTTTGTTTTTATATTTACTAATTTTTTTTTTGCAGACTACTGGCACACAATGGAGAAATAAACACTCTCCGTGGGAATGTGAATTTTATGAAAGCTCGCGAGGGAGTAATGAAAAGTCACATATTCGGTAGTCAATTAAAAGAATTATATCCCGTCGTTGAGCCTAATCTTTCTGATTCTGGTTCAGCCGATTGTGTACTGGAATTTTTATGCATAGCGGGCAATCGTTCTCTACCTGAAGTACGTATCAAGAAAAAAGACAAAAAAAAAAACAAAAATTTGTCAAATCTCATTATTATTATTATTGTCTACAGAAAGCTAATCATTAAGTGATTAATTTTAAATCGTTCAATAAGCTCAATCATTTTTCAGAGGCAAAGCGAATAATAAATTATTAAACAATATTAATAAATATACACGTCTATATAATTTAGGCTGTGATGACTATGGTACCGGAAGCGTGGCAGAATGATAAGACAATGGCTACGGAGAAAAAAGACTTCTATCATTGGGCTTCGTGTGCAATGGAACCTTGGGATGGTCCTGCTCTGCTCACATTCACCGATGGACGCTACATCGGCGCAATATTGGACAGGTAGAAACACTTTTTTTTTTAAACACAGTTTAAATCTAAATTGTTAATATTGCTTCACTTTCATGTTCCGTCCATTTGTTCGTTTGGTGTTTTCAAACTACTAAAATGAAGAAAATGCCAGACAAAATAACTTTTTTATTCAAAGTGAAAAGAGAAAGATCAAAAACGAAAAGAAAACTGAATTTTAACGAAAGGATGAGAATCAATCATCATTTTTAGAGGGAATAGGAATAATTTATCTCAGGGATCACAGAATGTCGACTTTTCAAACTTCGCACCTATTTCATCTATTCCGTTAATTTTCACCAAATTTTGTCCAATTTTTTAAACATTCAATTACATTTTCGAATGAAAACTCGTTTTTACAAATATTTTTAATTCAATTAAATTTCATTTTAAAATTCTTCATTGTTGATACATTCAACGAGTGAATGAGTCAATATCATAATATTGACTCTGAATTTAAATCATCAAAATTTTTATTCTCTTGAATTCTGGCATTTATCTTACATTAATTTTAATGTTTATCTAAATTTAAATTTTTCGAAACATTTTAAAGAATAAAATTTTTAATTTTACTCAATTTCGAATTAAATCCAGAGAAAATTCAATTAGTTCATTTTCTATACATTTAACTACATTTGCGGAACAATTTTTCAAATGATAAATTATTATTTCCCGAAAAGCTGAATTATTATATTTCTATGATTTATTTAAAAAATGTTGTAATTTTTGTAACTTTTATAAAAAAAATTTTTTATTTGATATAATTTAATGATTACTTTGGAAGTTTATTATAATTTTTTGACAATAATTAAATCTTCATTCCAGGAATTTAATTTAAATTGTAAACAAAATCAATATAATTTCACAAACAATGTTTCAAAAATTTTCACAAAGAAATTGAATTTCTTAGACATTTTTTTTAATTAAAATTGTATTGAAAATAATTGAATTCAAAGTGAAAAAAAATGTTATTTACACAAATAGTTTAAATCTTGCAAAGAATTTAATTACTACTAAAGATAATTGAATGCTTGTCAAGAATTTAATTTAATTTTTTAAAAAATAATTGCATTTTTGTAAACAATTTTATATTAAAAATAATCATTTAAATATTTCGAGGAGGGTAAATAAATTGGAATTAAAAACAACTAAAATCTTATAAAGAACATTATTAAAAAAATTTTAAAATAATTGAAGAAATTTTATTACATTTATTAATTAAATTAATTTGTATTAAAATTTTTAGAAATCAATATTGATGACAAATTTTTTAAAATTTATAAGAATTCTATTAAAATTAATTCAATTCCTGTAAAGAATTTTATTCTTTTTGCAGATAATTGAATTTTTGACAAATATTTTATAAAAAAATTTTTAAAACAATTTCGCAGGAATTCAATTTCTTTTTATGTTTTAATAAAATTTTTGATTAGAATAAAAGTATTTTTTTCAAGATAAATTTTATAAAATTTCTTTTTATGTTTTAATAAAATTTTTGAATAGAATAAAAGTATTTTTTTCAAGATAAATTTTATAAAATTTCAGGATAAGATTTTATTATTTTAAAAAATGTTAATTATATCTCTGGAATTTAATTATTTTCTACATTTTTTAATGAAGTTAAATATTAAATTTCTTCGAAAGAATTCAATAATTCGAAAAACTTTAATTTTTTTTTGTAATGAGAATTCTGTTAATTATGAAAATAATTGCATTTATGATGAGAAATTGTATTAATCAAGAAAATAGTGTAAATCAAGAGAACAAGTTTATTTTAATTATATATTCGAATTGTTTGAAGTAATTTAAAGAATCTAACTATTAAAAAAAAATGAAATTCTTGTAAATTTTCTCCACAAGTTTTATTAAAATTGCATTGAAAATTATTCAATTTCTTTAACGAATTTTATTTAAAAAAAGTTTGGAGAAAAATGAAATTTGGCCAACAAATTTTTTTAATGTTGTTGAAAATAATAATTGAATTTCTGCGGGGAATTTTTACTACTTTTAATGCAATGAATTATTTTCAAGAATAGTATTAAATTTTTTATTAATCGAATTTCTGAGAATAATTTAAAAATTTGTCTAATAATGGAATTCGAAAATTCTCCGAAGAATTTATTTATTTATGTAGAAAACTAAATTCTTGTCCGAAATTTTAATAATTTTTCCGAAAATAATTGAATTTCCACGAAAAATTTTGTTTATAGAAATAATTGAATTTTCGCCAAAAAATTTTAGTAGAATTTTTTCTAACAAATAAATACAAAGAAAGAATTTTTTTTAAAAACGTTTGAATTTCAAGAAAAAATAATTAGTATTTTGTATTTATAATTATCTTTGTTTTGTCACCTTATTTTTCCATTTTTGGTAAATACTTTTCCCCTATTTATTTTTTGTCACCTTTTTATTTCAAAGAAAATCGATACTGTGATCCCTGTTATCTATCTCATCAAATAAAAAAATTCATTATTTTCAATATTTTTTGAAAAAGAAATTTTCAAATTCAACTTCAATTTCTATTCAGTTTTATTTATACATATATTCAAGTAATTTTATATTTCAATAAAAGAAATTAAAAATTGGAAAATTTTTCCAGTGAATTGATTTCGCTCTTTGCGTAAATTTTTTTTTTATAGAGAGAAGTCAATTCATAAGGAAAAATAAAAAAAGGTTTTTCTAATAGAGAGTGAAGTTTTAGTTGATTGTAATATAGACGATAATGATGATGGTGATGATGATGATGATGATGTTTATGTTTATGATGATGTTGATGATGGTAATGATGATGATGATGATGATGATGATGTTGACGATGGTGTTGTTGATGTTAAGGATATTGATAATGATAAAATTAATAATTAATAATAATAAGAATGCCAACAGGAAGGCAAACGAACGAACGAACAACAATAATTCAGCCAGATTATGAGAGATTCAAAGGTGGTAATACAAAAGACTTTTTTGAATTTTTGTTTGGCAGAAATGGTCTTCGTCCGTCGCGTTTCTACGTCACTAAGGATAACGTGATGGTGATGGCGTCCGAAGTGGGCGTCTATGACACTCCGCCCAGCAATGTTGTCCTGAAGGTAACCAAGGAAGTAAAGCAACACTGATGCCCTTCATTTGGATATTAAACAAAAGCCATACCAAAAAAAAATCAAAAACAAAAAATCATCCAGCTGTTCGCGCTTCCCCGCCAGGGTCCAATTTACAATTAATCGTGCAAGAGCTTTTCTTTTAAATCCATTAAATCTCTATATTTCTTGATATAGAGGATTTCAGCTTTAGGGAAAAAGGTTTTTAAGGCAAAAAACGAATCTTGGTTGGTCAACGATCCGAAGCTGGCAGATTGGAAAGAAGACTTCCAGAATGAAATGTAGCTGATTGTTACCACCAAATTCGACCAAATATCTAACTTTGTCCCATAGTTTATTTTCCTTTTTTTTCTCTCTTTCTCTCTCTCTCTCTCTCTTTCTGTCACTTCTTACCTCGAATAATCACTTTTGAAATTAACTGATTTCAAACTTTGTACTCAACAACTAAAAACTACTATTTAACTACTATTTATTTATTTGCTATTTACTATTAAAATTATTTTACTTTTTTCGTTTTTCGAAAAATTGCAACATTATATTTGGAATAAAGAAATTATTCTCGAAAGTTAAAATAAAAATTTTTAGAAACAATTCAAAAAATTACAAAATAAAATTCTTTACTCAATTATTAAAAAAAAATTCGAAATTCAATTGTTTTTGATATTTTAATAAAAAACTTTCCCTAAAGAATTAAATTATTTTCAAAAAGTTTAATCAAACTCTTCGTAACAATTCAATTGTTTCCATAAATAAAACAATAAATTTACACAAAGAATTCAATTATTTTTTCTAAATAAATAAAATTCCTCTCGGAAATTCCATTATTTTAAGAAAAAAAAATTTAATAAAATTCTTGTCAAGAATTCAACAATTTTGAAAAATGAAAAAGTTCTTCGAGGAAATTCAAATTATTTTCGAAAAACAATTTGAGTGAAAATTCTCTAAAGAATATGATTTGTTGAAAAAATTTTAATAAAATGCGTTATTGAAAAAATGAATAAATTTCAAAGTGTAATTATTAATGAAATTTGTAGAAAAAATTTGCAAGAATTCAATAATTTTTATAAATAAAAAATTTCTTTGAATTCAATTCCATTGAATATAATTTTTAAATTATTCGCTAAAATTGAATAATTTTCAGAAAAAAAAATTTTTATTAGAAGAATTCAATTTCTTTAAATAAAATTGTAATAAAACTCTTTACAAGTAATGAATTATTTTCAAAAATAACAAATTCTTGACAAAAATTAAAATATCAGAAATAAC
The DNA here is from genome assembly GCA_032872475.1 of Leptopilina myrica (nomen nudum). Taxonomy (NCBI): domain Eukaryota; kingdom Metazoa; phylum Arthropoda; class Insecta; order Hymenoptera; family Figitidae; genus Leptopilina; species Leptopilina myrica (nomen nudum). The sequence goes on along the minus strand of CM065467.1, from coordinate 18,982,726 downwards.
AAAATGTTTCACATAAATTCAATTATTTTAAAATAATTTTAATAAACTGTCGAAACTTCAATTATTTAAAAAAAATTTAATAAAATTCTTGACAAAAATTCCATTATTTTCATAAATAAAAAAAAATTCTTTGAAGAAATTAAATTATTTCTAAAAAATTTTAATATAATCCTTGTGAATGATTCGATTATTTGTATAAATAATAAAATTCTTAGCAAAAATTCAATTACTTTGAAAAATATTAAAATTCTTCACAGAAATTCAATTATTTTAAATAATTTTATTAAACTATTTGTCAAGAATTCAATTATTTGTGTAAATAATACAATTTTGAAAAATTTAAAAACTATTTGTTAAGAATTCAATTATTTTGTAAAATAACAAAATTCTGAGTAGGAATTTAATTATTTAAAAAAAATTTCAGTAAATTCTTGTAAAAAAATTCAATTACTTTTAGAAATTAAAAAAAAATTTTGAAAAAAATTCAATTATTTTCAAACAATTTAAATAAAATTCTCTAGAAGATTTTAATTATTTTTAACTTCCAATTTAATTAATTTCCTGGAAAGATTTCAATAATTATCAAATATTTTAATAAAAAAATTTGCAGAAATTCAATTATTTTATAAAATTAACAAATTTTTTGCAGGAATTCAATTTCTTTTTGTGTTTTAATAAAATTTTTGAATAGAATAAAAGTATTTTCTTAAAAACCACAATTTATTTAAAGAATTCAATTTTTTTCAAGATAAATTTTATAAAATTTCAGGACAAGATTTTATTATTTTAAAGAGTTTTAATTAAATTTCTAGAATTTAATTATTTTCTACATTTTTAATGAAGTTAAATATTAAATTTCTCTGAAAGAATTGAATTATTTACAAAAATTTTGATAAATTTTATTATAATAATTTGATTTTAAAAAAATATTCGAATTATTGAGTAAATTATTTATTTTTGTACTAAAATAATTGAATTCTCGTCGAATCTTTCTAACAAAAATTGATTTGAAATTTAATTTTAGTTAAAAATTATGATATTTGAATTCTCGTCGAATCTTTCTAATAACAATTAATTTGAAATTTAATTTCAGTTAAAATTTTTGATAATTAAATATTAAAAGCTTTATAACTGGAAATTGAAGAAGTCCTTGAATTTCAAATTTTTTGTTTAATTGTAATCTTCGAAGAGTTTAATTGTCCTAAAACAGTAATAAAATTGAATTCTTTGTTTTGAAATAAAAAGATTAAGGTTTTCAATAAATTAATTTAATCAGTTTTAAGAAAGAAATAATTTAACTTGGAAAGATATTATAATCTAAAGTTACAGTTATAATTTTTAAAAACAGTTTAATTTTCAAAATAATTAAATCAGTTTAAATATTTTAATTCCTGTAAAAAATGTTAGTATTTAAATATTTAAATAATAATATTGATATTTAAATATTTACGAAAATTAATTTTGAATGTAATTTAATTCTGAAATTGTGAAAAAATTTAGTCGTAAATTTTAATTTTTCGATTGCTACATTTTTATAGTACTTTCTTTAAGTTTTAAAACTACATTTTGCTACTTTTTCAAAATTATCGAGTACAAAGCCTGTAATTTTTTTCATTCAAAAAAAAAAAATTACAGTTAAAGTACAAGTTTCGAATAAAAAAGTGATTATTTTAGGGTAAAAATATTATTTTTCTGTTTGTTTTCAAAAAAATAAAGAGCAGCACTTGTACTGACATTCTGTTTTTACATTGAAACGAAGGTTCCCAAAGGGTGATGTGAGCAGCTGTTTGAGTAAAAACAGAATGTCATAATTATTTCCCAGAACAAAAAGAAAAAATCCATCAATAAGTTTAATTAATTAATTAATTTATTAATTATTATTATTATTTTTTTCTTTTCTTGAAAACATTTAATTTGTATTCTCTAGAATCAGCGCACAATAGTGAATCATAATTTTGTATTTTATTTCTTTTTGTCAATCCATATTGTCATTATTATGTGATCTATAATTTATATCATTTAGGGACTTTGGTTTGTATATAATAATTATATAGAGGAGTAGGACCGTCATCCAGTGCTGTCGTATTATTGTCGAATCAAATGGACCCTTCTGTTCAATGACGATCATTCCAACCTCATTTTATTTACAGAGTCGCTTGAAGCCCGGAAGAATGTTACTTGTTGACACCGAGGAAAAACAAATCATTCAAGATGTGGAACTCAAGTTGAAAATCGCTAGGAGCAGACCACATTCCCAATGGCTTAAGGAGCAGGTATATTCGCATAATTAACAATTTTCAAATATATTATTGTCAATTTTTTTTTCAATAACAAAACAATTTTCATCACAAGTAATATAATATTTTATATATATATTTTTTTCCCCACCGAGAGATGAAATAGGATATTTTTGCAAATAGGAAAAAAAAACTTGCAATTCTTTGAGAATCGAAAAAAAAGAAAACAAATCCACAAAAAATAGTGTTTTTTAGTCACTAATTATGACCGTTGGCGTAAAGCACTAAAAAAAATTTAATAATCAAAAGAAGAAGAAGAAGAAGAAGAAGGTTTATACATGGAAAAATGCTACAATTTCTAGACAGGGATCACAAACTGTCAGCTTTTCAACTTTTTTTTCACCTTTCGCAAAATTTTTACATACCTATTTCACCTATTCAATTATTAACTAATTAACTATTCTTGTTTATCAATTTCGAAAAATTTTAAGAATTTAATAATTTATATAAATATAGTACAACTTTTTGCAGAAATTCAATTATTTTTCACAAAATTATTTTTAAATAGTAAAATCTTGTCAAAAATTCAATTATTTTTAAATAAATTCCACAAAAAATTAAATTATTTTCAAAAGTTTTAATAAAACCTTCGAAACAATTCAATTCTTTTTTTTCAATAGTAAAATCTTTGCAAAACTTCAATTATTTAAAAAAAATTTCATTAAATAATTTAATTTATTTCAAATTTTGACGAAAATTCAATTATTTTCAAAAATTTTAATAAAACCGTCAAAACAATTCAATTATTTTTTTAAATACTTAGTAAAATTCTTCTTTCATAATTTTTAAAAAATCTGTGCAAAAAATCAAATATTATTCAAAACAATATCACGAAAAAATTCAATTAATTTAAAAAAAAAAATTTCCACTAAAAATTCAATTATTTTCAAACATTTTAATAAAACATTTTGAGACAATTCATTTATTTTTTCAAATAGTAAAATCTTTGCAAAAATTCAATTGTTTAAAAAGAAATTTCAGAAAATAATTCAATTTTTTCCAAATTTTGTCAAAAATTTAATTATTTTTAAATAAATTTCTCATCAAATTTAATTATTATTAGAAGATTTAATAAAATTTTCGGAGCAATTCAATTATTTTTTTAAATAGTAAAATCTTTGCAAAAATTCAATTAATTAAAAAAAATACATTAAATACTTCAATTTATTTCAAATCTTGACGAAAATTCAATTATTTTCAAATAATTTTTACAAAAGAATTCAATTATTTTCAAAAATTTTAATAAAACTCTCAAAACAATTCAATTATTTTTTTAAATAGTAAAATTCTTTTCTAAAATTTTAATAAATTTTTTGGAAAAAATAAATTATATTCAAACCAATATCACGAAAAAATTAAATTATTTTCTAAAATTTTTATAAATCATTCAAAACAATTCAATTTTATTTATAATTAGTAAAATTATTTGCAAAAGTTCAATTATTGTTAATATAATTTTATTAAAATTCAATTAAGATTTCAATTTTTTTTTAATTTTTATTATTTTTCAATAAAAGTCAAATTATTTTCTAAACTTATAAATTCTTATAAACAATATTCAATTATTTTTATAAATAGTAAAATCCTTTGCAAAAATTCAATAATTATTTACAAAAAATGTTTAGCGAAAGAATTTCACATTTTTTTCTTAATTCGTTACAAAATTTTTCAAAAGAAATTATTTTCCAAAAATTTAATAAAATTCAATAATTAAATGTTTAATTCTATTTATTCACAAAACACAATCATTTATAAAATTTGAAAGAAATTGTTCATATATCAAATTTTTTGGAGCAATTCGTTCATTTTCAATGCAATAATTTAAAAATTGAAAATATTTAAAATGTAAATTTATTTTAAAAATTTAAAAACAAAATAGATTAGAATTTTTGTTAGAAAAATTTTTTCAAATATTTGGATTATTTATCATTTCTGAGAAGAATTCTGTTAAAAATAAATATTGAAATCTATCTAAGAAGTTAATTTTTGAATTCAAAAAAATTCAAAGCTTATAAATGAGATTATTTAAAATTTTTGGAAATACTTCAAGAAATTTTAGAAAAATTTTTGTTTAGACTAATTTTATTGGAATTTAAAAAAAATTTTGAATTTCTGTAAAGATTTTTTTTATAAATTTAGTTGAATTTTTGCAAAGAATTTTATTATTTAATTTTAAAAAAAATTGAATTCATAACAAGAATTTTATTGAAATTTTCAAAAATAATTAAATTCTTAAGGGAAATTTTATTCCAAGTTTTGAAAATTATTTACACAAATTTTTAAAAGGATGTTATTATTCATAAAAGTAATTAACATTTTCAATTTTTTTTTATTAATTTCAGTAGAATTACAAATTTTTAGGGGAATTTCATTTAAATTTTATTGAAAATAATTGAATTCCTAAGAAGAATTCTTTTGTTTCTAAAAATAATAGAATTCTTGGCAAGAATTTTTACAAAGAATTTTATTATTTATATACAAATAATTGAATTTTTAACTAGAATATTTTTTTCAAAAGTCGATTAACTTTTTTTAAACCCTTTGAAAATAAAAAAATAATTATTTAATTCTATTTCTAATTCTAATTTTCTTTTTCTCACCTTTTTGTTACTGATTTTTACAATTATTTCACTTTTTCCCCTATTATTCAAAAGCCAAAAAAAAAAAAATAGAAAAAAACTGTGATCCCTGCGCATAGAAAAAACATTGTTCACGTTCTGAAAAATTAACACATTTCAATGTGTGTCGTGATTAAAATAATTTTTTTTCTCTCTTAAATCAAATCGCAATAAAATTTTTGTACTTCATCTTTTCCCTTTGTTACATGTGACCAAAAACTATTGTTTATAAAAAAAATCGGACAATTTGTTAATTGAAAATAATTTTTTCCAATTACCCCGTGTGCTGACAACAATTGGTGTTATTTGAAGATGGTGAGTTGTTAACAGATCAGAAAATTTACGTGTGTTTTTTGTGTTTTTTTTTTAATTTTGATTTTTTTGTCTGAATTAGTTATTGTTTTTTTAGGTGTATGTTCTTTCATTAAGTTCTGTTTTTTTTTTAGAAAAAAAATCTCTCCGAAACATTAGAATTTGTTTTTGCCTTCTTCCTATATTTTTTGGACGACTAATTTTATTTGTAGAATTTTCATTTCACTTAGAATAATTCTCACACACATACCTGTAGAAATCTTATTTGACAACATTTGTAGAAAAATGTCCTTTGTCCCTTCAAAGGTTTGTTTCACTTTTGGTATATGTAAATATTATTTATTCTATTTTTCACAGACACACACATACACTCTCTGTATTTTCAAAGACGAAAAGTATTTTTTAAGCGTTAAAAAAATATTTTTTTGGTATTAGAAAAGTATTTTTTTTGCTGTTAAAAACGTATTTTTTAAAAATATTTTTTTCTTAGTAAAAAAGTTTTCTTTTCGTAGTAAATAAGTATTTTTTTCGTAGTATTTTTTTTCGTAAAAAAGTATTTTTTTTGTCTTGAAAAAGTCTTATTTTTGGAAAAGTATTTTCTTTGGTATTAAAAAAGTATGTTTCTTTCTTTGGGTTTATGTTTCATTCGACTCACTATATTTTTTCTCTGTAGACGTTTGATTATCAGCATGAGGGATTTTTTTATATCTTTTTACTTTCCAAAAGAAAAATTGGTTCTTGGTGATCTTTTCTTTTTTTCATGTTTATTACTCTTGTTCAAGGGTTGGAAAAAATTTTTCCAAACTTTTTTCTCTACACTTTTCTCTCACTTATTATTAGAAAACAATATTTTGATTTTTATTTCAATATAAATAAAAAAGTTGAGAATTTATTAAATTTTTGTTTGTTTATAATACAAAAGAAGCTTATACAGTTTTTGTTTTTGTTTTTTTTACAAATGCAGATAACAATGGAGGATCTTCGACAAGCGTATATTGCAAATGGTGGAACTTTGGATATTCATCAGAATGGCGATAAAAATAATGAAACTAGTGGAAATAATGAACGTGGTCTTAGTCAAGTGGAAATGAAGATTTCGGCAGTGAATCGAATTTGGGGTGGTGATAAAAGACTCGCTCTATTTGGATACACTTTGGAAACAATTAATATGCTCCTTCTTCCTATGATTCAAACCAAGTAGGTTCATTCGAAAATTATGTATTTTACTCTTTGTCTTCTTCTTTTTTTACCAGAAAAAAAAATAAAATTGATGTAAAATAAAAATTCAAAAATTAAATTAAAATTAAAACAATTTTTCCTTTTTCAGGAAGGAAGCTCTCGGTTCGATGGGAAATGATGCGCCACTCGCCTGTTTGTCTCAGTTTCAACCACTTCTTTACGAATACTTTAAACAACTATTCGCACAGGTGAAAAAATCAGTTTGCACTTTTTTTCTTCAATTTACTAAAATTGAATGGATTTAAACAAAAATTATATCGAAACTAAAGAATAAATATTCACATTAATTTATTGCTTAATATAAATCAGAATTATCTGCTTCCAATTTAATTTTCGTTTTTTTCGCACAAGTAAAAAATATATTTGCAATAATTGTCTTTTTAATTCTTTAAAATTGAATTGACTTAAACAAAAATTATTTGAGTTGAATTATAATTATTTACAATAAATAATATTTAATTCTAATAATTACTGTTTTTTTTACAAAAGGTAAAAAAAATGAGTCCACAATAATTTTGGTTAAATATATAAATAAAATAGATAAAATTTTAATTAGCAATAATTGAATCAATTTAATCAAAAATAATTGGAATCAACAATCAAATAAACATTGGTGTAATTATTTAATTGGAATTAAAATTAATTTTCTCGCTTCTCAGGTGACAAACCCTCCGATAGATCCGTTCAGAGAAAAGGTCGTGATGTCTCTACTTTGTCCAATTGGTCCCGAGAGTAATATTCTTGAGCCCAATGAACTCTATGTGCATCGACTTTTCCTACCTCAGCCAATTTTATCTCTCACCGATCTTGAAGTGATTAAAAATAATAAACACCGAGGATGGAAGACAAAAGTAATTGACGCAACTTATCCCATTGAGGAAGGAACATCGGGACTTGTGACAACACTTGATCGCGTTTGCAGGGAAGCAAACGAAGCTGCTAGAGAATCTTATCAGATTATTGTTTTGTCCGATAAACAATGCGGACCGCAGAGGTAATTTCGTTTACCGTACAAATTTTAAATTCTATTTTTAATTACAATTTTTTACTTCAACTTTGGACAATTATTAATGAATTTCAAAATATTTCGAAACAGTAATTCATTTAATTATTTGTATAATACAAGAATTTTTACAATAGAACGGAATTATTTTTAAAGTCATTTCAATTTGTATTAGTCTATAAAGTTTGCAATAATTCAATTATTTGCAGAAATAACAACATTTTTGGCAGAAAATTAATTCTTTTTGAAAATTTTAATATAATTCCTGTCAATAATTCAATTATTTGTAAAATTTATAACATTCTTCAAAAAAATTCAATTATTTTGTTAAATAACAAAATTCTTTACAGAAATTCAATGGTTACAAAAAATAACAAATTTTTTGGTAGAAATTTAATTATAAAAATAAAATTTAATTTATATTCTTGTCAAAATTTCGATTATTTTCAGAAATAACGAAATTCTTTCGAGAAATTTAATTATTTTTAAAAATTGTTGACGAGAGTTTAATTATCTTCATAAATAATAAAATGCTTCTAAGAACATCAATTATTTTCAAAAATATCAAAAAATTCTCCCCAAAATTCAATAATATTCACAAAATGAAAAGTTCCTCGCAAAAATTAAATTATTTTTAAAAATAGGAAAAATTCTTATGAAAAATTTAATTATTTTCAATACGACTTTAATAAAATTTCTCTTAAAAATTTTAATTACTTAAAAAAGTTTTTAAATAATTCATTACTAAAATTAAGTAAATTTTAAATTCAATTTCTTTGAATATAATACTAAATAAAATTTCTCAACAAAATTCAATTATTCTTGAATATTTTAATACAATTCCTCTCAAGAATTCAATTATTTGAAAAATTAATAAAATTCGTTGAAAAAATGTAATTATTTAGAAAAATAACAAAATTCTACACAGAAATTCAAATATTTAAAAATAACAAATTTTTTTTTTGCAGAAATTCAATAATTTTCACAAAATGAAAAGTTCTTCGCAAAAATTCAATTATTTTTAAAAATACAATAAATCTTTTCATAAATTAAATTATTTTCGAAAATTTTAATAAAATTTTTGTCAAGAATTCAATTATTTGTATAAATAATAAAATTCTTCTTAAAAAATTCAATTATTTTAAAAAATAACTAAATTCTCAAATTATTTGTATAAATAATAAAATTCTTTGTAGAAAATCAATTGTTTTCAATAATAACTAAATTTTCAGCAGGAATTCAATTATTTAAAAAAATGTATACAACATTTTTTGTCAAGAATTCAATTATTTCCAGAAGTAGAAAAAATTCCTATCAAAAATTCAATTATTTTCAATACGATTCTAATAAAATTTCTCTAAAAGTTTTAATTAGTTAAAAAAAGGTTTTAAATAATTCATTACTGAAATAGAGTAATTTTAAATTCAATTTCTTTGGATATAATTCTAAATAACATTTCTCAACAAGATTCAATTATTTTTGAAAATTTTAATAAAATTTTTGTCAAGAATTCAATTATTTGTTTAAATAGTAAAATTCTTTGTTGAAAATCAATTTTTTTCAATAACTACTAAATTCTCATCAGTAATTCAATTATTTAAAAAATTTATACACCATTTTTTGTGAAGAATTCAATTATTTCCAGAAATAGGAAAATTTTTTATCAAAAATTCAATTATTTTCAATACGATTCTAATAAAATTTCGCTAAAAATTGTAATTAAAAACCGTTTATAAATAATTTATTACTGAAATTCAATAATTTTAAATTCAATTTCTCAACAAGATTCTATTATTTTTGAAAATTGTAATAAAATTGTTTTCAAGAATTCAATTATTTGTTATTTGTCATTCAATTATTTTAACATAAATAATAGAATTCTTCATAGAAATTCAATTGTTTTCAATAATAAGTAAATTGTCAACAGGAATTCAATTTTTTTAAAACATTTTTTCTCAAGAATTCAATTATTTTTAGAAATAAAAAGAAATTCTTATCAGGAATTTAGTTATTATAAAAAAAAACTATGAATCTTTAAGTGAATTCAATTTTTTAACACAATATTAATCAAATTCTGAGCAGAAATACAATTTTGTTCAATTCAATTTTCAAAAATAATAAAATTCTTTATACGAATTGTATTATTTCTAAATATTCCTAATAAGAATTCAATTACTTTTAATGCAAATTTAATATTAAATTTTAAAATTTCAATTAAAATTACATTGAATATAATCGAATTTAATTAAATAATTGAATTGAGTTTTGAAAAATTGAGTTTCCTGCAAAGAATCAATCAATTAATAATGAATTCTAAATTAATAACAATAAATTAATTTATTTCGAAACAGGGTGCCAGTGAGTAGTTTATTGGTTCTCGGCGTGGTTCATCATCATTTAATTGAAGAGCGTCAGCGAATGAAAGTTGGAATTATTTTAGAAACCGGAGAAGCACGGGAAGTACATCATATTTGCGTTTTACTTGGTTACGGAGCCGACGGTATTTGTCCATATCTTGTTTTCGAAATGGCAAGAGACTTGAGAGCCGATGGAGTGGTCGACGAAACATTCACCGACAATGTCATTTTCCAAGTAATTATAAAAATTTTCTCAAAATTCAATCTGTCAAGCGGATAATGATGATAATTTCATCTGAAGAAACAAAAAATCCATCGGTTCCTAATTTTTTCAATTGTTTCTTTCAATTTCTTTCAATTTCTTTTGATTTTCTTTCAATTTCCTTAAATTCACATTTTCGATGATTAAAACTTTGGATCCAGTTAATGAACAAGAAGTGATTCAAAAATTTGCAATGAGAAAACACATATTTTGTAAAAAAAATATTTTTCCCAAAATCCCCGATATTTCTGTTTTTTTAATACTATTTAATTAAAAATTAACATAAATACATTTTTACACAATTTATTTGGATAAATAATTTTTTACAGAATTACGCTGAAGCAATGGAACGAGGGATAGCAAAAGTAATGGCCAAAATGGGAATTTCAACTCTTCAATCATACAAGGGCGCACAGATTTTCGAAGCTGTTGGTCTTGCCGATGAAGTTATCGAAAAATGCTTTAAGGTTGAATACTTTTCAAGAAATACAGAGTTCGATTGTTTAGTGTCCGATTAGTATTCAATTAATTAGAATATAATTCTTTATAAATAATTATATACAAATTATACTATGAATATAATTATTTTTATAATTATACTATAAATATAATTATTTTTATAATTATACTATAAATATAATTATTTGTATAATTATACTATAAATATAATTATTTTTATAATTATACTATAAATATAATTATTTGTATAAATATACTATAAATATAATTATTTATATACTTTTACTATAAATATAATTATTTACATGATTTTACTATAAATATAAAATAAATATAAAAAAATACAATTATAAAAGTTAATTTTCTCTATTTAGGGAACTCAATCTCGAATCGGTGGCGTTAATTTCGAAATTTTGGCCAACGAGGCTTTCGAGAGACACCAAATGACTTATTGGGAAAAGCCTCTCGATCAGGTTATTATTCGTAATCCTGGAATTTTCCACTGGCGATCAGGAGGCGAAAAACACATCAACGATCCAGCGGGTATCGCGAGTTTACAGGTAATTAACGCAACAAAAAAAGGCAAATTTTCTTCGTCTCATTTCTTTTCTTACTTTCCTAATTTTTTTTCTATTTCTTTCCTTCCGTTCCTAATTTTTTCAATTGTTTTCAATTTCTTTCGACTTCTTTCAAATATCTTCAGTTTTTTTCCATTTCTTTCGTCTTCTTTCAATTGTTTTCAATTTCTTTCGACTTCTTTCAATTATCTTCAATTTCTTTCCATTTCTTTCGTCTTCTTTCAATTGTCTTAAATTTCTTTTGATTTTCTTTCAATTTCTTGCAATTTCTTTAAATTCACATTTTCGATGATTAAAACTTTGGATCCAGTTAATGAACAAGAAGTGATTCAAAAATTTGCAATGAGAAAGCATATTTTGTAAAAAAAAATATTTTTTTTCAAAATCCCCGATATTTTTCTCTACTTTTAATACCATTTAATTAAAAAATTTAATTTCACTTAGGAATATGTTGAATCGAAGAATACGTCGGCCTATGAAAACTATCGAAAAACAACAATGGAAGCTGTTCAGGCTTGCACACTTCGCGGTCAACTGCAATTGGTGAAATGTAAAAAGCCAATACCAATAGGAGAAGTTGAACCAGCTGCTGAAATTGTTAAACGTTTCGCAACCGGTGCAATGAGCTTTGGAAGTATTTCACTGGAAGCTCATCAAACATTGGCAATAGCGATGAATCGAATCGGCGGCAAATCGAATACTGGCGAAGGCGGTGAAAACGCTGACAGGTAATGTTTTTCCCCACTTAAAAATTAAAATCTTTCCTTATTATTATAAAGGTCTGAATAAATTTTATTGGAAAGTAATTGAAAAAAACTTCCTCCCTGAGAAAGCAAAAACAGTTTTTAGAAAACCTTTTTTAAGCGTTTATAATTTTTTCATTTTTGACAAGACAAAAAAAGTGAATATTTTGATAATGAAAATGAGGGAAAATATGATTATAATTTTGGATCCAGTTAATGAAGAAAATGATTCCAAACCATAATATGAGAAAATGAAAAATTACAATTAAAAATATTTTGGTTTATTTTGTTTTTATGATTCAATCGGAAAACGATTTTCATTTGTTTAGGTATTTGAATCAAGATCAGGAATTCAACAAGAGATCTGCGATTAAGCAAGTTGCTAGCGGAAGATTTGGTGTTACTTCGAGTTACTTGGCGAGCGCTGACGATCTTCAGATTAAAATGGCACAAGGAGCGAAGCCCGGTGAAGGCGGAGAACTTCCAGGATATAAAGTAATTTACCATTTTCTTTATATATTTAGAAAACATTTTTTAGGAAATAGCAATTTTTTTTTAAATTTTTAACCAAATTATATTACATATATAATAAATTGAATTCCCGGAAATAATTCTAAAAAATACAAAAATTTCTCAAATTTCATTTAAAATAAAGAATAAAAAAAAATTTTTATATTTCAAAGAAATTTATTTTCTAACTATAAAAAAAACGTTTCTAAATATTATATTTTTTACAGAGTTTTAACTAAAAAAAATAGTTTATTATTTTACTTAGTTTATTAAAAAAATCAATAATTTTTGTATTTGAATCAGGAAAACGGAAATTGAATTAATTAAATCAATCATCATCGATGCATTCTCATAAAAATTGAATAAAATTCTTCCCCTGAATTTCAATTATTTTCAATACAATTTTAACAAAATTATTTGAAAGTTTTAAATTTTTTTTAACTGGAATCAATTCATGAATAATAAATCCTTCAATCAAATGCAATTAAAATTTAAATTCTTGATGATGTTAAATGATTTTTTCCAAAAATGTCAATAAAATTCCTTGAAAAAACTCAATTATTATCAAAAACTTTATGATGAAATTCAGAAAACGAGAATTTAATTATTTGCATGACAATTTTAATGAAATATCTCTAATAAAATCAATTATATTACAAAAATTTACTAAAATTTTTTAGAATAGAATTGAATTATTTATAATTTAATTTTCAATTAAATCTCTCTGTAAAATTTGGTATAATTCAATTATTTAAAAAAATAACAACATTTTTTTCAGTAATTCAATTATTTTAAAAAAATTTTAATAAATAGATATTGAATTATTTTTGATAATTTTAATTAGAATATTTACATAAATTTAATTACCTTTATAAGTAACAAAATTCATTTTTCTTTTTGAAAATATTTAAAAATTCTTCCTCAAAATTCAATTATCTTTACAAAAATAAAATTCTTCGCAAAAATTTAATTATTTTTAAATATAAGAAAATTCTTCAAATAAATTTAATTATTATTTTCAACAATTTTCCTGTCGAATTAAATTATTTTAAAAAATAGCAAAATTCTTCCCCAAAGTTGAATTATATCTACACAAATAAAATTTTTATTTGCAAAACTTCAATTATTTTTAAATAGTAAAAAAAGGCTTCACAGAAATTTAGTTATTTTCGAAAATTTTAATAAAGTTTCCCCAAAGAATTAAATTATTTTCGAAAATAGCAAAATCCTTCCTAGAAATTTAATTATTTTCATAAATAACAAAACTATTAGCAAGAATTTAATTATTTTAAAATATTTTAATAAAATGCTTCCCCAAAATTCAATTATTTCTACAAAAATAAAATTCGTCGCAAAAATTTAATTATTTTTGAAAATTTTAATAAAAATCTTTGTAAAAATTAAATTATTTTCAAAAATAGCAAAATTCTTCCTAGAAATTCAATTATTTAATTTTTAATAATATTTTTAAAAAATTCTTTCCCAAAATTCAATTATTTTAAATAAAATTTTAACAAAATTATTTGAAATAATTCTCGCACCACTTTTTGATAAAAAATTTATTTGAAAAAGAATTTCTGTAAAATTTTTAGAAAATATTTGAAGAATTGGAAGCATTGCAATTCTAATTTTTAGAAATAATTAAGTGTTAAAAAGGTTTTAGATTAAAATTATTTGAAATTTCCATTAAAAAGAATAACAATAAGTTTTTACGTATTTACTTAACAAAAAATATTAAATTTTTGAATAATTTAGTTTAGAGATTATAGAAAAAAATTAGTCCATTGAGAAAATGTTATTAAAATTTGTAAGATAATTGAATTCCCGAAAATAATTTCAGAAAATTGAAACTTTCGTCAAATTTCTCATTGAAATAAATTTTTCATTTGGAAAGAATTTAATTTCGTTTAGAAATTGTTTTGAAATATAATCCTATTTTTGTAGAAAGTTCGAAGAACTATATTTTTTTTTAAACTGTAAATTTTCAAATTTCAAAAAAAAAGTTTTTTGTAAGTAACAACAGGGTCTAAAATTTTAGTTATTCTAAGTTAAAATTGATTGAAATAATTTGTGTAAATAAAAATGAATAAATTTTTCATAGGTAACAGCAGAAATAGCAGCAACGAGGCATTCAGTTGCAGGAGTAGGACTCATTTCACCACCTCCACATCACGATATTTATTCGATAGAAGATCTTGCCGAATTGATATACGATTTAAAGTGCGCCAATCCAAATGCAAGGATTTCAGTGAAATTGGTTTCAGAAGTCGGCGTTGGCGTTGTCGCGTCCGGAGTCGCGAAGGTAATATTCAAAACAATCGTTTTCAGAAATCACAGTTGGGTTTTTTTTAAATTCTTCTTTTTCTTTTTAAATTTCCAAAGACATAAAAAAAATAAAAAGTTTTTATTTAATTAGACTTGGTTAACTGAAAAATTATACGAATGCAAAGGATTGGAAATAATTTAAAATAAAAACAATTCTTTTGTTTAAAGAAAAACTTACAAAGATTGAAATTTTTTCTCGTTAGCGAAATTTTTGGACAAAGTTTTTTCAAATAAATAATTTTATCAGATTATAGAATTTTTCTTCTAATATTCCATGAAAAAAATCACTGTTACTGAATTTTTCAAATTGCTATGATAAAAATAAAGAAAAGTAAAATTAAAATGGTACTGTTAAAAATAGAAATTAAATTTCTAAATTAAATTTAGCAATTAAATTTCTAAATTAAATTTAGCAATTAAATTTCTAAATTAAATTTAGTAATTAAATTTAGCAATTAAATTTAGTAATTAAATTGATTAAAATATTACGATTTCAAATAATTGGAAGTAAAAATAATTAATTCAGGGTAAAGCCGAGCATGTGGTAATTTCTGGCCACGACGGTGGAACTGGAGCGAGTAGTTGGACTGGAATAAAATCAGCAGGACTCCCTTGGGAATTGGGAATAGCGGAGACACATCAAGTTCTAACAATGAATAATCTTCGTTCCCGAATGATTGTCCAGGCTGACGGACAAATGCGCACAGGCTTTGACATTATTGTCGGAGCTTTACTCGGAGCCGATGAATTTGGCTTCAGCACCGCTCCCCTAATTGCAATGGGATGTACAATGATGAGGAAATGCCACCTGAATACATGTCCCGTTGGAATTGCCACGCAAGATCCAGTGCTTCGCAAGAAATTTGCAGGAAAGCCCGAACATGTTGTCAATTTTCTATTTATGTTGGCCGAAGAGGTAATTTTTGCAAATTTTTAATTTATTAACTCATTTTTGCAATAGTTATATAGAAAACTTAATTCATAATCATCAATATTAATAAAGTTCGTGATCCGGTAATCTGTTCGCAGTTTAAAATTAGTTGTTGTTTGCTTTTTTGTTTCTTAAATTTTTTTAATAACTAGCAAAACTACACGCGCGTAAAATTTTCATTTCCATTATTACTTTCAAAATTTGCTTTTCCAAATTTAATGAAAATTCTTGATTTCTTAAGAAACATAATTTTTCTTACGGTCTTTTATTAAATGTAATTATTTGAAAAACTCGTATAGTAAATGCCAAAATATTTCTAACAGCAACTTGAATTAAAAATCAAAATTTAATTCTATAAAAGTTGGCGAAATTTTCGATTGTTTCAATTTTTAAAAATTATTTTCAGAAATAGAAGTATTTTAAAAAAATTTTAGTTTCATTTTCTCAAGAAACAATTTTACGAAACTTCTGAATTAAGTTTTTCAAAACTTTAATACTTTTAGTTAAACAAAAATTTAAAAACTTATTCTTATTTATTTTTCCCGAGGAATTTAAAATTTCAAATGATTTAAATGAAAAACCTCATGAAATATAATTATTTATAAAATTTGCAACTATAATTCATCCAAAATACAATTATTCTTTTAGAATCTTTGAATAAAATTATTGAAACACTTTAATAATTTTTGAAGAAAAATAATGTTATTAATAATTTTTTAAAATAAAAATTTGAAGATTTTTATACTTTTGCTTTCCTTAAATTTTCAAGGAATTAAATTTATAAAACCTTTTAAAATTTAATTAATTCCTTAAATTCCTTTTATAACGATTTAAATATTTAGTTATTTTTAAAAATTTTAACTGAAATTTTTGTTAAATCAATTCCTATCAGAATTCAACTACAAGAATTGAATTATTTAAATAGAATAATTTTTGTAAATTCATAAAATGATAAAATTTCAAAAATATAATTATACATAGACAATTTTTAAAGAGGAAAAAATAAAATTCTTTAAAATATAAAATTTTACAGAATTTCCAATTGTTTCAATTTGTTAAAATTATTATTGTGAATTCAAGTACATTTGTCTTTAAAAAAATGTTAACTACTATTTTTCAAAAACCAAATTTTTAAAAAATTTCCAAATTAAATTTTTCAAATTTTAATAACTTTTGTAAAATAAATATTTAACTAATTATTGTTCTTTATTTGCTTAAAATTTTTAAATACTTAAAAATTTGAACTGCAAGTATTTCAAAATTCAATTAATTTTCTAGAATTTTTGAATAATTTTATTCAAAATGTAATTTTTAAGGAAGCTAACAAATTAAAACTCTACACATTTAATACAATTTTCTACACATTTTTTACACTCACAGTCTACAAATTAATATTAAAATTTTTTTTTCAACTAAATGGAGTTTCTTTAAAAATTTTAATTGAAAATTGTGAAAGCAATTGGATTTTAGGAAGAAGAATTTTCTTAAAATTGTATTCAAAATAATTGAATTCTTCCGAAGAATTTTAATAATATTTATAAAAATAATTGAATTGGTTCGAAGAATTTATTAAAATTTTAGGAAATAAATAAAAATTATGAAAATATTTTAAAATATTTGAATTCATCCGAAGAATTTTATGAAAATTGTTTTGAAAATAATTGAATTCCCGCAAAGAATTTTACTATTTATAAAATTAATTGAATTCTTGCGTAGAATTTTACTATATTTATAAGAATAATTTAACTATTTCGAAGGATTTATTAAAATTAAAAAAATAAATAAATTATTTTCGAAGTGTATTAAAAATATTTCTAAAAATTGATCTCTTCTGAGAAAATTCAATTAAAATTGTTTTAAAAATAATAGAATTTTTCTAAAAATTTTACTACTTAAAAAAATAATTGAATTGTTTAGAAGGATTTATTAAAATTTCAGAAAATTATTGAATTCTTTCGTGAAATTTTATTAAAATTTTTAAAACACGAATAGTAATAATTAATTTTATACATAATAAGTGAATTTTTTAAAATTGTTACTATGACATTATTTAAAAAATTTATATTTAAAAATAAAAAATGTTTGTAATTTGCATAACAACAACAAATTGAATAACACGTTTTTGCAGGTTCGTTCCCACATGGCGAGTTTGGGAATAAGAAGCTTCCAGGAGCTTATTGGTCGTACAGATTTACTGAAAGTTCGCGAAGATATTAGTTTAGAGAAGGCAAAGACACTGAATCTTGATAATATTTTGAAAAATGCACTCTCACTGCGACCGGGTGTTAACATTAAAGGTGGATCGGTGAGGCAGGATTTCCAATTGGAATCGAGACTTGAAAATTTACTCATTGAAAAAGCAATGCCGGTGATAAATGGCGAACAACGTAGTGTTGATGTAGAAATGGTGATTAACAATGAATGTAGAGCTTTCACGTCAACTCTCAGCTATCACATTTCCAAGTAAAGAATTTTTAAATCTATTTTTAAATCTATTTTTATAAATTTTTAAAGCATACATATTATTTAGTTTCTTTTTTAAAGTTCTTTGAGAATTTTGAAGTCCATTTGTTCAATAAATAATTTTTTTTTTGATAGAAAATACGGAGAAGAAGGTCTTCCTGAGAACAGTATTAATATTAAAATGAAAGGCTCTGCTGGGCAAAGCTTCTGCGCTTTTATGACAAAGGGAATTCACGTGACACTCGAGGGCGATGCCAATGATTACGTGGGAAAAGTGAGTATTTAATGATAAAAAGGAAATGTGATTTTGAATCTAAATGTTACTTAATTATTATTACTATTATTCTTAAGTTATTAATTTTCGTAATTTAAATACAATTATGAATTCAAAAAAAAAATTTTTCAGAGTCTTTGTGGTGGTGAAATTGTTATCTATCCACCGAAGGAATCAGATTTCGATACTGCAGCGAATGTCATTGTTGGCAATGTTTGTCTCTATGGAGCAACTTCGGGAAAAGCTTATTTCCGAGGAATTGCTGCCGAAAGATTCAGTGTTCGAAATAGTGGCGCTGTGGTTGTTGTCGAAGGTGTTGGCGATCATGGTTGTGAATATATGACTGGAGGTTGTGCCGTGATTCTCGGTCTCACGGGAAGAAATTTCGCTGCTGGCATGTCGGGAGGAATTGCTTACGTTTTGGATGTCGATGGTTCATTTAAAAGGTAAATGTCTTAATAATTTATTAAATTCCCTATCGTTAAAACTTAATTATTGTGTCTAATAATTTGTAACTGCGATTTTTTTCGGTCTTTAGTTTCTTTCATTCTTAATTTTCATTGTTTTAATAAAATTCAATTAAATAATTACATTTTTGTGACAAAGTTAATTCTCTTGACGATTTAAATATATTCAACTTGATAATAAATATTTGAATTTTTTTCAGTAAATGTAATCCGGAAATGGTGGAACTATTGCCCTTGGACGATCAAAATGACATTGAGTACGTGCAGCAATTGCTCCAAGAATTCGTCGAGAAAACGGATTCTCTCATTGCGCAGGATTTATTGCAAATTTGGCCCGAACCGACGACACGTTTCGTTAAAGTAATGTATCATAATATTTCATTTCATTAACCACTGAAAAATACCTCAAATATTTACAATGAAATATTAATTCAATTAATTAATTAAATCAATTTCTAATTAAATTAATTAGCAGATTGATTATTAATCAGGGTTGCAATAGGTCAGGGAATTCAGGGAAAAGTCAGAGAAAGTAAAATTGATTAGGAAAGTTAGGAAAAAGTCAGGGATTTTTAGTAAAAGTACTAGAAAAAATCGATTTTCAAAAATTCACGAAAAAACTCTAAACTTCGATGTTTTTTTGTTTGACTTGTAAAGTATAAAAATAACCACGAATTTTAATACAAAACCTTAAATTTTTTCTATTTCAGACAATAATTTATTTTTAAATAACTTAATTTCTAAAGAACTATCATAAAATTATGACTTATAAATTATGTAATGAATAATTTTTACAATTTTCATAAATACTAGATTGATAAAAGAATTTAAATTAAAAATACTAAAAAATTCATTTTGGAAAAGTTACAAATAATTACAGAAATTCAATTGTTTTCAAAAGTAATAACATTTTTCGCAGAAATTCAATTATATTCAAAAATTTAAAAAAATTCTGGTTATTTCAATTATATCTTTAAAAATAAAAAAATTCTTCTCCAAAATTCAATTATGTTCAAATTTTTTTTTCAAATTCTCGTAAAAATTTAAATTATCTTTAGAAATAATACAATTCTTCTACGAAATTCAATTATTTTTAAAAACTTTAATAAAATTCTAGGAAAAATTTCACAGGAATTCAATAATTTACCAAATTTTTGATAAATTTTTTTTAAATAAACCAATTATTTTCAAAAATAATAATAAAATTTTCACAGGAATTCAATTATTTAATATAAACAATTTCAAATAATTTTTCGAAAAATATCAATTATTTAAAAAGAATTTTATAAAATTCGTCGCAAGAGTTCAGTTATTGAAAAAAATTTAACAAAGTTCTTTTCAAGAATTCAATTATTTTTAGAAATAGTAAAATTCTTCACCGAAATTCAATTATTTTTATAAATATTAAAATTCTTCACCGAAATTCAATTATTTTTATAAACTCGAATAAAATTCGTTGGAAGAATTAAATTATTTTCAAAAGTAATCAAATTCTTTGCGGAAATCCAATTATATTTAAAAATTATTGTCAAAATTTCAATTATCTTTATAAATAATAAAATTCTTCAATATTCATTTATTTAAAAAAAAATTTAATTCTCTTCAAAATTTCAATTATTGTTATAAATAATACAATTCTTCTTCAAAATTCAAATATATTTAGAAACTTGAATAAAATTCTTGTTAAAATTTCCCAGGAGTTCAATAATTTAATATACAAAATTTTATAAAATTTTTCGAAAAATATAAATTATTTAAAAAGATTTTTATAATATTCGTCGCATGAATCAATTATTTAAAAAAAATTTAACATAGTTCTTTACAAGAATTTAATTATTTTTATAAATAATAAAATTCTTCGCCGAAATTCAATTATTTTAGAAAAATTTTAATAACATTTTTGGAAATTTTTTAAAATTATTTTCATGAATAATAAAACTCATCGCAGGATTTTAATTAATTTTGGACACAATATTTTAATCAAATTCCTCGAAAAATGTAATTATTCTTAAAAATTTTATTAAAATTTGTCCAAAGAATTCAATAACTTAAAAATTTGTTGATAACTTACATTCTTTTATGAGAATTCAATTTTTCAATTATTCAATAAATTATTTACTTTTCAATTTAAATAATTGAATTTTTCTAGAATTTTCTAATAAAAATTGATTAAAAAATGAAATCACCGAATAATCGATTTATTGTTTATGAAAATAATTGAATTATTGCAACGAATTCTATTACAATTTTTTCAAATAATTGAATTTTTTTGAGAAACTTTTACTACTTTTAAAAATAATTGAATTTTTTCGAAAGGTTTTATTAGGATTTTTGTAAATAATTAAATTTTTGTTGAAAAATTTAATAGTTATTTAAATTATAACAAAACATGAAGAAGGTGATCGTCTTCTTTATGTTTTGTAATAATATTTTTATAAATTGTTGAGTTTCAAAAAGGTTTGTATTTGAATGTTCTGAAGAATTTTAATTCCTGTGGAAAAGTAATAATTAGATACTTATTTAATAAATTAGGTTTTGATGTTTTTGAATAATTTTACAATTAATGAAATTTGCAAATAAATTTAATAGAACATTTTTTTTGAGTATCTAATAATTTTTAGAGTGAATCAGAATATTTTTTATGGTCAGGGAAGAAGTGAGAATTTTGTCTGGAAATCAGGGAAAAATAAAATTAAATATTTGTGGCAACCCTGTTAATGAACTTAATTATTAATTAATTAAATTATACAGGTCTTCCCGTACGATTATCAACGAGCATTGAAACAAATGGAGGAGCAAAAGGAGAGTGAGCAAGTCACGAATGGAAATTCAGACGAAACAGATAGAGTAAAAGACATCGAAGACGCAGTGCCTGATTCTGAAATGGAACAACGCAAACTAGATAAAATAAAGTAAATTTTTATTTGATTTTCATACCTAAAAGCTTTTTTTTAAAGAAAAGGGAATTATTCTAATTGTAAATAAAAAAAAATTGCAGAGGATTTATGAAATACGAAAGAGAGAAGACGAATTATAGACAAGTGGAGAAGCGAGTGAATGATTGGGAGGAAATATACAATTTCCAAGGGGTTCGCAAAGGATTAAAAGTACAAGCGGCGAGATGCATGGAATGTGGCGTGCCATTCTGTCAAAGTAGTCATGGATGTCCTCTTGGAAATATTATTCCCAAATGGAATGATTTAGTATTCCAATCGAACTGGAAAGAGGCTCTCAATCAATTACTTCAGACAAATAATTTTCCAGGTCCGCTCTTTTTCCGGTTTCTTCGTTTTCAAGTTTTAATTTCAATTTTCAATATATTTTAATTTTGAATTTTGAATTTATTTCAATTTTCAATTTTCAATTTTGTTTATGATTGAAATTATTTCAATTTTGTTCATTATCGAAATTATTTCAATTTTGTTTATTATTGAAATTATTTCAATTTTGTTCATTATCGAAATTATTTCAATTTTGTTCCTTATCGAAATTATTTCAATTTTATTTATAATTTAATTTATTTCAATTTTGTTCATTATCGAAATTATTTCAATTTCGTTCATTACTGAAATCTGATTCATAATTCATAATTTAAGTGAAATATTATTTATTATTTATTGGTTTTCTTGTAGAATTCACGGGCAGAGTTTGTCCAGCGCCGTGCGAAGGTGCATGCGTCTTGGGAATTTCCGAGCCGCCAGTGACAATAAAAAATATTGAATGTGCAATAATTGATCATGCATTCGAGCAGGGATGGATTACCGCAAATCCACCGCAAACGCGAACTGGTCGTAAAATTGCAATTGTTGGCTCAGGACCAGCGGGACTCGCTGCCGCACATCAATTGAACAAAGTTGGACACTTTGTTACTGTATTCGAAAGAAATGACAGGATCGGCGGATTACTTCAGTATGGAATTCCAACAATGAAATTATCGAAAAAAGTTGTTCAGAGGCGAGTCACTCTCCTTGCCACTGAAGGTATTACCTTCAAGACGAATGTCGACGTAGGAAAAGACATTTCCACTAAGGTATCAATTTTTCTTCTTTTTTTCCATTACGTTTATCTATAGCAAAATATCTCGAAAATCTAATCTAAATAGAAGAAAAGATAATAGTTTGAAAAATAGTTCTCCTCTTACTTTTGCATATAATAATAATATAATAATATATAATATAAAAATATAATTTCAGGGTTGAAACGAAAATTAAATTTTCATTTTCCCTGATTTACAAACACAAAATTCTGAATTTTTCCCAGACTTTAAAAAATATTCTGATTAAAACAAATTAATTATATTAATTAAAATAACAGTGATTAAATACTAAAAAAAAATATTCTATTACATTTATTAACGAATAAATTGAAATTCAATAACTTAGAAAAAATTATTTAACAGAAAACATGATTTCTTCATGTTTTCTGATAATTAACGATGGCCGAGGGATAAAATTATTATTTCATATCAACAGAATATTGTTACTGTAACTTCTTCCGAAATTATTTTCATAATTTAAATTCAATTTTTCAATTATTTTGGAAACCCATTTGCTTAAAATTCAGTTTTTACGAAATTTCGATTATTCGAAAATACTTCTATATTAAAAAATTTAAACTTTAAATAATGCCAACGAAAATTAAATTACAATTTAAAAAAAAAATTATTCTACAGAATTTATAGTAAAAAGAATGAAAATTTTTAATTTTCATAGATTTTAATTTGAATTTTTAAACCAAACTTCATTTTTAAATCAATTTTTTTATTAGAAAACTCAACAAGAATTTAATTATTTAAATACAGGAATAAATAATATATTGAAGAATTGATTTAATTAATTTAATTTTTTACGAAGGATTTTATTGAAATTTTTAAACATGTAGTTAAATTTCTTTGTAGAATTTTATTATTTACAAAGAAAATCGAATTTATTTCGAAAAACGTTAATAAAAATTTGGAATATAGTTGATTTTTTTCCGAAGAACTCTATTATTTATAAAGAAAATTGAATTTTTAAAAAATGTTATTCAAATTTTTCCGAAATATATTAATTTTGACAAAGAATTTTGTTATTTATAAAAATAATTAAATTTTTGCAAAGAATTTGATAAAAAATTTTTGAAAATATTGGAATTCTGCTGAAAATTTGGTTATTTTTGAAAATCATTGAATTTCGCGAAGAATTTAATTGAAATTTTTGAAAATAATTGAATTCCTGCAAAGAATTTTGTTAGGTTTATAAAAACAATTTAGTTATTGCAAATTTTATTAAGATTGTTGCGAAGAATTTTATTATTCATGAAGACAATTTAATTCAGCTAAAGAGTTTTAAAAATATTTTCGAAAATAATTTAAGATTTAGAAAAGATTATTAATAATTATGAAAATAATTAAAATTTTGATAAGGGTTTTCTTAAATTTTTTCGGAAGAATTTTAATATTTATGGAGAGAATTAAATTTTGGAACAGAATTTTTTTAATGTTTTTGAATTTAATTGAAGTTTTGAGAATAATTACATTTTTCAAGAAATTCGATTAAATTTGTATAAAAAATAATTTTATTTCTACGATAAGTTTTGTAATTTATAAAAAAAATCAAATTTCTGTGAAGAATTTTTTTTTATTTCTGCGAAAATAATTGATTTCTCGACAAAAATTTTGTTAAAATTTTTGAAAATAATTGATTTCCTGTTAAGAATTTTATTTTTGAAGAAATTGAATTTTTACAAAGAATTTTATTATTTATAAAAAATAATTGAACTTGTACAATAATTTGTAACTTCTTCAAAAATTCAAAGTTTTTTTTTAGTGTTTTTAACTAAAATTCTTCTTTAAATCCTTCTTCAAATTCTTCTTTTAATAATTACTTAAATATGAATTTAAAAAATGAACTAATTTCAGAAGACTTTGAATTATTAAAATTTCGTTTTCCAAAAATCTAACTTCTTTCGAATTAAATAAATTGAAAATTCTAATTTTCCAAAAATTCAAATAGAAATCTTTATGTTCCTAAAGTTTCGAACGTTTAAATGAACGACAATATTTTTTTACTTCATCTAATTTGCATTTGTCTAGAAAAAAAATTATTTTTAGATTGAAATAAATTAATTCTAAACTAAATATTGGTTAATTTCAATTATTTTTCTTTTTTGGATAGGAATCTTCAAAAAAATTTAAGGTAAAAAATTAATTTCGTCCATTTGAACGTTCGAAGCTTTAACCACATAAATCTTTTAAATGTTGATCTACTTAGGAAAATTGTCACCGCATCTCTTTTAAAATTCAATTAATTTTGAATTATAATTAATTAACTTTGATGTTCACTTTAGGAATTGAAGAAACAATTCGATGCAGTATTAATTTGCACGGGAGCAACGTGGCCTCGCGATCTTCCGATTCCTGGTCGACAATTGGAGGGCATTCATTTTGCAGTGAGTTTCCTGGAGCACTGGCAGAAGAAGCAAATGGGTAATGAAGCCCCATTAGATATGCGACTCATCGCTAAGGGCAAGGATGTAATTATAATTGGTGGTGGTGATACAGGCTGTGATTGCATTGCAACTTCTTTGCGACAGGTTAGAAATCAATTTTTGTACATATACTTTAAAAATTACAACATTTCGTATATGTAATTAATTTTTTTTTCTCTTTATCTAGGGAGCAAAGACAATTACAACTTTTGAGATTTTACCAGAGCCTCCAGTAAAGCGAGCCGATGATAATCCCTGGCCTCAATTTCCTCGTGTATTCAAAGTTGATTATGGCCACGAAGAAGTTCGACTTAAATTTGGACGTGATCCACGACAATTTAGCACCCTCAGCAAGGTAATTTTCATTTCCCAAATTTAATTCAAATAATCAAAATAATTAAAATAATTTAATTCAAAACAAGATCAAAAGTATCGTTTTAAGAGAAAAACGCCCGTTTCTAAAGTTCCAAACATCCGAATGAAGGAAAATCATTTTTAAAAATATAATTAAAAATATTTTTCCAATTTTTCCAATTTGATTTTGATCAATTTGAATTTTTACAATTTTGAAGTCGAAATAAAATTTGTTTCAAATTTTTCCCTTATAATTAGGAATTCTTGGATGACGGTAAAGGTCACGTGAGTGGAATAAAAACAGTGACAGTCGAATGGACAAAAGATCAGAGTGGACGCTGGCAAATGAAGGAAGTTCCGAATTCAGAAAAGGTATTGAATTCGTAGCAAAACGATAGAATAATAATTTTAAAGTACTTAAGAAGAATATTTAACTGAATACTGAATTACTAATAAATTATATCAATTGGCAGTTATTATTTGATTGAATTTTCTTCAGATTTATAAATGCAACTTGGTTCTTCTTGCAATGGGATTCCTTGGGCCAGAAAAATACATGGCAAGCGAGTTGGAGACAAAATTGGATGGACGTGGAAATTATGAAACTCCTTTGGGAAAATACGTGACAAGTTTGCCTGGCGTTTATGCAGCTGGAGGTAAAAAAAACTATTTTCAATTTATTCAAATTTCAAGAAATTTCAATTTCAAAAAAATCAAATTTCAATTTTTTTCAATTAGAAAATGTTTAAATTTTGTAAACTTTAATAATTCTTAATTTAAAATAATATAATGATTGCTTACAATTTTATTTTAATTTTCGATAATTCAATTCGTTCGAGAAATTTAATTATAATTAAAAAAAGATCATTTAAAATAGTTGCATTCTTCTGAGATTTTTATTCAAATTTTTGAAAATAATTAAATTCGTTCGAATTTAAATTTACGCGAAAAGTTTTAGAATTTATAAAAAAATGGAATTATTGCAAATTTTAAATGGACGAATTAAATAGAAAGTGTATTACAAAAAAAAATTTAATTCTTATAAAGAATCTTATTAAAATTCTTGAAAATAATCGAATTCATTAGAAAAATTTGAGATGAAAAATTTTTGCGAAGAATTTTATTTTTCTGGAGATATTTGATCTTTGGGGGAAAAGAATTGTAAATAATTGAAAATAATTGACGTTTAGGGAAGAATTTTATTTTTATGGAGATAATTAAATTCTCAGGAAAGAATTTATTAATATTTTTAAAAACAAAGTTCTGGAAATAATTTTATTATAATTGAATTTAGTTGTAATTTTTGAAGATAATTAGATTTATCCGAAGGATTTTGTTATTTTTAAAGATAATTGAATTCATGTCAAGCTTTTAATTAAAAATTTTTTTTTTAATTTTGAATTACTTCCAAGAATTTTATAATTGAAAAAATGTAATTTAATTGGCAAGAATTCGATTAAAATTTTGAAAAATAATTCCATTTCTTCTTCAAAGAATTTAGCCATTTATAATGGTAATTGAATTTACGTCAACATTTTAATTAAAATTTTCGAAAATAATTGAATTTCAAGGAAAAATTTTATTAAAATTTTTAAAAATAATTGAATTTCTCCGAAGAAATTTATTACTTATAAATAAAATTCAATGTTTGACAAGAATTTGATTAAAAATTTTTTAAAATAATTGAATTTTTGCAAAGAATTTTAGCATTAATACAAATAATAGAATTATTGCAAATTTTATATACAAATTTCATTGAAAATTAATTGAAAATAATAAAAATCTCTTCTAAAAAATATTATTAAAATTTTAAAGAAGAATTTTATTTATTCTTGAAGATAATTCAACTGTTTGGAAGAATTTGTATTTAGTATTTTTTAATATAATTCAAGTTTTTGTGAATCATTTTATTAATTGTGAAATTATTTAATTCTTTTCAAGAATTTTATTTTTATATGAAGAATTAATAAAACTCTTGCTAAGAATTTAATTAAAGAATTTGAAAATAGTTGAATTTCTGCTACGAAAATTTCTATTTATAAAAATAATTTAATTCTTGCAAAAGATTTTATTAAATTTTTTTTGAAATTGATTAAATGGTTTTGACGAATTTGAATAAAAGTTTTGCAATTGCAATTATTATTATTTTTTAAAATATTTGAATTTTCGAGAAAAAATTATATTATTTATGAAGATAATTGAAATTTGGGCAAGAATTATAAAAAGTTATTTTCCATTTTTTAATATAATTGAACTTTTGCCATGATTTTTATTATTAATTATGGAGATAATTCAATTCTGTAGAAGATTTTTTTATTAATTTTTATAAATACTTCAATTTGTTGAAAAAATCATTATTAATTATGAAGATGATTATGAATTCCTCTCGCGATTGTTATTAAAATTTTTGGAGAGAATTTTAATATTTATTGAAATAATTGACTTTTGTAAAGAATTTTTTTTTTCAATTCAATTAAAGTTCTGAGAAGAATTTTATTATTTATTAAGATTATTAGATTCTTGTCAAAAATTTTATTATTTACTAAGATTCTTAAATAGTTCTTGTCAAGAATTTGATTATTTATGAAGAATTGACTAAACTCTTGTTAAGAATTTTATTAAAATATTTGAAAATAATTGAATTTTTCCGAAGAATTTGATTACAATTTTTGAAAATATTTATGGCGCTAAAGTTTCGACCGTTCAAATGAATGAAATTTTTTTTCGCCTTCAGTATTTTTGAAAATTACTATCGAAAAATGAAGAATTATTGAAATTAAACAATATTTAGTTTAGAATTAATTTGTTTTAATTTAAAGAATTACTTTTTTTGTAAATAAAATACAAATTAGAAGTAAAAAGAATATTGTCGTTCATTTGAACGTTCAAAACTTTAGAAAGGTAAATATTTAAATTTTTTCGAACAATTTTTTGTTACTTGAAGATAATTGAATTTTTGCAACAAAATTTTATTACAACTTTATTAAAGTAATTGAATTTTTGGCGATCTGAATTATTTACAAATATAATTGAATTTCTCCGAAGAATTTTATTTTTTATAAAGAAAATTGAATTTTTGCGAAAAATGATATTAAAAATTTTTTTAATATAATAATTGACCTTTTCTTCAATTTTAACAAGAAAAAAATACTCCACACTTTCTAATATCATTGTCATAAATCTTTTTTCTAAATAAAAAATGAATTTTTATAAAAATTAAAATTTTCTTTTTTCAATTTTAGACTGCAGACGGGGACAATCGTTGATAGTGTGGGCAATATCCGAGGGAAGGCAAGCGGCAAGAGAAATAGATCAAGATTTAATGGGTGTAACAGGTCTTCCAGGTCCTGGTGGAATCATATCCGCAGTTTTACATTAAATTTAGCCTATATAATCAACAGTTTCTGATCTCTCTCTCAACAAAAAAAATGCGAATTGATTTCACAAATGTTTCATTGAAATCATCGCACAATAATTAAAAAAAAAACAAAAAACAAAAAAAAAATTTGAGAGAGAAATATACGTTTTATGAATTTTAGCATGCAACTGCTGTTTTTATGGAAATTTTTACATAACGTAGATAATGCGTTATGAATTGAAGCTATACGACGAAATAGATCTATTCAATAATATCAGATCTGAGTGCTAATTGACGAGTTTGTCCGATAACACAGTTGTCACGATTACTGTAGAAAAAGAAAAGAAAATTCAAAGACTCGTCTTTTTTATTTATTATATATATATATTTTTTTTTTAAATTTAATTTGTTAATCGTCCGTTAAATTCTCGAATATCGAGAAAATTCAATAAGCAGTTTACAAAATATTTCTCTTATAAGTTTATAAAAAATATATATATAAATATATATTTCGTAAAATCAAAAGCAATTATATTTAAAGAAATAAAAAAAAAGAATAGTTTTTAGTACGAAACGCACCAAAGGCCTCTGGTTAAAAAAAAATTATGTTCGCATAATTAATGCTTCGAAAAGAAAAAAAAAATTTTTTTTTCTCTATATTTATTTGGCGCTTAATTGTGATAATATCTTGAACAATAATATTTAATTGTGAGAAAATTAAAAAAAAAATCCTAGTGATAAAAAAAAATCTTTTTGGATGTATCCTTTCTTTTTGGTGTAAATTGAGAAAAATGGTCAATTACCTCGTAGAGCATGCGAACGTTTTACTGTTATATATAATATAAATGTCACGATAAATTTTTGCTTAGGGTGCGCTAATTATACAATTACTATGATATTTACAATGTTTTTTTTTGTTCATAGTTTTTGTTTCTTATTATTATTTTTTTCATCGACTATATAAGAAATCGCATTCAATTAAATTTATTTAAAAAAATAATAATAATTTATTTTTTATAATTTTCATTCACGTAAATTAAGGATACTTATATCACACGTTAACAAACAAAAAATGTCGTCAAGTTCGAATTAGTTTATATAGTTTTGTAGTTTTAGTTTCAATAATGTCATTTATATCACTGTAAATTTTTGATGCATAACGATAAACTTCTGAGACAATAAAATTATATTGAATGTTAGGCAAATTTATTTTTTCTTTCATTTGGAAATTTTTCTCCCAATCCTTTTTTCTTTTAAAAGTAGAAAAAAATGAAAAAACAAAAATAGAAAAACGGAAAAACAAATGTAAAAAAATGGAAAAACAAAAATAGAAGAATAGAAAACAAAAATAAAATAAAAAATAGAAAAAGACAATAATAGAAATAATAGTGAATATAATTTACAGGACAAAATAGAATGGAAATAATTGAAAAATGAGAATAAATTGAGAATTCTAATTGATTCTATTAAAGAAGAAAATAGTTCAATCTGTGTTAAAAATAGTTTTATATAAAATATCTTACGAAAGATTTATTATTCCTTCACGCAGTACATTGCTTCCATTTAGCTTGGCTTAAATGTTTTGACGTAAGTTTTAATCGTATACTTATTATTATTATTGCCATAATTTATAACTAAGGCAATAAAACTTCTTGCTCGTCACGTTAAACAAAAAAATTACAACCACACAAAAATACATTTATTTACCTAAAAATATTGTTCAGCGTATAAATTATACAAAAAAAAATAATTATTTGATTTAGATAAAACTTATTTTCTCTCAAGTTTATTTACTATTTCAAAAAATCAATTATTTGAATCAAACATTATAACATTTTTGCCAGTAAATTTATTTCACAAAAAAATAAAAAATGAGATAAAAATAAATTTCATTTATTTGACAAAAATAAAAATAAATTTTATTAATTTGACAAAAATAAAAATAAATTTTAATATAATTCTTCGCAAGACTTGAAATATTTTCGATAAAATTTTGATAAATTCTTGTAAACAATTCAATTATTATTACAAAATTATAAATTTTTGAGAAAAAAAAATTAAAAATTGTTCAAATAAATTTAATTAAGATTGTCAAAATTTTAATAAAATTCTTATCAAAAATTCGATTATTTTCATTAATAACAGAATTCTTCACAAGAATTGAATTATTTTCTAAAAATTTGATAAATTCTTGTAAAAAATTCAATTATTCTTACAAAATTATAAATTTCTTGCAAAATTAAAAAACAAAATTTTTCAAATAAATTCGAATATTTTCATAAATAACAAAATTCTTCGCAAGAATTCAATTATTATTTTTAAAAATGTTTAAAAAAATTCTGGACAAAAATTTAAATTATTTTGTTTAATGATAAAATTCTTCGCAAGAAATTCAATTATTTTTAAAATTTTTGATAAACTTCTATATATAAAAAAATTTAATCACAATCATTACATGTTCAAACAATTTTCTTGAAAATTTTCTTTTTTTGAAAAAAATTCCATTATTTTATAATAAATAACTAAATTCTTCAAAAATAATTCTATTATTTGTATAAATAATAAATTTTTTCGTAGAAATTCAATTATTTAAAGAAATATCAAAATTTTTGGCAAGAATTCAAATACATAAAAAAATTGTAATCAATTCTACAAAATTTTATCAAAATCCGTCAAAACGTGTAAGAAAAAAAATTCAAACTTTCGTATTTTTGTCAAATTTCAAAATATAAAATTTTGTTTTACTTTTTTTCAGCAAATTAAAAAAAAAAATTTTTGTTTTACTTTTTTCTGAAATTTTAAAAAAAAATTTCCGTTAGACACGTTACTGTACAAAAAAAAAACAAAAAAGTTATGAATGTTTTCCAAAAAAAGATTATTATTATTTTTAAATTTCAAACTTCGGTATTTTAGTCAAATTTCAAAAAGAAAAAAATTTTTTTTCACTTTTTTCTTGAAAATTTTGAATAAAACGGAATAAATTTTCCTTTATAGACTCTTTTCTGATAGAAGAAGAAGCAAAAAAATTTCGTTTATTTTTAAAAATGTTAATTAAATTCCTGGAGAGAATTAAATGATTTACAAAAATTTCAATAAAATTTTTTATAAGAATTTAATTTTAATTTTTAATAAATTTTTAGTCAATTTTCTTCGAAAAATTTAGTTTTTTCTCCAAAATATTTTTTAAAAAAATAATTTGAAACAATTCAATTATTTGTCTTAATAATCAAATTTTTTTTGTAGAAATTCAATATTATTTTTAAAAATATAAAATTTTTCTCAAGAAATAAATTCTTTTTTATAAACTAAATAATTCTTCGCAGAAATGTAATTATTTTTATTAACTATTTTCCATAAAACCAGCTAAGTTCCTTGACCAAAATTTTTAATTTTCTTCAAAAGAATATTTAATTGTTTAAAAAAAAAAATTATTTAATTTTCTTACGGAAAAAAATCAATAATTTCTATAAACAATAAAATTTTGTCGAAAGGAAATTTATTTCTTTTCAATTCAGTTTCAATAAAATTTCTCAACAAAAATTCAGTTAATTGTAAAACTTTCGATAAAATTGTTTTTAAACAATTCAGTTAAAATTTTCGTATATATTATTTAAATGATATTCATTGAAAAAATAAAAAAAATTTAGAAGATTACTATTACTATTATTATTATTATTATTATTTATTGCAAAAAACGGAACAAAAAACAGTTTGACGAGAAGCAAAAGAAGAAAACGGCCCTGGGAGGAGGCAAAGTGAAAAAAAGAAAATAACAGTAAATAGAGAAAGTAAAAAAGTACATAAATATATTGTAAAGAAAGAAAAGAGTGAATAAAGAAATGACAATATAACTTTGATAAAGGCCAGAGTAAATTTAGAGGATGAGAGAGAAATAAAAAAAAAATAAAAGCCAAAAAAAAACATGAAAAGAGAAGAGAAAGGATGAGTTGACAACAGAGAAGCAAAATGTATGAACAAGCGAGAGAGAAAATTTCTCTCGGCTATATTGGATCGTCTATTTTAGAATATTCTTGCGAAAACTGATTTTAGATTCATTCGTAAATTGAAAAAAATAAAACCTTTAAAAAAAATTCTCCCAATATTTTCCAAATTTCAAACTCAAAAAAAAAATATTCCAACAATTTAGACACTCAAATAGTAACACAAAAAATAATATTATTCTTCATTTAATAATATTGATAATATTTTTGCAAAAATAACGAAAAAGGGGATAAAATAGAAAAAAAAAATTTTTATAGAAAAAAATATCTTTAACATTGAGTTAAAATTATTTCTTTTTTGTGGTTTTTTTCAACAACAGTGTTATTGCAATATTTTTGTACTATTATAGGGATTATTCATCTACTCTCTCTGTCTCTCTCTCGAGCCTCGCTCCAAGTCCCACTTTACCTCTCATCCCTACCTCTGATATAACAGATATAACCGGTTAGAGTTCCGTAAAAAAAAGGAAAGAAAAAAAAACCAATTTTTCGTCTTTGCACGTGCACACTCACGATTAAGGAACGAGAAACGAAGCATCTCTCTCTCTCTCTCGTAAAAGAAAATAAGTTTCTTTTTTTTTTCATTTTTTTTTCTCGCTTAGAAAATTGACTTCTGATTCGAAAATTATAATTTTACCATCCAAGGGAGAATAAAAGATTTTAATTTTTTTAAAGAAAGTATAATATTGTATACTGGGAAAGAAACTAATTTTATACCAATAACAGATTAATTGTCTATTATCAAAATAAATAATTAAAAAAAAATAAAATAAAATAAATAATAAATAATATTTACTTGAATCGAAAATAAATATTTATTCGTATTAAATAAATATTTACTCGTATATTAAAATAAATATTTACTTGAATCAAAAATAAATATTTACTCGTATATTAAAATGAATAATTACTTTAATCAAAAATAAGTATTTACTCGTATTATAAAATAAATATTTATTTATTTAATTATTTATTTATTTTACAATCCCCAAAATATAAAAATTAATATTTTTATATTTATTTGAACCAAAGAAATATCTACTTGAATCAAATAAATATTCAGTTAAATCAAATAATTTTTGTTTTCAATTTATTTAAATTTGATTCAATTAAATTTTACTTAAGCAAATTAAATTCTATACTTAAACCAATAATTCCACAGTAAGTATTTGAAGCAAATATGAATTGAAAAATTTAATTGACTCAAATAAAAATTATTTCATTGGAGTAAATATTTATTTTTGATAATTATCAAATTATTTTTCCATTATAATAGAAAAATACTCGGTTTTTCAAATTGAATTAATTTTCTTCTCAGTGTATTAAGAAAAAAATATTATTTATTACATGAAATAAATAAAATACTATTTTTTTTTAAATAAAAAGAACACTATTTTTAAATAAAAAATAAAACACTTTTTAAATAAAGAAATAAAACCCTTTTTAATAAAAAATAGAACACTTTTTTTATTTAAAAATAAAACACTATTATTTCAATAATAAATAAATATTTTTTCTAAATAAACAAATTTTTTTAACTGAATAAATAAATAATTTTTTGAATAAAATATTTTTTTTAATAAACTATTTTTTTTTAATAAACTATTTTTTTAATGAATAAAATATTCGTTTCTAAAGGAATAAAAAAATTATTTTCTTTTGTATAAAAAAATAAAATATAAACTATTTTTTTGAAAACAATAAAATAAATAATAATAATAATAATAATTGGAAAAAGGGGCCATTTTTATTTTTAGCGAGATAAATATGATGCAGGGTTATTAATAAATGACTGATGATGATAAGGATATGTATTATTAATGGATTATAAATTGTAAGCTCCTATCGTTATGCATTCGCTTTCAGTTCGCAAACGTGTTTACGAACTTGTTTTGTACCTATAAATGTATATGTATTTCTTGTACAGAATATAGCATATTATATATATAATATATAAAATGTATAGCATAGAAAATAGTATAGATACACTATACTCGAAAATATAGTGCAAAATAAAAAAAAAATTCGTATTAAAAATTAAAATTTTTTTTGTTTTTTGCTTTTTTCTAAAGGAGAAATAAAAATATATTAAAATGCATATATGAAAGAGTCAATGACAAAAACTAAATTTTTGCCAATATCAAATTCTATTTTTTTTATTCCAAAATTTGAACATATAAAAATTTAAATAAATCATTTATTTTCTGAAATTATTAACTGAAATTCTTTTCTATAATTCAATTATTTTTTAATTATTTTTCTCCAAAATTATTTTCTGGATTTTTTAATTAAAATTCATTTCTAATTCAATTCTAATAAAAAATTTATTTTCACATGGGAATTTTTAATTTTCTAATAAAAATTATTTTCAAGATTCTAAATTCAATTTATTTTCTTACGATCTTTTAGAATAAAATAATTCTTTACTAATTCAATTCTTTCTAAGAATTTTGCTCTAAAATTATTTTCGTGTCACAAAATTCAATTATTTTTTTTTAAATTTTTAACCAAAATACTCCTTTTCAATGAAGTTTCTTTTTTAAAAATTTTTCTCTAAAAATCATTTTCATGATTCAAAATTCAATTATTTTCTAGAATTTTTATCTAAAATTCATTTTCAATTCAATTTTGCTCCTAATTTTTCTCTAAAACTGTTTTCAAGGCCAAAATTAAATTCTTTTCTAAAATTAGTAAAGAATTTAATTTTTTAATTCAAAATTAGTACTAAAAACATACCAATTAATATTAGTAACTAAAACTCTTTTCTAATTCAATTATTTTTTTTAGGATTTTTAACATAAATTCTTTTTTAATTCAATTCTTTTAATGAATTTTATCAAAAATTATCTTTAAAATTAAATTATTTTTTCAACTTTTGTAACTAAAATTCTTTTCCAATTCAATTAATTATTTATAATAATTTTTATACTAATTCTTCTCTAAAATTATTTTTAAAATTTAAAATTTTAATTATTTTCTAGAATTTGAAATTAACATTTTTTTCCAATTCAATTGTTTTCTAAAATTTTTAACTATAAAATTCTTTTCTTAAGTTTTTCTCTAAAAATTATTTCTAAGATTTAAAATTCAATTATTTTCTAGAATTATAAATTCAAATTCTTTTCTGATTCAATTATTTATAATAAATAAAGAAAATAAATTTTATTTATAATAAATAAATAAATAAATTATTATCTACTGTTTTTTAATTCAATTATTTATAACTGTTTTTTTTCGCAGTTATTTTTAAAATTCATTTTCAATTCAATTATCTTTCTAATTGTTCTCTAAAATTATTAAAAAGATTCAAAATTTAATGAATTTTTAGAAACTTTTATCTAATTCAATTATTTTTAATCAAAATTTTTCACAAATAATTATTTACTAGAATTTTTAATATAAAATTATTTTCTAATTCAATTGTTATTTTTAAAATAATTTTTAACAAAATCCTTCGTCAATTTAATTACTATTGAAAGAAAAAAATTTATTTTATTTTTATTTTATTTACAAAAATATTTATTCCTATTAAATTTACGTTATTTTCAATATTCACAATTTTACACGAAAATTCGATTATAGTGGGAAAATTATTCATTTTTTCATGTTTTCAATAATTTCGCAAATATAACAATAATTTTGAAGTAAAAAGTATTTTGCTAATTTTTTAAGTATAATCATTTTTTTTCACGTTCTTGAAAAATTATATATTTTATTTTTTATTCAAAACAAATTTATAATTACGAAATTTCAATTTTTTTATTACAAATTTTCTTTTCTCCGAAAATTTATTACTAAATAATAATGACGAATTTTTTAAAATCAAATTTCCCAACTTTTTCATTCGCGGGTCAACGTCCTCTTGTTTTTCTTTGCAAACGATTATATTGCAGATTGTGTGCGAGATCTGTCTTTAACTGTGTTATTCGAAAATACAATCATTTATTAATAAACAAAAAAAAAAGAATACGATTTTTTTTATTCTTACGTTAAATAATTGCATGAATTATTATTTTTTACTTCATTTGTTATGTAATTATTTAATTTATAAATAATAGTTAACAAAATAATAATAATAATATTAATAATGCTAAAAATAATGTAATAATAGTAATAATTTTAATACTAACAAAATTAATAATAATAATAATAATAATAATAATAATAATAATAATAATAATAATAACCAATAATGAATAAAATTAATTAAATTAGATAATGATAGTCGTTAATTTACAAATATATTTATTTATAAATAATTACTTTTACTATAATAATTATTTATTCGTATTACAAAAAAAAAAATTAATTCTGATTTTTAGTGTTAAAAATCAATTTGCCCTCATTTATTCGAAGAAAGCAAAAATAATATTAATTAACTAAATAATTTACAAATATATTTATTTATAAATAATTATTTATTTGTATTACAAAAAAAAAAAATTAATTCTGATTTTTAGTGTTAAAAATCAATTTGCCCTCATTTATTCGAAGAAAGCAAAAAGAATATTAATTAACTAAATAATATATTAATATTTAAAATTAGCTATTAGAAATTATTAGCATAACTAAAAAATTAATATTACTAAAAATTCTTCCTCCCACTGTATAAATATATATAATATTAAAATTCAACAAAATTGTTATCATACATACAATATTGTTTTGCGTGCAGTTGACCTTCAAAAAGCAGAAGTTGTTTATTGATAAAAAAAAATAATATAATAAGACTGGTATTTTTGCAACTTTAAAAAAATTAAGCGTATAAAGCTTAAAACTTTTTTCAAAAATTATATTCCCAAGTATATTGTTGTACATTCAACATGTTACGCAGAATTTTCGCTTTATTTCTCCTTCTCTCAATTATTGCTTCACTATGTGGCGAACCAAATTTACCACCTCCAAATAAAGTAAGTCAAAAAGAAACTTTTCTCAAAAATTACCTTTTCCTAAAACCTAACTTTTCTTAAAAATTAAGGAACTTTTGACTTTAAAATACATTTGGAAAAAAATGTTACTTTGAAAACAAATTTGAGTTGGATTCGGTCAAATAAATGAATTGCTATCAAACATTTATTTGCAAAAGCAAAAAAAAATTTGCTTCAAGTGTCTTTGAATTTGCTTCGAGAGAAAAATTATAATTTATCAAACTGAACCAATAAATCTTCATCAAATAAATATTAAAATCAGGATAAATATTTACGATTCAAAGCAAATTTAATTTAGACTAATAATAAGATTTTTGGAACAAAATAAATATATTAATGCTTGAAAAATGATTTAAAAAGTTATTAAAAACTAATTTTTTCAGATATGTCCAACTTGTCGTAAATATCAAGGAAGCATAGAAATGGTTGACATTGAAAATAATTTCAATTGGGTTGTTTTCTATGAAGATAATCCTGCCTATTCCGTCACCTACAGAACACTAAAATCAACACCAGGCATTAGGGTCTGTATAATAGTTCCTTAAAAATTTTTCCATAAAAAAATCACAAGTTCTTGATTCTAGAAAAAGAGTCATCGACCATTATATGTTTGAAAATGGAGAAAAAAAAATGTGTTCTTGTATCCAAAGCATTAATTTTAATTTTTAGTATTATATTTATAGCCGAAGGGAGAAAGAAAGAGAAAAATATAAATACAATTTTTTATCAACTTCTTTTATAGGCCTTCTATCATATTAAAGATCCAATGAAACCGGTTCCTGAACCTCTTACCGACGTAGACCTCTGTAGCATGCACAATTTAAGCAATGGTTTAGAATCATTTTACCAATTGACAACAATTTTGGCAAGTTTCATTCTACCAGTTGGACTACCATGCAAGGAAGCAATGGTTTGTTTTACAGCACTAATTTTTACACTAAAAAAAAAATAGAGAAAAGAAAAGAAAAAATCCTTAAAGTTAGCGTCGAAAGCAACCACTTTTTTGCAGTCACTAATTTCTTCTTCTTCTTCTTCTATTCACAACAATTATACAATTTTTCCACTATTTTCATTCGAATTCACTAAAAACAAAAATACTAAAAGCAACTGAAAAGAACTAAAAAAAAAGCTAAAACAAAAAGAAACCATTAAAACAAATTTCCAGCGACCAACCAAAAATTGTTTTCCACTCAACTCACAATCCAGCGTCGACGCTGCAATTTTTCATCGATCAAAAATTGTAGAAAAATATTTACAAAAATTGTAGAAAAATATTTACAAAAATTGTAGAAAAATATTTACAAAAACTTTACGCAAACTGTAAAGTAAACTGTATTTTGAAAACAATTATTTTTTCAGGGCAAACGACCAATACCGGCAAAAGTGAGCAAAACATCGTACTACATAAACAGGGAACCAACACCATGCAATGAATTCAATATCACAATGGAACTTGCGACTCTTCAGTCGAAATTAAATCCCTACATGATATTGACATTTAGAGTGACGAAACCGGGGAAAAAATGCCCCTCATCGCCACCGAAAATTCCAACAACAATAAATGTTCCAAAACCAACTGAACCAACGAAACCAAAGGCACCAAAACCCACTGAACCATCAAAAGCTATAACAACAAAAGCTACGCCCAAAGCTACAGAACCACCAAAAGCAAAAGTTGGATAAATCTCTTTAATTAGAGGCAAAATATTACATACACATTTTTGTTGTTTGAAAATAAACAGAAAAAAAAAGAATAATTGTGTATTCACCTGTAATATACATAAAATGCAATTTGTATCAATAAAAAAAATTGGTAAAAAGTCTTTTTTCATTTACTTTCAGGATATTAGAAATGATTACTAGCAAAAACGTGACAATATTTTACTATTATTATTATTATTTTGCAAATTTAAAAAT
This sequence comes from Leptopilina myrica (nomen nudum), assembly GCA_032872475.1. NCBI lineage: Eukaryota > Metazoa > Arthropoda > Insecta > Hymenoptera > Figitidae > Leptopilina > Leptopilina myrica (nomen nudum). The sequence goes on along the minus strand of CM065467.1, from coordinate 18,942,862 downwards.
TTTTTGTTTTTAAGGGGGTCCCATTTTTACATTGAGCTTCAATGGGAAAATCGCATCGACTTTGACACCGCCTTAAATTACAATTTTAGAATCAGTTCAAATTTCGAAATTAAAAAAAAAACTTTTATAAAGAAGTAATTATTATTATTTTCAAAAGAAAAAAAAATAATAATGGAACAATTTTTTAACAAAATGCAATTTTCAAGAATTTCAATTATGATTCTTGGCAAAAATTCAATTATATTTTTGCTAAAATAATAAATTATTACTATAATTATTATTATTCGCTAGTAATTCAATTATTTTTGAAGAGAATTTTTAATAAATTTCTCAAATGAAATAAATTATTATTAATAATAAAATTCTAAGGCAAAATTATAACTTTCTTCGTAAATAATAAAATTCTAGACAAAAATTTATTTTTCTTTGACAAAAAATATAATTCTTTCATAGAAAATCAATTAATTAGAAAAATTTTAATAAACTACTTGACAAGAATACAATTATTTTTATAATGATGATCCTTAACAGAAATTTAATTATTTTGAATAAATTTCTTGAAAAAAAAATTTTTAATTTCCTTCGAGAGATAATATACAATAAATTTTTTCTTATTAAATTCTTTAAAGGAATTAAATTATTTAAAAAAAAAAACAATTTAGGGAAGAATTTATAATTTTCTTTTTAAAAATAAAATTCTCCCTAAAAAATCAATGAAGTTAAAAATATATTTTTTTTATTTCTTAACAAGAAATCAATTATATTAATAAATAATAAAATTCTTCGTAAGAAATTCAATTCTTTCGAAACAAAAGTTTCAATTAAATTTTTTAAAAGAATTCATTAATTTTCAAAAATAAAATTTGTATACAAAAATTTATTTATCTTTTGTAAAAAATAAAACCCTTCATAGAAAATCAATAAATTTAAAAAAATTTGTATTAAAATACTTGACAAGAATTCAATTCTTTTTTATGATTCTTAGTACAAATTTAATTATTTTCTTAAATATTAAAAACATTCTTTGAAACAATTCAATTATTTTTATTAATAATAATTTTTTTTTTAAATTAACTATTTATATAAATAACAAAATTCTTCACGAAATTCAAATTATTTGATTTAACAATAAATACTTTGTTGCAGAAAAATCCGAATTATCTGTAGAAATTTCAATTAATTTTCTCAAAAGAAATGAATTATTAAATGCTTTCAATAACATTTTTTATTAAATTTTGTTTTTAGAAAATTAAAAATGATAAAAATGTTTTTCGAAACAATTCAATTATTATTTGTATATAAATAATAAAAATTTTCGTTAAAAATGCAATTATTAAAATAACAAAATTCTTCACAGGAATTTAATTATTTTTTTAATGATCCTTAGCAAAAATTTCATTATTTTGAATAAATTCATTAAAAAAAAAAATTATAATTGCCGTCGAGAAATAATATTCAATAAAAAAATTGTATTACATTCTTTAAAACAAATAAATTACTTTCAAAAATAAAATTTTTAGGAAAGAATTCAATTTTCTTTGTAAAAATAAAATTCTTCTTAGAAAATCAATGAAGTTAAAAATTTTTTTTTCTAAATTCTTTAACAATAATTAAATTATATTTATAAATAATAAAATTCTTCGTAAGAAGTTGAATTATTTAAATAAAAAAAGTTTTAATTAAATTCTTCAAAAGAATTCAATAAATATCAAAAATAAAATTCTTCCCAGAAAATTAATTAAAAAAAAAAATTTTCAATAAAATACTTGACAAGAATTCAATTATTTTTTTTATGATTCTTCGTAGAAATTTAATTATTTTCTTAAAAATGAAAAAAATTCAATTATTTGCATAAATAATAAATTTTTTCGTAGAAATTCAAATTATTTGATTTATCAATAAATAGTTTTTGCAAAAAATTCAATTATCCGTAAAAATTTTAATTAAATCCCTCAAAAGAAATCAAGTATTAATCGTTATCAATAACAATTTTTTATTAAATTTTGATGTTAAAATTTTAATTCTAAAAAATTCAAATTCTATAATTAAGAAAATTAAGATTGATAAAAATATTCCTCGAAACAATTCAATTATTATTTGTACATAAATAATAAAATTTTTCGTTAAAAATTCAATTATTAAAATAACAAAATTCTTCGCAGGAATTTAATTATTTTTTTTTAAATCAAATAATTATTCGCGCAGAAATTTAATTATTTTCAATAAAATCACTATATAAATAAATTCTTTGAAAAGATTTTTCTCTTCTTCGAAACCATTATTTTTCGCGTAAAAAAGAAAAAACTGGCAAAAAATAAAAATAAAATACAATTCATAAAAGGAATTAAAATTCAAATTCAATAAAATTGTTCGAAAAAAATTCTATTTTTTTCAAACTGTTGAAGAATTTAATTAAATTTCTTGAAAGAATTTAATTATTTTCGCAAAAGAAAAAAATTTCTTCGCTAAACAATTTAATTCTGAACAAAAAGAATTTAATAAAATTATTTCATATAAAAATGTATAAAATCTACAGTGCGTTTCTTTTATAATAAAATAAATATATACTCAATATTCGTCAGTAAGAAAAAAATTTTTTTTTTAAGCACGAATTATAAATAATCTAACTTTCCATATATTAGAATTTAAAGAATTTTGATAAAAATTGTCGTTTAAAAATAATTATTGAATTCTAATATAAAAATTCTTTCTAAACTTTTATACACTTGTTTAAATAAAAGAAAAATTGTATTTTGAAAATTAAAATTCACACCCGCACAAGCCATGACTTTTGTAATTGCGGTTATTTTTAACATTATTTTACATAAAAATTTCCAACATTCAAAAATGATAAAATTAAAAAAATCTATTTGGAAAATCTATTAATATTCAAGGTCCAATATATAAAGATCTCCAATTATAATTTAATACATTTGATCAAAATATTACACTGACTTAAGAAAATGAATATATAAATATAAATTATAATATATATTATTATTTGCTATTAAAAATGAATAATTCTATTAAGAATTAAAATTATTTATAACAAATAAAACTGTATACTTCTTGTTGAAAAACAAAATTATTCAATTATTCATTTAATTTAATAAAGAATTTCGAAAATGAATTATTTTATCTTTTTTTTAAAGTTAGTTTTAAATTAACTATTACAATATCAAAAGTAAAGAATTATTATTAAAAAAAAACGTGCCTGATATTGATAGAGAACTATTTTCTCTATCAGCATAAAATACGCAACATAAAATACACGATAATAACCTTTATTATTAGGGTCAGTCCATTATATTTCACCTAAAGCCGTTGCGGCCTATTTTTAAAAAAATCTCATAATTTGTAAAAATGATGTTTAATAACCGTAGATTTTATTTTTGAGAATTATTTTATAAAATTTTTTGATTTAAACATAGAATTTGAATTTTTAAGTTGAGTTGCACAGAAAAAAGGTTAGATTGACAGTTATGAAAATTTAATAAAGAAGCATGGAAATAATTTAGATCATACAAATTTCTTGATTGATATTTGTTAAAAATGAGCTAATTTACTTGTATAAATAGATTATTATGTAAACAAACCCAAATTAGTAGATAAAAATTGATTTCAAAACTTAACTATAAAATGTCAAAAGTCACTACATTTTATTTACACTTTTCTAAAAAGTATATAAATATTTAAAAATTTATTACTATTTAATGTAAAGTATTTTTAATGTACTTTTATAATATGTGCTAACTTTTTAATTTTATAATATAGAAATATAAAAAATTTTACCTTTAATATTGAGTGTTTCATGATTTTCAGTGATTTTAATCACTTATTTCTTCTCAGGCGGTTAATCAAAAAATCCAATTTTTGTCTTAATATTTAAGTTTGGCCTTCTTTTTCATTCTATTAAATTTTGGTGATGGAGAACGAACTATTTTTCAGTTTAAATTTAGTTTAAAAAATCTGCTGAAAAACGCATTTTTTTGGTTAAAATGCAAGTATTTTTATAACACTGAAGTTGGCTATCTTAATAGTCTTGCAAAAATCTACTTGTATTTAACCAAAAAAATGCGTTTTTTCAGCAGATTTTTTAAACTAAATTTAAACTTAAAAGTAGTTCGTTCTCCATCACCAAAATTTAATAGAATGAAAAAGAAGGCCAAACTTAAATATTAAGACAAAAATTGGATTTTTTGATTAACCGCCTGAGAAGAAATAAGTGATTAAAATCACTGAAAATCATGAAACACTCAATATTAAAGGTAAAATTTTTTATATTTCTATATTATAAAATTAAAAAGTTAGCACATATTATAAAAGTACATTAAAAATACTTTACATTAAATAGTAATAAATTTTTAAATATTTATATACTTTTTAGAAAAGTGTAAATAAAATGTAGTGACTTTTGACATTTTATAGTTAAGTTTTGAAATCAATTTTTATCTACTAATTTGGGTTTGTTTACATAATAATCTATTTATACAAGTAAATTAGCTCATTTTTAACAAATATCAATCAAGAAATTTGTATGATCTAAATTATTTCCATGCTTCTTTATTAAATTTTCATAACTGTCAATCTAACCTTTTTTCTGTGCAACTCAACTTAAAAATTCAAATTCTATGTTTAAATCAAAAAATTTTATAAAATAATTCTCAAAAATAAAATCTACGGTTATTAAACATCATTTTTACAAATTATGAGATTTTTTTAAAAATAGGCCGCAACGGCTTTAGGTGAAATATAATGGACTGACCCATTAATAATTTACCAAAAAAATATAGCAGTAAAATTTTCAGAATATTAATATGCAATTTACAGCAAAAAAAAAATATAATTCTTTTTTTCAAAATATTGTTCTGTTTATTCTTCACGTGTATATACACATTTATCTGTGTGTATAAACCAGTAAATTTAACCATCGCGCTCCAATCAACAAGAAAACCGGTAGTCCAACCGGTTTTCGACTTAAGAATATTATATTGGTCAATTGAAAATCGTTGTGTGTGTACTCTTTTCGTAATTTCTTTTGGCGTAAAAATTAAAGTTCCTTTAATGTTCGTTGTACGTGACAAAATTCACTTTCAGCGTAATTTTTCGAGTTCATTATTTTGATTATTTTCAAGATTTTCAATTATTTTTACCCTTTTTTTTCTTCGACAACGTTTATAATTAGATACATTACGTTTTCGTTTAGTTTCGTATTTTACTATTTTCAATTCATTTTCCTTCGATTTAATCGATTTAACATACGAATACGACTTTTTTAACAAAAAAAAATAGACAAATAGCGAAAAAGTTAACTTTAAAGTTACGAAAATTACCAAAAACATACCGAATTACGTGTTTCCTAACCTCAAAATTAAGATTTGGTCGACAACATTTTACCTGCTGTAGTTTCTTGATCTGTTGCTCGTTATTCATCTTCGATGGATTTTCCTTCATCTTCACTCGTTTTTGAATTATAATCGATGCCTTAACTTTATTATTCTCCTCGGATTTACAAAAAAAAAGAAAATGTTCTCGTACGTTCTTTGACTGTCAAAGGCGCAATTGCACTTGCGCCACTACTACTCTCTGATTGGTGGGAAAAAAAGCGCGAATATTTGAAAGAATTTAAAAAAAACCCTTGAATTTTCCGCAGTGGAAGGGGTAGAGAAAAATTGATTTCCCTTTTTGATCTAAATTAATTGATAATAATATTCACAATAATTCAGTCAGTTAGATAATTCACTATAGGCATTATTAAATTTTTTCTTTAATTAAAGTATAGTAAATATCACGCGCTCTGAAGAACTTTATAAAATAAAAAAAATTTCAAGGTTATGTTTGTATTATTTTTGCCTCTTTTTCCCTATGTAATAATAATCATAATAATAATAATTAACTTTTTGTTTAATTTTTATAAACTATTTTTTTCTAATCATTTCAATTACATTTATATTAGTTTAATTAAAAAGAGACTAAATTTATAATAATAATTAAGTAAAGTAATAATAATTTATTAATGAATATAAATTTCAATTCAAAATAATTTTTGTCAATAATTGATTAATAATAAATAGAACACGATCGTTTGCTTTTTCGGAGCGCGTCACAAATAAGTAAATTAATAAAATTAAAAATTAATTAAACTTGCTAAAATTTAAATTTAATTAAAATTGCTAAAATTAAAAATTACCTCAAAATTGCTAAAATTAAAAATTAATTAAAATTGCTAAAATTAAAAATTACCTTAAAATTACTAAAATTAAAAATTAATTAAAATTACTAAAATTAAAAAATAATTCAAACTGCTAAAATTAAAAATTAATTAAACTTGCTAAAATTTAAATTTAATTAAAATTGCTAAAATTAAAAATTACCTTAAAATTACTAAAATTAAAATTTAATTTAAATTACTAAAATTAAAAATTAATTAATCTTGCTAAAATTTGAATTTAATTAAAATTGCTAAAATTAAAAACTACCTTAAAATTACCAAAATTAAAAATTAATTAAAATTAAAAATTAATTAAAATTACTAAAATTAATTGAAATTACTAAAATTAAAAATTAATTAAACTTGTTTAAATTTAAATTTAATTAAAAATGATAAAATTAAATACTGCTTAAAAATTACTAAAATTAAAAAATACCTTAATATTACTATAATTAAAAATTAATTGAAATTACTAAAATTAAAAATTAATTAATCTTGTTAAAATTTAAATTTAATTAAAATTGCTAAAATTAAAAACTGCCTAAAAATTACTAAAATTAAAAATTAATTAAAAATTCTAAAATTGAAAATTAATTAAAATTACTACAATTAAAAATTAATTGAAATTACTAAAATTAAAAATTAATTAATCTTGTTAAAATTTAAATTTAATTAAAATTGCTAAAATTAAAAACTGCCTAAAAATTACTAAAATTAAAAACTACCTTAAAATTACTAAAATTGAAAATTAATTAAAATTACTACAATTAAAAATTAATTGAAATTACTAAAATTAAAAATTAATTAAACTTGTTAAAATTTAAATTTAATTAAAATTGATAAAAGTAAAGATTACTGAAAATTTACTTCAATTAAAAATTAATTGAAATTAAATAAATTAAAAATTAATTGAACTTGTTAAAATTTAAATTTAATTAAAATTGCTAAAATTAAAAATTACCTTAAAATTACTAAAATTAAAAATTAATTAAACTTGCTAGAATTTAAATTTAATTAAAATTTCTAAAATTATAACATCTCTTAAATTTAATACAGTTATAAAATAATTAAAATTAAAAATTAATTAAAATTACTAAAATTAATTGAAATTACTAAAATTAAAAATTAATTAAACTTGTTTAAATTTAAATTTAATTAAAAATGCTAAAATTAAAAACTGCTTAAAAATTACTAAAATTAAAAACTACCTTAATATTACTATAATTAAAAATTAATTGAAATTACTAAAATTAAAAATTAATTAATCTTGTTAAAATTTAAATTTAATTAAAATTGCTAAAATTAAAAACTGCCTAAAAATTACTAAAATTAGAAATTAATTAAAACTGCTAAAATTGAAAATTAATTAAAATTACTACAATTAAAAATTAATTGAAATTACTAAAATTAAAAATTAATTAATCTTGTTAAAATTTAAATTTAATTAAATTTGCTAAAATTAAAAACTGCCTAAAAATTACTAAAGTTAAAAACTAGATTAAAATTACTAAAATTGAAAATTAATTAAAATTACTACAATTAAAAATTAATTGAAATTACTAAAATTAAAAATTAATTAAACTTGTTAAAATTTAAATTTAATTAAAATTGCTAAAATTAAAAATTACTTTAAAATTACTACAATTAAAAATTAATTGAAATTACTTAAATTAAAAATTAATTTAACTTGTTAAAATTTAAATTTAATTAAAATTGCTAAAATTAAAAATTACCTTAAAATTACTAAAATTAAAAATTAATTAAACTTGCTAGAATTTAAATTTAATTAAAATTTCTAAAATTAAAAAATATCTTAAAATTACTAAAGTTAAAAATTAATTAAAATTACTAAAATTAAAAAGTAATTAAGATTACTAAAATTAATAATTAATTAAAATTACGAAAATTAAAAATTAATTAAAAATTAAATTAATTTTTGTGCTAGAATAAAAAAAAGAAATTAAACAATTCTTCAGCTCTTTTTTATATGAACACAAAAATAATCCACTAATAAATTTAAAAGCAGCCAAGATATTCTCGTATTTAGAATAATCTAAAACTCGAAACCCATCGAAAAATTATTTTTCGTCTATTTTTACTCACTCATTATACTTGCAAATTATTGGGAAACGAATAAACAAGAATAAAATGTAATTTTTATTAAATCATTTATTTGTCACTTCTGTTGTAAATATTACAAATTAGAAATAACACAATTTTTTTTTACGAAATACGCAAAATTCATGTAAAGATAATAAATAAGGAGACAATTTTTTTTTAAATCTCTATACATTTTTTATAGAAAAAAAAATAATAACTCGATTAACGGTGTAATAGTATCAAGTAAATAGCGACCATTTTGGAGAAAAATTTCTTTGTGAACGCTTTTTTTTGAGATCAAAGAATATCTCTTTGGTTTTTTTTTTGTTTGTATTATTATACACATAAAAAATGTATATTTTTTTTGCGCACATAATATGTTTTGTTTTTAAATTTATTCATGTTGTTTTAACGAACATGGCTCAAAAAAAACAACACTCCAGTGGGGGGGGGTCTTAAATAAGAGCGAGAAAAGAGGATTAAGAAAGCATATAAGTTTTGTTTTACATGATCAATGATAATTCTAATATTCTTAATCTTAAGATATATATACTATATATAATATAATATCATCTCGTTTAAACGTGAAAAATTAAATTACATATGCTTTTTTTATCGTTTCTTTTTTCAATATAATATTAATAATATTGTTCTACTATAAACTTGTTAATTGTTTTTCTTTCTTTTTTTTCTCTATATAATAATTATCTTCAAATCATTATTTATATAAACACAATATAAAGATCACATGAGAATAAGTGGATGATTTTTGCACAGGAAAAAATGCAAAATCCTTCTCGTCCACAATTTTCTTTTTTTTATAATCATAGCCAACTGGCAATTTTGCGTGCTTCTTTGTCGAAAAATTTATTCTAAATTTTTTGCCTCTGGAAAGTTTACGAATTTCTCTTTTTTTTTTAACAGAGGCGGTATTTTTCAAAATTTAGAATAAAAAATTCTTTCTCGCAAGTGCAACTTTTCATTTCAAGAGAAAAGTTGATTTCTTTGACAAAAAAAAAACGAACATTAGTTGCACATCAATTGGACAGCTTTTCTTTTTTTAAACTTAAAAATTATATCACAATACAATCAGTGGACCGGTGTATGTCGGACAATTCAAAAAAACAACCTTAACCGCACGAATAAAAAAATACTTTTTTTCTCTAAATTACATTTTTTTGTTTTTGTCTTCTTTTGCATTAATTTTTTTTTATTGTGAAAGATTTTTCGAAAATTCGTAGTTTTTAATTACTCAAGAAAAAAAAAATTTTTTGTGAAATGAACTCGAGTCGATATGGTTAATATTTTTTTTTATAAAGGCAAAAATTGCATTAAAATGAATTATTTGATACGATTGTCTTATACAATAGCGCTCGTGTCAGTGTTGGGCAATATGTAAAAATGACGAAAAAAAAACCTACCTATATAACTATCTATCTACGTATCTAATTACCACTACATATCACGTGAAATTTGTTAAAGTCTTGATGATGTATCTTCACGAACGAAGACAAAAATCTCTTCTCAGAAGAGCTTTCTAATCATTACTAGAATTTGTTTTCTTTTTTCTTTCTTGCTATCACAATTATAGAATTTACTTCATTATTCTCTTTCTCCCTTTTCTATTAATTAATTAATTAATTATTAAATTCTTGTATAATCACTTTAAAATGAACAAAAATTATATCGAAACAAAAAATACATGTTTCTTACACGCAAGAAATTCACACTTTTTTTGTTTTAGAGAAAAGACTTGTAAAAATTGCAGTCTCTCCTTCTTTTTTTCTTTCTAATTCTCGCCTATAGCTAATATGATATTTTTCTCGACCTGTTTTTTTTTTTTTTTTTTTTTTTTTCTAACACTTTTATGTGAAAAAGTGACAATGAATTTTTATTTTCATTCATCTTTGCGAGAGAGAGGGAGAGAGATAAAAGACCAAAAAATATTAATAAATCAAGAAAATATACGCGCGCGAGAGAAAGTTCTTAACTTCATTGGTCTTGTTGATGAGATCTGTAGAGTTTTTTCTTCTCCAAGATAAAATCCCTGCTGATCATTATAGTGCCTCCACGAGTTAGATTTCTACAATGAAAAGAAATAAACACAATTAGATAAATGTATATATGAAGGAAAAATTAAAGTCGAGTTGAAAATTATTTCACACAAAATCGATCGAGAGTAAATATTTACTTTTTTTCTAATCAACTTAATATATTTCAGGTCAAATAATTTTTTTTCCCCGAGTGTTAAATTCTTCGAGTCATGCAGTACGAAAAAATTATTTGTTTTAAAATTATCATTTAAAAAAAAAAGGAGAAAATAAATGAAAATTAATGTTAATTTTTCTAGAAGAAATGTTTCACAAATTTTCAACGTTTTACTGAAGAAAAATGTTTTTTTATTAATAAATATTAGCAAAAAAAAAAAAAATATCGATTGTAAAAGAAATTAACAAATTGAAGTATTCAAAGTTTAGAAACATTTTTTTATACTTGACACAAAATTTCGATTTGAAAAATAAATTTCCCTTATTTCATTCTTTGGAAATTTTTAAATAAAATTTTTTCCAATATAATTCAACTATTTTCTTAAATAATAAAATTTTTCTCGGGAATTTAATTATTATTCTCATATAAATAATGAAATTCTTCTCTGAAATTCAATTATTTTTGAAAATTTTTTTCAACTATTTCAAATATTTTAATAAATAATAAAATTTATCGCAGGATTTCAATTATTTTTAATAGAATTTTACAAAAATTTCAATAATTAATCAAATTTGCCACAGGATTTCAATGATTTTTTTTAGAATTTTACAAAAATTTCTCAAAAACAAAAAATAATTATTCATAAAAATTTAATTCCAACTTAATTTCAATTTCTCGAAAATGTCAATTATTTAAAAAAATGGTTTTTTAAATTTTTTTTTAAGAAGAATTCAATTATTTTACAAAAATATTAGAATTTTTCTCAGAAATTCAATTATTTTAATGAATAATCAAATTTATCGAAAGGATTTCAATTATTTTAAATAGAATTTTACCAAAATTTCTCAATAATTTTAATAAATAATCAAATTTATCGCAGGATTTCAACTTTTTTTTATCGAATTTGACAAAAATTTCTCAAAAAATGTAATTATTCATAAAAATTAAATTTTAATTGAATTTCAATTTCTCCAAAGAATCAATTATTTTTAAAAAATTGTTTTTTTTTCAATTCTTTAGAAGAATTCAATTATTTTACAAAAAAATTACAATTTTTCCCAGAAATTAAATTATTTTCGAAAATTTTTAATAAAATTGTTCGAAAGAAATCAATTATTTTTAATACAATTTTTAGAATTTTTTAAAAAATAATTCAATTTATTATTCTTTCAAATTTCAAAAAAAAATTCACCCCAAGAATACAATTTTACGTCTAAGATAAACAAATATACCCGAAAATTCAATTATTTTGAGTCATTTCAATAAAAATAATTTGCAAAATTCAATTATTTTCTTCACTCGAACGTTCATCATTTTTTGGAACATTTATTTGAAAATTATTTATTCGGAAATTAATAATAATTTAATATTCATTTTTTTTCTTGAATATTATTTGCTCTCTAAGAATAGTAATAAAAATAATAAGAAAAATAAGAAATCAATAGTAAATTTAATATAAAAATTGCCGATTGCAATAAAAATGAAAATTTTTAACTTAGAAACTTTTGTAACTTATTTTTTTTTATTCGTGACAAAAAATTATTGCAATAAAATCTCGATTTCAAGGAGTAATAAATTTCGTTAATTTCAACCTTTAGAATTTGAAGAAAACTATTTTTTCATAAATAATAATAATAATAATTTAATATTAATTTTTTTCTCGAAAGTTATTTGTGCGAAGTAAATATTAAAAATAATAATAATAATAGTAATAATAATAATAATAATAATAATAATAATAGAAAATAATTACTTTAAAAACTGTGGAATGAGAATATGCCACGATGTATGATCTTGCTTGAGAGTGAGAAAAATTTCAAAAGTAGAAACAGAATGTGGATCGCACTGAATCCTCGAGAGCCTTCGGCACATGTTGTCAGTTTCGAAATTGATAAAGAGTGTGCATCCTCTAAAAACAGAAAAAAAGGAACAAATGTTAATTAATAAGTAGCAAAAATCACTGGCGATGAGAGAGAGAGAGAGAGAGAGAAAAAAAAAGAGCGGAGGGAGAACAGCTCAAGGACAAAAAGCCGGCAAGCTCAAACCTGTCAGCGCACGAAAACCTCCCACTCATCCATTTCTTTCTTTTCAAGTATATAACATTTTATTTACTCATGATAATTTTTTTTCTCTCTCTCTCTTACCATCTCGAATATTCTATTTTCACTATTTTTCAATTTACCCCCTCAAAAAAAACCCCCCACAAGAAATTAAATAAACTTTTAGTTTTTTTTTTGTTAATTTCCCTCTTTTTTACTCTGAAAATTAAATCTCAACAACTGACCTACTTTTTAAAAAAGATGCATTTAAGATTTCACTTCTTTCCATTTTGCAAAACTCGAAAATCATCAAAAATTGAAAGAAAAAAAAAATTTTTTTTAGCAAAAGAATTAGAAACGAAAGGGAAGAAAATTATTTCCCAAGAGGGGAAAAATAGTGAGTAATCTTCTTTTTTCTTCTTTTTTTTTATTGGCAATTATTCTCTCTTGTCATGTTGCGTAAGTGTGACAGATGATAGAAATGATTACCTGAGACCGCAGGGTTCATTTTCGGCCATGATTAAAACATCTTTAGCTATTCTAGGAAGGAGATCCGCTGGTAATAGAACTTCACCGCAAGCTAGTTGAGCATGTTTCGCTGCTCTCAATTCGACTTCCAGTCGTTTTGCCAAAGCTTGAGAGGCACCGTCCAGTTCATCAGTTACAGTTTCAGCTGCAAAAAAAAGAAAGAAAAAAAAATCCAAATAAATCCCTTTATTTTCATTAATTTCAAAAATCTCCCCCGCCCCCCGAGCAAAATTCTATTCTCAAAAATTCCACGCAGACAAACAATTGTCAAACTTTGCTAAAATTATCATATCGAAACACTAAAGGTAGAAATAATAACACTTTCTAAAGAAAGTTGTACTTTCTATACTGTCTAAGCATTAGAAATTTTGAGCAAACCGTCGTCGCGATTATTAAACGAACCATGATTTCTGTTAAAAGCTCAATTCATTATATTAACAACAGTACCAAAAGTTTCAAAAAAAAAACGAACCAATTTAAATCACAACTGAAAAAAATTTCACCATTTTATTTCGAATGATTAAAAAAAACTAAATTTACAAAAAAAAAAAAAAAAATACACGACACTCTCATAATCGATTGTAATTAAAAGAATTAGTCACAATGAACAATGATGAAACTCACCTCTATTGTTGCTGAAGTTCACATTGACAGGACAAGGTAGAACCTCCATGAGTGTAGAAAAAATTATTTTTCCAACAAAGAAATATAAAAAAAGAAAATCACTTTTTCACTATTTTTTTTTTTTTCGAGAAAAAAAAACGAATCTCAAAATTAACAAAAAAAGTTCGTTAAAAAAAAAGGTCAAAAATGTGTAGAAAGGCAATTATTGTTTAGAACAACCGGCTTTTGTTCGATAATTTTTTGGAGAACTAGAAAAATATACTTTTTTTTTTTTTAGAAATGAATCTTGGGAAACAGAACCAGTTAACAACAAAGCCTGACTGACACTAAGCCACCCGGCACCGATGACGCGACTTTTGTACCGGCTCTATCCCTTCCAATCCGCCTAGCAACACCGGTTGTAACTTCGTAAAGTTTCGACAATATTCGGCCAACATCGGGCTTTGTTTTTCATCATGATCGCACACACACAAACACACACACTCTAATATACACTGTGACTACACTGCTTTTGACATAAGCGTGCTCCGACCTGATAAACCCTGTGTATGCTTTATGTTTTATGTTTTTCTAAAATCATTTATTTATTTTACAACTGTGTATTTTAACAGTAATTTTTCTATTTTTAATTCTCTTTCAAGTCAATTTTATTATAAATCTTCTTCTTCTTTTTCAATCATCTTTTTCCAAACTCTAAATTTCTTTGTACTTTAAAGGCAGTACACTACTTGTCAAAATTACAAACTTTGTTATAGAAAGGCCATAAAAACAGATGCATTTTTATTGTTAATTTAAATGCATAAAGATAATATCGGAGGGAAATTTGATTGTAATTTGACATTTAAAGGGGAAATTTAGTGGGAAAATAGTATTAATAATTTGAGAATATTATCGTTCGCTGGGAATAAAAATACAACGGGCATTTTGACAGAAAGAAAGAAAGAAAGAAAGAAAAAAAGGAGAAGGGAAGAAAAAAAAAGAAAGAAACTGTTTAAAGGGAACGCTTACTTCTCTATCCAGCGTTAAACATTTTTAAACAGTGAATAAAAATTAGAAAAAATTAAATAAAAATTAGAAAAAATTAAATAAAAATTAGAAAAAATTAAATAAAAATTAGAAAAAATTAAATCAAAATTAGAAAAAATTAAATCAAAATTAGAAACAATTAAATAAAAACTAAAAAAATTAAATAACAATAATTTTCGTTTAATTTGCCTTAATTTAAATGACAATAATTATAATTAATAAAAAAAGTGTCTAAAGAAAACTATTTCTGGATAAAAAATTAAAATGAATACAAATTTGCCAAATTGAGTAAATATTCAAAAAATTGGATAAAAATTACAATTAACAAAAAATTGCCGATAGAAATTATTTACGAAAATTAAATTGTTATGCAAAAAATGAAAAAATCGAAAAAATGTCATAAAAATTAAAAGAAAAGAAAATAAAAGTAGAAATTGGAATTGAATAAAGTAGAAAAATAAAATAAAAAATATAAAAATGAAATAAAAATTTAGAAAGATTGAAAAAAAATTAGAAAAATTAATTAAAAACCAAAAAAAAAATAAATCGAATAAAAATAGTAACTAATAAAAAATTATCGAAAGAAATTGTTTACAAGAATATAACAATTTTTTATTAACAAAAAGAAAACATTAGAAAACTTGAATAAAAACTGGAAAAATTAAATAAACATTATAATTGACAAAATTGTCTGAAAAAATTGTTTTAAAAAAGGCAAACTCTTGTTATTAACAATATTTTAGAAAGAAATTAAATAAAAATTATAATTAGCATAACAAAGTGTGTAAACAAATTGTTTAATTCAAAAATAAAAAATTTGTTTCTGTTAAACTTTTAAGAATTTAAAAAAATTTTTAATTTTATAAATTGAATTATAAATTTGAAAAAAATTGAATTTAAATTAGAAAAAATTCAATACAAACAATAAAAATTGCAAAAAATTAAATAAAAACAACAAAAATTACAAAAAATTAAATAACAATTATAATAAGAAAAAACTGTCTAAAAATCTTCTTAATAAAAAATTAGTAAAATTATAAATGAAAATGATAAAAAAGTAGAAAAACTAGATAAAAATTATAGTTAACAAAAAATCGTTCAAAAAAAAGTTTCTTTTTTTACTAATTTGAGTTAATTAAATAACAATATTATAATTATATGAAAAACTTATTTAAAGAAAACAAATTTTTGTTAAAGAAAAATTAGAAAAATTAAGTAAAAACAATAAAAATAACAAAAAATTAAAAGAAACTGTAAATAACAATTATTATAAGAAAAAACTATGCCTAAAAATCTTCTTAATAAAAAATTAGAAAAATTAAATAAAAATTACAATTAACAAAAAATCGTTCAAAAAATGAGTTTCTTTTTTAAAAAATTTGAGTAAATTAAAGAACAATATTATTATAATTAAGAAAAACTTGTTAAAAAAAAATTGTTAAATAAAAATTAGAAAAATTGAATGTAAATTGTATTTTAACAAATAAATTATTTAAAGAAATTAATTAATGAAAAGAATTTTTTATATTAAAAATTTAAAAATTCGAAAGATTTAATTAAAACCTATAAAAAGTAAACAAAAATATTATTTAAAAAAAAAAACTGTCTCAAAAAACAATTTTTTAATTAAAAAATTGAATATAAAACGAAAAAAAATTATAAAATGTAAATAAGAATAATTATAATTTTTTAAAAAATTGGTCTAATACAGAAATTGTTTAAAGAAAATTTCTTATTTTCAAAATTATACAGAAATTAAATAACAATTATAGTTAATAAAAACGAATCTACAGAAAACAATTTCTTAATTAAAAATTGGAAAAATTTCCTGCGGGAGAAATATGTAAATAAATAAATAAATAAATAAAAATTAGAATTAATTAAAAATCATAATTTATAAAAATTTGTCCAAAAAAATGTCTTTAGTTAAAAATTAGAAAAATTAAACAAAACATAAAAGTAGTTAATAAAAATTACTGAGCAATTAGTAAAATTAAAAAAAAAACACTAGAAAAATTAAACAAAAATTGTAGATATTAATCAAAAGTTTAAATTAGCAAAAAAAAATTTTCCAAATCGGAAAAGTACAGTCAATATAAAAATTCCGTGTGTATTAAAGAATATACTATTTTAACTCATCTAGAACTGAATTATGTAACTATAATCAAAATGTCTTCAATTCAACCAGGAAAAGTAATTAAAGATGCAAATAATTTTTTCCTCTTTTCAAGATGATAATAACAATGCAAAAATATATATTATTCAAAAAGTAGTCCATAAAATAAAATAAAAATAGAAAACATAATTTAAACACAATTGGAAATATTAGCGACAAAAATTTAATTTTCCACACTGCTTGTATCATAAATTATTATTATTGTCTATTCAATTTTTTTCTTAGTCATTATTCCAAAAGAAGCAAAAAAAATGTATCAATAAATTTTGTGCGAAAAATAATAATTTCTCCATTATTTTGCAAAAATTGATCGCAAAATTTGTTTTACAAAAAATATGTACTATACCAGTAAGGATATAAGCATTATATCGATTTCACCTTCTTAGGAGGGAATATAAATAAATTACCCTGGTACTAATAATTTCTGTTTATTACAAAAAATAAAACCACTTTTTTTTATTTATTTTCCACTATCCAGTGGCGATATTTTCTTTTATTGACTCAGCACTGATTGAGGGCATTAATTTCGAGTCAATAAAAAGAAAAGAAAAAAAAAAAGTACATAATTTTTACGATTTTCGAAATTTAGAGAATTATTTATTTATTGAGAGAACGAGAGAGCGAGCGAGAGAGAGAGAGAGAGAGCGAAAAAGACAGTGCTTATTTTTATTTCGTCAGATTTTTAATATCGTGTGTATATAATAGTGGTAGTTGCATCATCGAACCAGTTTGGGGTAAGGCGGTAAGGTCTCTACTTGCGTATAATCACGTATACACTATGACAAAGAAAGCTTTAAATTTACAAGAGTTATCTATTGTTTATCAGTAGCAGTAGATGAAAACAAATTTTAACACATCTTTATCAGACTATTATTATCTATCCAATTTATTTCTTAGTCACTAAATTTCTCTTTTTGCAAAAAAAAAATAATGTTTGCCAAAAAATAATTCCATTTCAGAAAAAAAAAGTATTCGACAATCAAAAAATATCTATTTGCAATAGAAAAATAATTTTCAAGTTATATTCTAACGTTTGGCAACACAAAAGAATATTGCCATTTAAATTCGAACACACAAAGATTTTTTTTTCCTTTTTTTAATACTAAATAATACAATTTAACATTTTCGTGAACAATAAAAAAAAACGGGAAAAAATTAGAAAATTTCTTCAACAAGTTGTTAACTTTTTCTTTCTCTTTTTTTTGTTTAGAAATTAATAACGTTATAAAAGGGAGTGTCAATTTTTTCTTTGTTACCAAGCAGCGTCCTCTTTATCCCCACCCTAGTGCCAGCAAACTCGCTGTACGATTTTTCTCCCAACCATCAGTACTGGATCTATTGTGTGTAAATCTATGCGCCTTATGCCTTATAAACTTCTCTCACCAAATAAAGTGGAATAAAATAAATTAAAAAAAAAAAAGAAACAATTCTCCTCGATAGAAAATTGTGTAGAATTTTAACTTAATACGAATTATATAAATAATAAATATTCATAGCAGTATAAATATTGAAATTGTAAATTATTATTTATATTCCTGTCATGTAATTATTGTTACGACAAATATTTTCAATTTTTGCTAAAATTTCCATTAAATTTTTTTTTTTTTTTTGACAATAAAACACTTTTCGAATCGGAAAAGTATTTTCTCTTGCGAAAAAAAGGAGAAAATTGTGAATAAAATAAAATGGTAAATATAGTAAAACAGTGAATGAAATAAAATTAATGAAATTAATAAAATTAATAAAATTAACAAAATAGAACCAATTTTCAAATTATTTTCCATTAGAATAAAAAACGAACTTTTCTTTGTACTTTCGACGCTCCTGACAAGTCCCTTTCTCTCTGTTTCTGTATTTCTCTCTCTCTCTCTTTCTTTCTCTGTCTCTTTTTCTCCCCCTCTCCCAGTACTTTTCACAAGTTTACAATCTCTGCAAGGGGCACGATTTTATTAATTTCGTATTTTTACCCTCTTTTCTTTGCAAAAAAAAAAACCCAAAAAATACAAACTCCTTTAACAATGTTAAAAAAAAATGTTTAAAAAGGACAAAAATTCCCCCCCTCCCCCCTTGCAAAAATAGTGAAGGAAAAATATGATTTCTACGCCACTGTTTCTGACCCTTTCAACTTGGAGGGGTCCAACAACAATACACTGTTCAGGTAGCACAAGGAAATTTGCATCAAACTTGCGACAAGTTTCAACAAGTTTGCAGTTAATGCAGTCCGGAAATTTGCTATTTTTTTTATAGAATAAAAGTTCGTTTTTCAAAAATTGAAATTTCTTTTTCGAAAAAAGGAAAAAGAAAAGCGAGAGAACAACACACATTTAATTTCAATCCTATAATAATTAAAATCGCGAGCGTTTTAAACGGGAAATTAAATTCATAACTTCATTCGATTAAATAGAAGATATATATGGAAAAAATAAACCTTTCGATTAATATTCTCTTTTTAAATTTATTGTTTTATATAAAAGTCGGAAAATTATCATTTTTACATTTATATTCAACTTTTTAGTAATAATCGATTCAATAATATTCTAAACGGTAATTAATTCTAATAATGGAAATTATTATCGGAAGGTGTGATGATTATTCAAACTTTTTGTTTATTTCATCATGTCTTGCGAAAAAAAAGATCGTACATTTCAATAAATATCTTTTAATAATTTACTTTTCTATTATTTCTTCTCTGATTCGAAATTGTATAATCTATTTTTGTTTCGATAAAAATATTTTAGAATTATCAATTCTATTTGTATTTTCTTTTCTTTTTCTTATACTATTTGACTCAATTTCAATATTGACAAAAATGAGATAAAATTTTAATGAAATATGACGAAATTTACAACTCAGTTTGCTATAGTTGAAAAAAAAGGGGGGAAAAATACCTTAAAAATAACTACCGGTCTAATAATAATTTTTATTGTATCATTTTTTGTGTAATGGGTTATAAAAATTCTCTTTTCAAATTGTAAAAAAATTATTTCTTTTTTGCTTTTATGAAACAAAAAGAATTTTAATTTTCTGCGCGGGGATTCAAAATTCGCAAATTTCTTCTGCTACTAGTTTTTTTTTGTTTTAAAACCTAGTTTTTCCGCAGATATTTTGTCAAAAAAAGGAATATATCGCGATACTAATGCAATTAATTTTAAAAGTTACCATCGATTCTAGATCGAAATAATCAAAAAGGCGGGAATTATCTAGATAGCAACGTATAAAATAGACTTTTCGTTTATATTCTTTCCTTATTTTATCCAAATTACATTTTTCCTGGTATTTTTTACCTCGCTCGAACGACGTACGTGTCTCGTTGTCCCTCGTGTCGCGACAAATTTTTGAGGTTACGTTTCCTCACTTTCGTCTACATATTTACCAATTTCCACGATTTCTATACAGCGAGTTCACAACTTTTCGAGTACAATACAATCACTTTTCGAAGGAATTAGACGAAAACATACCTTTTATCCTGTTTAGATGCAAATATTTACCTCGCCGCGGAGAAAATCAAAAAGTCGAGGGAAATCTGGATCCGGATGCTTTTGCACATTCACAATTTATTCACCATTTGTTCACATTACTTTTCCAATTTACTTTCCTTATTAAAAGAGGATTGCGTGTCACGTGATAGAGCAAACACCAATAATTTTACTCTATGAAGTCTATAAAAATAGGTGGGAGTAAATTTGCACGTAAATCCGGCGTGGCGCTAAAACCGCCAAAAAACCGTTAAAACTGGGAGTATAAAGTTCTCTAGATGGGAAACTCGATGTTGGGTGTAAAAATTAGATAAAGTAGAACTGTACAGTGGTGCCACCTGTGACTAAGTTCCTGTAAATTTGTCGATAAAGTAGAAATCTTTGATAACACAGATGTCAGCACTTGAAAGGAGATGAAAATTGATTTTCATTATTTGACTTTTAGTAAAAAAAAATGTCAGCGCCCTGTCCAGTGACGTGTAATGTTATCCTTTTTATCGTTTTCATATTAGAACAGTAATAAATGTCATGGAATACTTTAAAAGTAGCATAAAATCAGTACTTGGTACTCCTCTACCGGAAAATGTGCCTTCTGGAGCAGATACGGTGAGAATTTGAGAATTTAAAATAAATTTATTCGCGAAGAATTTTCAAGTTTGACTGTCAAAGTGTCAATATTCGTAAACAGATTGCGGGATAAAAAAAAATAGTTCCTCGAGGAGGCAATTTACGGGAATATTAGAAAGAACTATTTACTTTTATTAATTTTCAATTAATTTGGGAAAATAAAAAGAAACGTTGAATGGACTGTCAAAATTCCTGACATTAGTAATTTTTTAAATGTTTTAAATTCTTTTTTTTTAAACTATATTCTTTAATTTGTTCGATTTTTTTTTTCGTTTCTTCGTTCTCTGCAGGTGGAAAGAATGGTTGACAGACTTCAATCGTCAACTTTACTCGATGACAGAAGAGACGCGTGTCGTGGCCTTAAAGCACTTTCGCGAAGTTATCGACTTGAAGTCGGTGCACAAGGCATGGATTCATTGAGACAAGTTTTGGAAATGGATAAAACTGATTGTGAAATTACTGGACTTGCTTTAGAAACACTTTGTAATATAACTCACCCGGAGACATTCGACGAAGAAGGTAAAAATTTTTCTATTTTTCTTCTATATTGCAATTTAGAAAACAAACAAAAAATGATAAATTTTCCTTCTAGTTGAAAAATATGGACCTAGAAATAAAATTGGAGAGCAATTCACGGAGATATTCACTAAACAACAGGACAGTATTGGTTTGATATTGAGTTTTCTCGAGGAATTTGATTTTAAAGTGAGATATCCAGCATTGAAATTACTGTCTCATTTACTTATCAATAAACCAAAAAATATTCAGGAAATAATATTGGTTAGTCCAATGGGGGTTTCGAAATTAATGGACCTACTCGCTGACAGTAGAGAAGTTATTAGAAATGACGTGAGTTGAAGTTTTTCATTTTAAAAAAACTATTGTAAATTAAAAGAGACAGAAATCAGAGAAATCGGAGAAAAGTTAGGAAAACTTGTTAAAAGTACAAGAAAAAAATTAATTTTTATAGAATTTATACTGAACTATTGTGTCTTTATTCTTTGCCTTAAAATTGTTTTAATTAACTAAATATTTGAATATCAAACCTTAAATTTTTAATGAGCAAGAATTTTAATACAAAAACCTTAATTTTTCAAGGAGCAAGAATTTCAATACAAAATACTTACCTTAAACATTTTTTTCGATTTTTGACAATAATTCAATTCTTCAAGAACTATAAAAAAAATTATTACTTAAAAAGTAGTCAATGAATAACTTTATTTACAAATTTAAAAAGTAATTGAATTTGGAAATTGGAATTTGGAAATTATTATTTTAAATAATTATGTTTCAAAAGGTTTCAATTTAGGTTTTTTGAAAAATTTTAATTGTAATTCTTTTAGAATTAAAGGGATTTTTAAATATATATTTAATTGTTCGAAAGAATCAATTTAGAGAAGAATTTTAGTTAAAAATTCCAGAAAATAAATTGAATTTTGAAAAGGTTTCAAAATAAAATAATCGAAAATCTGATTTTTGAAAATATTTTTCCTTAATAATTCTGCAAACTCTTAATTTCTTTCTGAAAAATGTTAATTTTAATTCTCCTGAAATTAATTGAACTTTTTAATCTATATTTAATTTTTAATAATTTAATTAATTAATTTAAATTAATTTCAAAACTAATTTTTTGAATAATGGACAAAAAAAATTCAATTTTTTAAAAATAATTAAATTTTATAAGAATTTTGTTTACGATTTAAAAAAAAATTAAGTTTCAACAGGTTTCAATTTGAAATTTTACAAAATTTTAATTCATTTTAATTCAATTCAATTTAATTTGTAATTTTTGAAAAATTTTAATTGCAATTCTTTTGAAAAGTAGAAAGAATTAATTTAGAGAAAAATTTGAGATAAAAATTCCAGAAAATAAATTGTATTTTGAAAAGGTTTCAAAATAAAATAATCGAAAATCTGATTTTTGAAAATTTATTTTCTCAATAAATCTGCAAACTTAATTTCTTTCTGTAAAATTTTAATTTTAATTGTCCTGAAATTAATTAAATTTTTAATTCTATATTTAATTATTAATAATTTAATTTAATGAATAATTTAAATTAATTTTATAACTAATTTTTTTGAATAATGAACAAAAAAAAATTTAATTTTTTAAAAATAATTAAATTTTATAAGAATTTTGTTTACAATTTTTAGAAATAATAAAGTTTCAACAGGTTTCAATTTTATATTTTAAAACATTTCAATTTTCCATGAATTTTATTTTTTAATTTTTTTTTTAATTTTAGTTTTTTGAATAGTTTCAATTAAAATTCTGTTGAAATTAGTGGAATTTATTAAACATATATTTAATTATGAAAAATATTTGATTTTTAGAAGAATTTTTGTTCCAAGTTTCAGAAAATAAATTTAATTCCAAAATTGTTTTAAATTAAAATCATTGAAAATCTAAATTTTTAAACATTTTTTTTCTAAGAATTATACAAAACTAATTTCTTTCTAAAAAATTGTAATTTTAATGTTTTCCTTTTTTTTAAACAATTTTAATTAGAAAATAATTGTATTTCGAATCTTGGAAATGATTTTAAATTAAACAAAAAAATTCTAGAAAATAATAATTGATTTTTGAAAATAATTTTTGAGAAATAATAAATGAATTGGAAAGGAATTTTAGTTAATAATTCTGTAAAATAATTGAATTTTGAGCATTAAAAATAATTTTTAAGAAAAAATATTATCAGGAATTGAATTAGAAATTAATTTTCTTTAAAAATTCTAAAAGAAATAATTGAATTTCGAATCTTGAAAACAATTTTTTTCAACAAAATTTTAACTTCTATTCTTTTATCATATATTTTGAAAAATAATTCATTTAAAGGAATATTATTTTTAAAAAATTTATTTAGAGAAAAAGTTTAGTCAAAAATTCGTGAAAATAATTTAATTTTTGACAAGTTATGCAAATAATAGAAATCCTTTTGGAAATAATTGAATTTTAAACAGCTTTCAAATTAAAATCTTTGTAAATCTGAATTTTTAAACATTTTTCCCTAAGAATTCTGTAAAACCTATTTCTTTCTGAAAACTTTTAATTTGAATGCTTTTCTTTTTTAAAAAACTAATTTGAATTAGAAAAGCATTTTAGTTAATAATTTTAGAAAATAATTGAATTTTGAATCTTGGAAATGATTTTAGAGAAAAATAAGAAAATGAATTCTAGTTAAAAATTCTAGAAAATAATAATTGAATTTTGAAAATAATTTTTGAGAACTAATAATTGAATTGGAAAAGAATTTTAGTTAATAATTCTAGAAAATAATTGAATTTTGAGAATTGAAAATAATTTTAAAGAAAAAATATTAAAAGGAATTGAATTAGATATTTATTTTAGTTAAAAATTCCAGAAAATAATAATTGAATTTTGAAGACAATTTTTGAGAAATATAATTAAAAATCATTGAATTAGAAATTAATTTTGGTTGAAAAACCTACAAAAATAATTGAATTTCAAATCTTGAAAACAATGTTTTTCTTAAAAATTTTAACTTGAATTTTTTTATCATATCTTTTTAAAAATAATTTATTTAAAACAATATAATTTTTAAAAAATTTGATTTAGAGAAAAATTTTAGTTGGAAATTCGTGAAAATAATTTAATTTTTAACAAGTTATAGAAATAATAAAAATTCTTTTCAGAGTAAATAGAATTTTAAACAAGTTTCAAATTAAAATATTTTTAAATCTGAATTTCTCAATAGATTTTAATTAACAATTCTGTCAAAATAATTTTAATTTAATTTTTGTTTTAAATTAGTTGAATTTTTTATTTTCTAACAATATTAATATATTTAATTGAAGAATTTTGCAAACTAATGAAAATTGTTAATTTTACAGGTACTATTAATATTAATACAATTAACGAAAGGAAATGCAAATATTCAAAAAATTGTTGCTTTCGAAAATGCATTTGATCGGATTTTTGACGTTATTTATCAAGAAGGAGGATCGGAAGGTGGTATTGTTGTTGAGGATTGTTTACTTTTAATGTTGAATCTTTTACGTGGAAATACGAGTAATCAGAATTTTTTTAAAGAAGGTACGACACATTTCTTCCACTTACTCTCTATTTCTTTATTATTAACTATTATCTCTTGATTTTCATTTTTATTTAATATTATTTTTCAATCCATGAATATTATTGAAATACCGAGTGATAAATTCAAATCAATATTTATTGTTACTATTTATATTTTATATTTATATTATTTTTTTATTTTATTGCTACTATTTTTATTTTATTTTTATATTATTTTTTATTTTATTGTTACTATTTTTATTTTATTTTTATACTATTTTTTTATTTTATTTTTCTTTTATTCTTATTTTATTTTTATCCAATTTTTTATTTTATTTTTCTTTTATTCTTATTTTATTTGTTGTATTTATTTAATTAATTTATTATTAACCTTTTTTTAGACACTCTCCCAAGAATTTGTACCTAAGCAAGAAACGAATTTTGTGTTAGAATTATTTTTATTAATAATTTCTTTTTTAATTCTGTAAATCTGAAGACAGTTTTTTATTGAATATTCTGGTTGTAAACTCGAGTTTCGGTAAATTTCAGCAACAATTAACTGAATTTTTTATTTTATTGTATTTTCACTCAAAAAAAAAATTAGAAAAAAATTTTTTTTTTACTTCGTAGATACTTTTCTTGGGAGCAAGTGACACATTTATTTATTTATTTTCTTTCTTATAATTTGAAAAAATATATCAATTATTCCAGGAAGTTATATTCAAAGACTAAAGCCCTTATTCGAAATACCACCGGAAGTTGATGACAGTCCTTTGGCCAGTTGGAGTCCGCAGAAAGTTTCAAATCTTCATTGTATGGTTCAAGTGATTCGTGCCTTAGTGGCACCGAATGGTCCAGCTCAGGTAATTGGACAATTTTTTCTAAAATATCCACTTGATAAATAGCACGCTCAAAAATAGAATAAATAGTAAAATATTAACAAAAAAAAAAAAGAACTACAATTTTTTCTATATTAATTGATGGGGGGAATTTTTTTTTACAGTTGGTGGCTGCTTGTCAACGAAATATGGAAGCGTGTAAATTATTGCAAGCTCTTTGTGATATTTTGATGTCGAGTGGAGTGCCAGCGGACGTTTTGACCGAATCATTGTGTGCAGTGGCCGAAGTAATTAGGGGAAATCAAACTAATCAAGAATTTCTGGCAAATGTCATGGCGCCAAGTTCTCCTCCCAAGTATTCTAATTTTTTTAGATTAATATTCAAATTTAAATTCAAATTACTTATTTATTTATAATAATAAAATTTCCTAGAGCTAAAATTACAGGAATTTAATTTAATTGAAATTTAAATTCTAGACCAGCCATAGTTGTACTTCTAATGTCGATGGTGAATGAGAAGCAACCCTTTTTATTACGATGTGCCGTACTCTATTGTTTTCAATGTTTCCTCTACAAAAATGGCTCGGGACAAGCTCAACTCGTGCAGACTTTTTTGCCCCAAGGGAACGAAACTCCTTCTTTAACAACAGGTTCGTATTCTCTTTAAACGTTTCTTCACTTTTCTTCATTTTTCGTTACTAATAAGAAAATTTTCGTAATAAGAAATATTTTCGTTCTAATAAGAAAATATTCTTCACAAAAAAAAGTGTTTTTACAAGTTTACTACGACTGTTAACGAAAAGTAACAAAAAGTAAAGAAAAGTAAAGACTTTTCTTTACTTTTCATTTCTTTTTGTTATTTTTCGTTAACAGTCGTAGTAAACTTGTAATAACAATTTTTTTTGTGAAGAATATTTACTTATTTAAACTCCAAATTGTTTTTTTTTTTGCAGGACAATTAATATGCGGTGGTCTTTTTTCATCTGATCCACTGTCAAATTGGTTCTCGGCAGTTTTATTATCGCACGCTTTAATCGATAATGCCACGCAGAAGGAGCAACTGTTGAAAGTACTTTTAGCGACAAATATTGGCAAACCGCCGGTGAAATTAATGCAACAGTGCGTTATGCTCCTTCAACAGAGCAATAAAATACAATCAAAATTGGGACTCTTGATACTTTTATGCACATGGACGGCCTACAGTTCTCCGGCTGTAAAAACATTCCTGACAATTGAAAATTCAATTGCCTATCTCACTGCACTCTTGTCGTCTCAAGAGAACAATGAAGATTTACAAGAGTGCCTCCTTCAGAATATGTGCGCATTTCTCATTGGAATTTGCGTTCATTTCAATGACGACAGTATTCCCACTTACACAAAGGTAAATGAACAAACAAATAAATAAACAATAAATAAAAAAATAAACAAAAACAAATAAAAAAAAACAATAAATAAAGAATTTTCATTTACTATTAATATTAATGAATATTTCATTTATTATTCATTTTAATAAATATTTATTTATTAATAATTTTAATAAATGTTTCTTTATTACTAATTTTATCAATTACAGGCCTCGGATCGACTTTAAAGAGCAAAAAAGGTCGATTAAAAATAGAAAAAAAAGTCGAAAAAGTCGTTTATTTAAATTAGTGTTACCACAAAAATTCATATTAATAAAAAATTTTATAATTTTGCTAAATAAATATTTAAATACTTCTTATTTCTTCATTCGCAAGAAATAAAATTGAAAAAATTTCAACTTCTGAAATTCAATAATTTCTAAATATTAAAACTATAACCCTTCCAAAAATACAATAATACATTTTTATAATAAAATTATGTTTTTTTTAAATTATATTTTATGCTAGAAATTATTTTATTGAGATTATAAATTTAAAATTAATGATTTAAATACAAAACGTCTAATTTTTTATAATAATTTAACTCTTTAATTGTTCTTCTCAAAGATATTAAATTAAGGTAGAATATTTTCAAAAATTTTAATAAAAAAATTCGTAAAATTAGCTTTTTAAAAATTATTCTAAATAATTTTTTAAACTACACAAAGTTTTATAATTGAATATAATTAAAAAAATGTCAAAAAAAATTTAAATTTGGTAAAAATTTTTTTATAAACAAGTTAAAATTTAGTAAAACTTTTGAAAAATAATTCAAAAAACTTGAAAAGTTCTTTTTTTAAATAATTGACTTTTTGAAAGTACAAAAAAATAATCAAATTTTTCCAAGAATTTTAAATATAAATGATTTCTAAAAAGTTCCCAAAAAAATGATTTAATTTACTTCATTCGAAGGAAATTAAATATTAAAAAATTATGATTTAACAATTAGTTTTCCAGAAAAATTATAACGTAATTTTTCGAAAATGAAGAATTTTTGTGTTAAAAAAAAATTCTTTTGAAGAACTTTAATTAATGCGACTAAAATGTTGAAAATAATTCAGAAAAATTTTAATTTTGTTTGTGAATTTGAATTTTCGGAAATATTGAAAATAATAGAATTTAAAAAAAATTTGAACATAATAATTCAGAGAATTACTTTTTGAAATATATGATTATTTTCCCTAAAGTGTTGAAAATAATTCTCAAAAATTTTAATTTTTTATTTTGTTTTGTTTGTGAATTTGAATTTTCAAAAATATTGAAAATAATAGAATTTAAAAAGAATTTGAACATAATTCAGAAAATTACTTTTTTCAAAACTATTTTAATATAATTTTTTTAAACCTTTTTTTTCGTTAATTTTCATTTTTATTGAATTTACACTTGAAGAGTATTCATCAAAATTTTTGCGAGAATTTAATATTATTTCCGCAAAATGTCCAATTAAAATTCTTTAAAATTAATTTTGAAAAATTGTAATAAAACACTTGAATAGATAATTTAGTTTTTTGAATTAAATTTTACAGAATTTCAATTATTCAAAATCTATTTAATTGTCATATTTGAAAAATTTGATTAGAAAACTTATTCAAAGCTAAATTTTCAAAGATTTGTCTATTATACACTTTTTATACTACTAAAAATCGAAATAAGTTGCATTTTATACTAAAAATATGGTGTTATACTGTCGCAAAATTTGGAAGAAAAATCGAAAAAGTCACAATTTTTAAATAAAAGTCGCATTATTTGAAAATAGTCGAAAAAAGTCGTAAAATTCATAAGATCCGAGGCCTGCAATTATAAAAAAAAACTGAAAAAAAATAATTTTTCTGTCTAAATATTTAAATTTTACTTAAGATTTTTGTAAATTTCTTTAAGGAAAAACTTTGCAGCCTAGTGGAAAATCGAATAGGTTTGGAAAAATTTCAAAATGCAATTGGAGGAATTTCCAGGCACGAGGTGTACTCGAGAAGTTTAAAACATCCTCAATCGTCGGCGAAAAATTCTTCTGAACTCTATTTAGATCATGAATTTTGTAGATTACTCAAAAACTTGGAAGGTGACTAATTAATATTTTTTTCTGACAAAAACAACAACAAAAAAATTAGCAGAAAAAAAGAACTTTCAAAAATATATTTCCTCTTTTCAGCTAACGTTCTAAAATCCGTTCTCGATGGAAGCAATTCACACGGTTCGTTGGATCAAATCACGACAATGTTACCATCAGATTCGGCACTAGTCTCGCAATATAAGGACTTAATCAGAGAACAGGACAGTCAAATTCAAAATCTTAATAAAACAAACGAAACTTTATTGAGGGAGAAAAAAGAACTGGAGGTAATGTCAAAAAATTGTTTCATTTCTTCGAACAATGTTTTTTCAATTCAAAATTTTCGTTTTTCAATTTGCAATTCTCAATTGTAAATTAAAAATTGTAAATTAAAAATTGAAAATTAAAAATTGAAAATTAAAAATTGAAAATTAAAAATTAAAAATTAAAAATTAAAAATTGAAAATTATTTAAACATTCGTTGAAAATTACAGAATAACAAAATTAATTAATTACAGACCAAAGTCCAAGAACTGGAAACGTCAATGAGTCACTTAAGAGACCAAAATCTAGTTCTACGAGCAGCACAAACTAATTTTTCGAATGGCAAAGATCCGAATGTTTCGTCAAATCAAATCGAAACGGAGAACGAGGAATTGGAAAAATATAAAGCACAAATAAGGGAATTAGAAAGTCGATTAAGCACATTGAAAATAAATCAAGAGGAGGGCAAAATTGTTGATCAAAATCAAGCGACGAAATTTGAGGAAATTCTCCGACAACGAACATCGGAACTTGAAAAATTGCGAAAAGATCAAGAAGATTTACTCGAACTGCTCTCGGATCAAGATACAAAAATAACAATGTATAAAGAAAGACTATTATCATTAGGTGAAAAGGTAAAAAGTTACTTTTACAATTTAAATTTTTCGTCTATTTAAGATTTTATTCAATTTTAACTAATTCTATAGTTTTAGGAATTATTATTTTCTAAAAAAAAAAATATAATCTTCCAGGTTGAATCCGATGAAAGTTCCGGCGATTTAGATACCGACGATCAACCAGAATCGAGTAATTAATTTTCAATTTTTCAAATTCGAATGAATTTTGATTAGAATTTTCATGTGATTTAAATTATGAATATTATCAATTAACTAATTTTTCACTGTCAACCAAAAAAAAAAAAAAAAAACGTTTCATTGTACAACAATTCCTTGCTTTTTTTCTATTCTATATTATACTGAAAGTTGTTAATTTTTTTTTTCTTTTTGAAAATAATTGTATATTATATTTATAAAATAAAATTTATATAAATTAGAAAACAATTTTAGACACATACTTATTTATTAAAGAAATATGTATCCTTCAACAATTTTCAACGTATATTAACAATTTTCTCTGAAAAAAAAGAAAAAAAAAAAGAAATCTTATACAAATGAATGAAAATTACACTTTCTGTGCTTATAAATAATATTCACAATAATAATAGTAATAAATTATCTAAATGTGAATGAAGTTACAAATTTATTTTTTTGCTTCATTTCATTTAAAATCTATGAAGTTGCTATATCTTTGAGAATAATAATATTAATAATAATAATAATAATATTATATTATAATTTCTA
This sequence comes from Leptopilina myrica (nomen nudum), assembly GCA_032872475.1. Classification (NCBI taxonomy): domain Eukaryota; kingdom Metazoa; phylum Arthropoda; class Insecta; order Hymenoptera; family Figitidae; genus Leptopilina; species Leptopilina myrica (nomen nudum). The sequence continues at coordinate 18,911,897 of CM065467.1, read as the reverse complement.
TTGTAAATAATAATTTCATGATTCACTAACTGTTGGGTATTTTTCTTTTTCATAAAATTTTACTTCGATTTGAAAAAATTTCCATAGATTTATTTTTATTAATTTCTTGAGCTACTTGATCTGTTGTTTTTGTGTTTTTTTTTCTTTACTAAATTTATTTATAAGTCTTTGTAAAGAAATTGCAACTATTATAAAACAGAACTCACCTATATACATGATTGATCAAGCAAAATAAATGTTTTTCTTTTTATACTTGAGATTGACGTTGCTTTAGTGCAGCCTGTACACATTTTGACATTGTTGGCGACGCTCTCGATATTGCGTCGGTCATGAAAAACTGATCTAATGTCTTCTGTCTCACCTCCACTGGATCTGGCAATAGAGAACCTCCAGTTTTCTGCAACACGAGAAAAATAGAAAATCTTGATTAATAATCATTTTTCTTTTCCTCTTTAAATGTTTTCAAATTTTTAAATTAATGTATGTACTTTTAAAAATCATTGAATTCTTGTAAACTAAATATAAAAAAAATGTTCTTAATTAAATTTTATGATGAATTCTATTATTAAAAAAAATTAGAATTGCAAAATTCTTTAGTCAATTTATAAATAATAAAAAACGTAAAAAATTTAATTATTTTTATATGTGGCCGCAAGTCAGGGAATTTTTAAAAATTCTTTAAAAGTTATGAAATTTTCATCGCAAGAACTCAAAAATTATTATTATCAAAATCTTATTGTTTTGAAAACAAAAAATTTTTAATTATCTTATTTTTTCCTTTAGAAATAAAATTGTAACTTAAAAAGCATTATCAACATTTAATAAACAATGTAGAATATTAAATAATTCAAAAATTTGTTAGTCAGGGAAAATAAAAAAATAGTCAGAGAATTTTTAAAATAAAATTTTGCAGCCACCCTGATACAACTAATAAATTTTTGATTTACAAATAATAAAAATCTTCGTAAAAAGATTTAATTATTTTTATATATAAAAAATGATAAAATTCTTATCAGGATTTCATATTTATTTTCTTCAAAAATATCAATTATTTTTAAAAATCATGTAAAAATTCCCCGAGAAAATTAAATTATTAAAAAAAAAATAATTGAATTTTTCACAGGAGAACAATTATTTAAAAAACTTTTTAAAAAATATTAATTCAACTATTTTCAAAAAGAATGAAATTTTCATTGGAATTCAATTATTTTAAATTACAATTTTTAATTGCATTCCAGGGAAAATTAAACTATTTTTAAACATTTTTTTTTGTAAATTCTTCGAAAGAATTCAATAATATCAAGAAATTAAAAATTTTCCACAGAAATTTATTTATTTTAAACACAATTTTGATAAAATTCTTTTTAAAAAATCACTTATTTTTTTTTAATTTTGAAAATGTTCAATTATTTGTAGAAATAATACATATTTTTCCAGGCATTCGATAAAAAGTTTAGAGTTAAAATTCTATTAAAGAATTCAATTATTTTTTGAAACAATTAAATTGTCGATTTACTAAAAATCATTGAATTTCTTGTAAATTATTTTTAAAAAAAATTGAGAAATACTGAATTAATTTCAAGAATTTTTTCAACATTTTTTCATTAATTGAATTCATTTAAGAAAATGTGATGAAAATTGTACTGAAAATAATTTAGTTCTTAGTAAGAGTTTTATTCTTTTGGAAGAATTTGTAATTCTTTAAAATAATTTAATTGTTTTTGAAGAATTTATTTCAATTTTCTTGAAAATAATTGAATTGAACATTCAACTATTGAATTTTATTAAAATTTTTCTTTATTATTTATAGAAATAATTTAATTCTTGCCAAGAATTTAACTATTTTTAAAAATAATAGAAATTTTGCGAAAAATTTCATCATAATTTTTTGAATATAGTTGTATTCTTGAAAGAAATTTCTTAATAAAATTCTGAAAAATGAGTTTTATAATTCTATAGAAATATAATTTTTCTTAAATTTTATTAAGAAATTGACATAATTAATTTTTAAAAACTAACTATAAAATCATTTTCTTAATTTTGTGTAACGTGTAATTTATTATTATACAAAAAAATTTCTTAAATATTTTGAAAATAATTGAAATTTTGAAATTAATCCAATTGTGGAATTACTTTATTTTTTAATTATTTGAATTTTGGAATCATAAATGAAATTTAAGTTTTAAAAAAGATATTTGAATATTTTTCAAGAAATTGATTAAACGTTTTGAAAATTAATTTTTTAAAGTATTTTTAATTGAAAATTCTAAAAATAATGTAAATTTATAAATAATTTTTTTTAATACTTTTGAGAACAATTAAATTGTTTAGAAACATTTTATTACAATTTTTAAAAATAATGACATTACAAAAAATTTATTAAAATTATCTTGAATGTAACTGAATTTTTTTCTAGAAATTTTATTAAAATTGTATTAAAAATAATTTAATTCTTGTCAAGAATTTTACAATTTATAAAAAATAATTCAATTGTTTCGAAGAATTTTTTTAAAACAGAATTGTTAAAAATAATTGAATTTTTACTAAATTTTATTTTTACTCGTGAAAATAGTTGAATTTAAATAATATTATTTACGAAAAATAATTGTTTTTTTTCGAGAAATTGCATTTAAAATAATCGAATTCCTCGGGAAAATTTTATTATATTTATGAAAATATTCTAATCTTGCGAAGAACTATTTTATTTACGAAAATAATTTAATTCTTGACGAGTATTTTTTTTATTATTCATAAATATATCATTAAATTTGCTTCCAAGAATTTTATCTACGATTTTTAGAAATTAATTGAATTTTTTTGAAGGAATTTCACGAATTGAATTTATTGTCGAAAATAATTGAATTTATTTTGAAATTCTTGAAAATAATCAAGTTCAATTATTACTTTTACGAATAATTCTATTCTTTCGAGAAATTTCTACTAAAATTTCATTGAAAATAATTGAAGTGCTCACAATTTTATTATTAGTTATAACAATAATGACATTTTTGCGAAAAAGTGTTTAAAAATTGTTAAATAATAAAAAACAAGAATACTTTTCATATTATGTACTTAATAAGTGAATTCCTTAAGTTTTGAATCTGTAATAATTTTTAAAAATTGATGTTTCTTCTTAAAAATATAAATTTTTTTAAAATAAAACTTGCTAGTAAGTAAATTAATAAAGAAGAGTTTTGTTCACCAACCTTTGCTAGTTGTAAAGATAAATTCGTGAAATTCGCCGTCTCAACATCACCGTATCTTGACAAATGCGGTGCAACCTCTTCAATTCTAAAGCGTACTTCCGACAAAGTGTCATATGGTAAACAATTTCCGGATATCTGTAAAATATTAAGAATTCAGAAAAAAAATTTAAAGAAAAAGAATAAAATTTCTTTGCAATAAAACACATTAAAGGAAAAAAAATGTTTTTGCGATAAAAAAAAAGAAGAAGAAAATTTTTGTTTCATTTAAAAATATGATTAAAACCTCTGAAAGTGCTCGAATAATTTTCCAATCGGGACGCGCCATTCCTGGCGGTGTAATTGCCGCATTAGTTTCCTGTGCACGTCCTTCGGTATTGACAAAACTGGCATTCTTCTCGGTATAAGCAGCGCCAGGTAGAACAACATCGGCGTTCGCTGCTCCTTGATCGCCATGACTTCCAATATAGACAATAAATGATTTGCCAAAATGTTCCTTCGTCACATTAGAATCGTCAGCGCCCAATAGGAAAAGACAACGAGGTTCCGCTTTCTTTAATTCCTCCAAAGTCGAACCATAACCGAGATCCAAAGCACCGACTTGCGATGCATTTGTCTGAAGTACATTGAGTACTTTCCAGTCCGGAGAGATCTGAATAATTATTTTTTTTGAAAATTAGTAAATAATAACAAAAAGAAGTAAATAGAGTTTCAATTTTTTTCACTAACCGATCCTTTGTCTCCAACAGTCTTCGCCAATTCTTGTACTTCAGCGAGAATTTTAGCACCGTCCTCTCGATCCAATTGATTTGATCCCAAAACGATCATTGGTTTTTTTGCGTTCAGTAGAACATTACTGAAGGCGTGCGTACCGTTCTTTAGTTCACTTATGGTTTTTAGAGACTGTCCCAGATGCTAAACGAAAACAAAAAAAATAATAATAATATAAATTTAGGTAATAAAAATAAAAATGTGATGCGTTCAGCGCCTTCCAAGAAAGGTAGAAATTTTAAAACAAACAACTTATAATTCCTGTCAATTTTAAAATTTAATTTAATTTTCCCCAAAAATCAATTCAGTTCAATTTTTATTTTCCTGAATATTTAACTAAAATTCTTCTTTCAATCAATATTTACTACAAACATTTTTAATTGACTTATGAAAAAGTTTTTTAACAAATTTTCTAATCCATTTGTTTAGAAATTAATTTTACGAAATTTCGATTATATGAAAATTTTTCAGTTAAATATTTCATTAGAAAATAAAAACATCTAATAACTAAAAGAAGATCAATTAAACTTTATTTAAAAAATTAATTCTATTCAGAATTGTTAGTTAAAAGAATGAAAAATTCAAAATTTCAAAGACTTTAATTTGAAACCTTTTTCAAAATTTTATTATTTTCAAAATTTGCTATTATTTGTATAACTTTTTTTAAAAAATCAATTGTTTTCACGATTTTTGAACTAAAATTCATTATTAAATCAATTTTTATTAGAAAATTCTACGAGAATTCAATTATTATTTAAATACAAAAATAAATAATTTATCGAATAATTGAAAGTTTCTTAAAATAAATAAAATAGTAAAGGTAGAATTGAATTTATGTAAAGATTATAATTAAAATTTTTGAAAATAATTGAATTTCTAAGAAAGAATTTTATTAAAAGTTTTGAAAATAATTTAATTTCTCCGAAGAATTTTATTATTCATGAAATTATTTAATTTTGTAGAATTTTAAAAATATTTTTAAAAATTATTTAAGTTTTTGTAAAGAATTTTATTAATTTTGAAAATAATTGATTTCATGTCAAGATTTTTGTTTCATTTTTTTTAATTTATAAAGATAATTGATCGAATTGAATTAAATAGAATTCTGACATTGAATTTATTTATATTTTTGAATTTAAATGAACTTCTGACAAAAATTTGATTTTGAAAACTTTATTTATAAAGATAATAAAACTTTTGCTAAGAATTTCATTATAAAATATTTTCAAATAATTGAATTTCTGCAAAGAATTTTGTTATTTTTGAAAACAACTAAATTTTCCCTAATAATTAAATTATAATTTTAGAAAATAATTGAACTTCTGTTAAAAATTTGTATTATTTATAAAGTATAAAATTTTTAAAAATATATAAAATTTATAAAATTATGAAATTATTTATAATTGATTTTTTGTAAAAAAAAATGTAATTACAATTTTTTAAAAGTAATTGAATAGCTACGAAGAATTTTGTTATTTATAAATATAATTGAATTCCAGATGAGAATTATAGCAAACTTTTTTTTTAAACAATTATAATTCTTTCAAGAAATACATTTAAAACTACATTGAAAATAATTTGATTCTTACAAAGAATTCTATCAAAAATTTTCAAATTAGTTAAATTCTTTTGACGAATTATAATAAAATATTTGTGAGTATAATTACATTTTTCGAGGAGTTCGATTGAAATTGTAGTAAAATTAATAGAAATTCTGCATTGACTTTTATTATTTATGAAAATTAAATTAAATTATTGCGAAGGAATTTACGAAAAGTTTATTTATAATTAAAATCCTGTGAAATTTCTATTACTTATGAATTTAAAATGTTTGCGTAAAATGTCATTAACATTTTTTTTTAAATAATTGCGAATTCTTTTGCAAAGTTTTATTAAAATAGTAAATAAATAACAAAATTTAACTAATTTCAGAAGAATTTAAATTATTAAAATTGTTCAATATTCTAAGTTCTTTAAAATTTATAATAAAATTAACTCGAAATTGAAGCTTTATAAAATTTTAAATTAATACCTTTTTGAATTTCATATATTTATGAAAATTGTAAAATAGTAAATAAATAACAAAATTTAACTAATTTCAGAAGAATTTAAATTATTAAAATTGTTCAATTTTCTAAGTTCTTTAAGATTTATAATATAATTCATTCAAAATTGAAGTTTTATAAAATTTAAAATTATACCTTTTTGAATTTAATTTATTTATGAAAATTGCAAAAGCAACTCTTTTAAAAATCAATTAATTTTTGAAATATTTAGTAAAGTTTAGTGAAATTTAGTCAAATTATTCATTAAATAATTTCTAAATAATAATTTGACGATAGCTCATTGAATAATTAGATTATTAAACTCCTGAATTGCAACTGCGAATGACGAAGATTTTGTCCGTTAAAATTTTCTTCATCGCAATAATTAAGGGTTAAAGTTGAAATTATTGTCGGAAATAGAAAAAAAAAATTAATACTTAAACCATAAACGCACCTCATAATCGTAGGTCAAGTCAACTTTAGGTCCAATTAGTGCAATCGTTTGTTCCGCATGTAAGTATCCTTTTCTCAAACGTGTATTTATCAATGGCGCCTCGTACCTTGGATTAGTACCAATTAAAAGAACAACATCCGCCTCTTCGAGATTTCGAATTTTATTATTCATTATATAATTACTGCGTAGATCGATGCCTGAGCCTTCTTTCGGGAAATTTTGTTCAGTCGCCAATAATTCACTTCCAAGTTTATTAACCAAATCTTTCATCGCCATTAGAGATTCGGCGTCTGCCATTTTGCCAGCAATGGCAGCGCACTTATTTTTCGGCAAATCTTGCAAAGCTCTCGAAACTGCACCAAAATAACGTCTCAATATTAATATATTAGGAATTAATGTCTCTAATTAATTTGTTACAAATTATTGTATTTAATTAATTTGTTACAAATTATTGTATCAATTAATTTGTTACAAATTATTGTATCAATTAATTTGTTACAAATTATTGTATTAATTAGTGTTACGAATCAATTACGTAAAATAAAATTCTTTTTCTTTTAAATCGGAATGGGATTTATTACCGGCAACGAGGGCATCTTCCCATTCGGTGTTCTGCAGTTTTCCATCAATTTTCATCATGGGAGTCAAGAGTCTCTGTCGTTTTAGTCCATCGTAGGAAAAGCGAACTTTATCCGAAATCCATTCTTCATTCACTTGCTAAATATTGAACGAAAAAAATTAAATTTAACACATGACTAAGAATAATTGTAACACTCGTCACAATTAACAATAAATAAAAAGAATCAATGAGAGAACCTCATTTTCACGAGGAAGGATGCGAAGAACTTCTCCCGTACGATGAGTGACGACAATATTGCTTCCAACTGCGTCGTGAACATCAATGCTGTCAGTCCTTCGATTTTCCCATGGTCGTGCGACAAAAGCATACGGTTTACTTGTCAATGCTCCAACAGGACAGAGATCAATTATATTGCCAGACATTTCGGAGAGAAACATTTTTTCGACGTAAGTTCCAACCTTTTTAATTAAAAAAAAGAAGAATTTAATTGCGAGAAGAAAATAAAATAAAAAGAAGAAAAAAAATTGAAAACAAAGCAGTTACCTGCATATCATTTCCACGACCAGTGGTTCCTAAATCATCAATGCCCGCAACTTCGGAGGCAAAACGAATGCAACGCGTACAATGAATACAACGTGTCATGACAGTTTTAATTAAAGGACCAATGTCCTTGTCTTCGACTGCACGCTTCCCACTGAAATTAATATCAACAAATCGACTCCTGTCACTGCCAAATGCCATACTCTGATCCTGCAAATCACATTCGCCACCTTGATCGCAAATTGGACAATCCAGCGGATGATTGACGAGTAAAAATTCCATTACACCCTCGCGTGCTTTTTTCGTAAGATCGGAATTTGTCTTGACACGCCAGCCTTTCATCACTGGCATTGCGCACGCTGCAACTGGCTGGAAATAATTATTTTCTCATTTCAAAAAAGAAACAAAGAACATTCGATATTTTACATAAATTCGTATTTTCAGTGTGTCTAATATTTTCGTTCAACAAACTTCCCCGTTTTTCCCGGTTATGACCTAATTTAAATTTAAATTTAAATTAAAAATTTTTTAAATTTTAATTTACATTTGATTTTGAACGTAAATAAATCTTTAAATTTTTTTTAAATAATATTTTTACCATAAGTTTACTAGAAAATTTGGAAAATAATTTTTACAATTATTTAAAAATAATCTTGTCCTTTTATAATTATTCTAATTGAAAATTTGCTTTTCAAGCTTATTAAAATTTATATTGATAATAATTGAATTTCTGCAAATAATTTTACTATATTTACAAAAATAATTGAAATCCTTCCAAAGAATGATATTATTTGTAAAAATAATTTAATTCCTGTGAAGAATTTTATTACATTTTTAAAAAAAGCAGTGATAATTAATTATTTACTTTTATAATAAGTAATAAACATTAAATTTGCTTAAGAAATGATAAATATCATTTATTTGAACATTCAGAAATTTGAAATTATAAAAATTTAAGAGTATTTCAATAATTATAACTATTGAATAATAATAATAATAGAATTATATAATTTTTAGAGGCAAAAAGTTGATTTAAAACTTTAAAAGGGACTTTATATTTTAAAAATAAAATTATAATTATGGTCACTAACTTCCCTTGATTATTTTCGAAAAATTTAAATCAAAATTCTTTGAAAGAATTAAATTATTTTTCAAAAAGAATAAAGAAATTTCAATTATTTCAAAAATTTTCAATTATTTCTTTAGAAAAATTCAATTATCTTGAAACAACAAATTGAAAAATTTCAACAATCTTATTTTTCAGAATTTAAAAAAAAATTTGCGAAAATTTAATTTTATTAAAAAGTTTGAAGTGTGTATCGTTTTTTTAAATTAACTAATAAAAATTTAAATTATTAATCTTCGCACTAAAGAACATTAATACATTAGAATGTGACTATAAAAACCAATTGTTTATTAAATAACAAAACTACATTTCTTTTTTTTTGTTACTATCAAAATTTCCATTTCCAAATTTAATGAAAATTCTTAATTTCTTAAAAAATATAATTTTTCTTACGGTCTTTCATTAAATTTGATTATTTCAACAACTCGTATAGTAATTTTTTAGAATTATTTTCCGAAATAGAAATATTTTTTAAAAATTTTAGTTTCATTTTTTCAAGAACCAATTTTACGAAATTTCTGAATTAAATTTTTCAAAACTTTAATACTTTTTGTTAAACCAAAATTTAAAAACTTATTCATATTTATTTTTTCCAAGGAATTAAAATTTCAAATAATTTCAATGAAAAACCTCATGAAATATAATTATTTCTAAAATTTACAACTGTAATTCATCCAAAATTCAATTATTTTTTATAATTTTTGAATAAAATTATTGAAAACCTTTAATAATTTTTGAAGAAAAATAATTTTATTAATAATTTTTTAAAATAAAAATTTTAATATTTTTAAACTTTTGCTTTCCTTGAATTTTCAAGGAATTTAATTTAAAAACCTTTTAAAATTTAATTAATTTCTAAAATTCCTGTTACAACGGTTTTAATATTTAATTATTTTTTAGAATTTTAACTGAAATTTTTATTAAATCAATTCCTATCAGAATTCAACTACGAGAATTAAAATATTCAAATTAAATTAATTTTTTAAATTCATAAAATGATATAATTTCAAAAATATAATTATATTTATAGACAATTTTTAAAGAGGAAAAAATAAAATTCTTTAAAATATACAATTTTACAGAATTTCCGATTGTTTTAATTTGTTAAAATTATTATTTTGAATTCAAGTACCCTTTTCTTTAAAAAATTTTAATTAGTATTTTTCAAAAACCTAATTTTTAAAAAATTTCCAAATTAAATTTTTCAAATTTTAATAACTTTTGTAAAATAAATATTTAACTAATTATTGTTCTTTATTTGCTTAAAATTATAAAATACTTAAAAATTTGAACTTCAAGTCTTCCATAATTTAATTAATTTTCTAGAATTTTTTAATAATTTTATTCAAAATTTAATTTTTAAGGAAGCTAACAAATTAAAACACTACACATCCAATACAATTTTCTGCAATTCAATGGTAACGTTATTCCAATATTTAGAATTGATATTTGTTATAATTTATTTTTAATCTAATTTTTATTTTATAGACTTTCTGAGTATTATTAATATTAATTACAATAAATCTCAAACTATAAAACTGTATGTATAATAAATTTTCAAAGTATAATAATTATTTTTTATAAATTCTTTGTAATCTAATTATAAATTTACATAATTTTTAAATTGTGAAATAGAAAGTAAGATAAACATTAAAAATATAATTATTATTTCTTATAATTTTTATAAAATCTAATTATTATTTGAAATAATTTCTGTTTCTTATATTTTTTAAATATCCAAAATTTAAATCCTCAAATTATTATGTAACATAATAATTCGAGGATTTAAATTTTGGATATTTAAAAAATATAAAAAACCGTAATTATTTTAAATAATGATTCGATTTTATAAAAATTATGAAAAATAATTATTATATTTAAAAATTTATTATACGTACAATTTTATAGTTTGGGATTTATTGTAATTAATATTAATAATACTCAGAAAGTCTATAAAATAAAAATTAGATTAAAAATAAATTATAACAAATATCAATTCTAAATATTGGAATAATGTTATCGTTAAATTATAGAAACTATCCTTTCGAATAAATGATTATTATTAAGTTTAAAATTCCATTATATGACAATTAAAACCTCACTTCAGGTGAGGACAAAAATTATGTCGATTATAATATATAATAATAATTTTATACGAATTCGTATTTTATGCCTAACAATCGGGAAAAAATTCAACACCAACAATACCTTCATTTGTTTTTCAATTTCCACCAGACACATTCTACAATTGCCAGCAACAGCCAAACGTTCATGATAACAGAACCTCGGGATTTCGATTCCAATCTTTGCAGCTGCCTTTAAATAAAAATTTTATTCAATCAACAAACTAAATGTAGTACAGCAAAAAAAAAATCGTACAAGAAACTAAATGATTCAATTTCATTATTGAACGTAAAAAAAGAACTAGAAAAATAAATGAATTCATAAGATTTTTATAAACACAATATTTACTTGAAGAACAGTTGTTCCAGGTGGAACTTGAACGGGAATATCGTCAATAAAAACTTCGACAAGATCCTGATTTGCTTGCTGTGAACTGTTGACAGTTGTGTGAAAATTTACACTTCCAAATCTTCCACTTGACAGTCCGGCCACCCGGACCAAAGGTAATCTCAACATTTTTCTGCAAAAACAATTTTTTAAATGTCACTCAACTTTTGTTATATAATAAAATATAACTTACTTTATTACACTAGTCGCAAGTTTGTCCTAAACTAACCTCAACAGTAAACACACAGTCAATACTTTTAACTTTAAAAAAATGTGAGTTTGAAAAGAAAAATTTCCACCTATTGCGACTTTTTGCGACTGTTGCGCAAAAAAAAATTAAGTTATGAAACCGTTTAAGTGACAGTAAATAATCGTCAATTCTTTTTTAGAAAGATATATTTAAATATAATATACGATTAAAATTGTAAAAGAGGAGACCAGGTGAAAAGGTATTTTTTTACTCTAGTTCGCACTTGAGTTGCAGATGTCGGACTCTGTTAATTTTTATCTGTAGATGTCCGCACTGTCTAATGCCATCGGCAATCTTATTGGCTGTCACTTTCCAGTTATTCTGACTTTAATTTTTAATTATTTTGCAAAAAATTACAATTTTCGACTTCTACTGCGTGGCTCATTTATTTATTAAAGTTTTTAAATGAAAAAAAAAATAAATTTTGTGACTTTTCATTTTTTAGGTTATGTTTGCAATTATAAATTAACCGAATCAACTCTGGGAATATAAATAACTTTTAGTCTGATACTTAGAAAATATCAAAGAAAAATTGACACTCATTTTAAAATTAAGCAGAAAAACTGTTAAAAAAACGAAAATAGCCGAATAAAGAAAACACAATCTCAAAATGATTTGGTTTTTCTAAAAAATATTGTCTAATCCTTTTTATCTAAAAAAAGTCAATTTCTAATGAAATCTGGTTTCTAAAGAAATAATAATAATAAATCTATTTTTTATTATAATTTTCTAACGAAATCTCAAGTATTTTTTTAAACAATTAAAAAATTTTCGTAAAATTTGTTTTTTATCCCTATAGTGATTACAAAAATTTAATATTGTTAGAAAAAAGAAAATTATCTTTATTAGAAGACAGAAAATTACAAAATCACCTTTATTAGAATTTTTTTTAGAAATTCACCTTTATTAGAAATAAAATTTTTAGAAAATACGGAACAAGCGAGAAAAAAACCCTCGATCTTTACAATCAAACTCCTGGTTATGTAAAACAATAATTTATTTTCAAAATCAATATAATTGGAACTTACTTTATTCGTATATATACAATACATAAGTTTTACTTTAAAAAAAAAGAATTTGAAGACGAAATCATGACGACTGCTGGTCAAATGGATAAAACGCGATATTTTTTTTTTTGCTTTTGTTATTTTGAACCAAATTTCCATCCCTCGGCTCGTTTGGATGCTATGGGAATTAATACAGATCAACAAAAAAATATTTTCACAGTCTATTTCTATCTTATCACACTTGATTAAATCAGAATTTAATTCCGCATCATTGTCACTGACCAAGCATTTGAAATTAATTTTTTTTTTTTCTTAAAGAAAATTAAAATTTTCGTAATTTCAAAGTTATTTCGAAAGAGAAAAAGAATGTAAACAGAGAAAGAAAGGGAGAGAGAGAAAGAAAGAAAGAAAGAAAGAAGGACTAAAGAAAAAATATATTTAAAAAAATGTAAGAAAAAATCTAGGTTTTAAATGTTGAGTGATAAACGACTCCGAGACCTAGGTATCGCACCTTTTGCGTCCAACAAACCGGCTTGAATATCTGAAAGAGAAGGAAGTCCTTTAACTAAACCTCGTGCTGCGACACTTGGAGGGGATTTTCTCAAACGCAATGCCACTCGATTGATGTCGTCCTTCGTTATTTTGTCTGTAAAAGAAAAATTTTTTTAATGCAGTGAATTGCTTATGAAGTAAAATTAAAATAAAAGCAAAGAATTAAAATAAAAACAAAGTATAGTAAATAAATAATAGTGAAAAAAGAAAGCAGGGTGTCTACTATTTTCATTCAACAAAATTCCCGGTTATTTCCCGGTTATGACCTAATTTTTTCCCGGTTTTCTTTTTTCATAAAATTTAAATTTAAATTTGATTTCGAACATAAATAATAATTTTAACTGAAAATTTAGAAAATAATTTTTTCAATTTTTTAAAAATAATTTTGTCTTTTTATAATTATAATTGGAAATTTTCTTTTTCAAGTTTATTACAATTCTATTGATAATAATTGAATTTCTGCAAAGAATTTTACTATTTACAAAAATAATTGAAATCCTTCTAAAGAATGATATTATTTATGAAAATAATTTAATTCCAGTGAAGAATTTTATTACAATTTAAAAAAAAGCAGTGATAATTAATTATTTAGTTAATAAGTAATAAACATTAAATTTGCTTAAGAAATGATAAATATCATTTATTTAAACATTCAGAAATTTGAAATTATAAAAATTTAAGAGAAGTTCAATAATTATAACTATTGAATAATAATAGAATAATATAATTTTTAGAAGCGAAAAATTGATTTAAAACTTTAAGAGGGAGTTTATATTTTAAAAATAAAATTATAATTATGGTCACTAGCTTCCCTTGATTATTTTCGAAAAATTTAAATTAAAATTCTTCCAAAGAATTAAATTATTTTTCCAAAAAAAGAATCTAAAGAAATTGCAATTATTTCAATAATTTTCAATTATTCGTTTAGAAAAATGAAATTATCTTGAAACAATAAAATTGAAAAATTTCAACAATCTTATTTTACAGAATTTAAAAAAAAATTTGGTTGAATTCAATTTTAATAAAAAATTTGAAGTGCATATGGTTTTTTTTAAATTAACTAATAAAAATTTTAATTATTAATCTTCGCACTAATAAACATGAATTCATTAAAATGTGACTATAAAATCCAATTATTAATTATTAAATTAAAATACTTTGAAAATTTTATTTGTTAAAAAGTTTCTAAAGAAATTCTTTAACAAATTCAATTACATATTTTCAGTCAAATTCACAATATTTCTATTAACTCCATAATTTTTTAAAATTTATTTACACAATCTGTTTGAATTAGTGCCCGACTTTTACTATCAAATTAATTTTTTTTAACTAATTCAAACTTAAAGAAGAGTATAAATATCTATAAAAATTGAAATAAAAAGTAATTTTTTTAAAAACAAATTAAAATAATAAAACTCTTTTTAATTTTGATGAAAAAATTCCCGGTTTTGTATAAAAATCCCGGTTAAATTAAATTTCCGGTTATTTCCCGAATTTCCCGGTTAGTAGACAACCTGAGAAAGTAATAAAAATGAATAAAAAAAACTAACTGATTGCGTCGATAAAATATTCCGGTCGATGTCGAAATCCAGTGGCAAGAACTTGTCTTCCGATATCTTCAAAAACAACTGGTCTTTGCTCCAAATTCATCAACAATAATGACTGTAGTTGTTTTTTGGCTCTCTGTTGAAAAAAAAAAGAAAAAATTAATCAAAGAGAGAAAAAAATGTACTGTCTAAATTTGCGTAAAAGCAAGATTTCTTTTAAAATTATTTTCGAAAATAAATTTCTTACTTCCAGTTCGGCAATTGTCGTTGAACCAGCCATTGAAACTAATTCGTGCACAATGACAGCTGTCATTTCTCCAACGCGAACTTCCGGCGACGATGCGTGAATGCAAAATAATCCCGTGTCCGCATAACTATGATTATAGGCAGTCGCACTGAACATCCACTGATAGCTAAATAAAATAAAAGTAATTTATAAAAAACAAATTTTTGAATCTAGAGACTAGATTTAAATTTAAAGAGAATTTAAAAATCTTAGAGGGACAATTTAAAATCTAGCGATAATTTAAAAACCTTCGTGGGACAATTTAAAATCTAGCGATAATTTAAAAACCTTAGAGGGACAATTTAAAATCTAGAGATAATTCAGAATCTACACGGAAAGAAAGTTATTATTAAATTTTGTAAAAGTATTTTACAAGTGTAGGACAAAATGCAACAAAGGTAAATTTTAATATTAAAAGTACTAAATATTTAAACAAATTATAAGACATTTAGTAAAGTTATATTAAGTATCGAAAACCTCTTGCAAATTTTAATACACAATTTACTAAATTTTATATGTTTTTTAAAGTTTAGTATTTCTGATATTAAAATAATTTACCTTTGTCACGTTTTGTCCTAAACTTGTAAACTACTTTTATAAAATTTGATAACTTTCTTTCCGTGTAGAGAATTGAAAATTTATCTAGATAATTAAAAATCTGGAAAATAATTTAAAGAACGAAGAGCAAAATTTAAGGAAATGAATTCTAATTAATTACCGATTCAAAACATTCGTGTACAATTTCGTGTACATTCCCTTTCCAGGACCACCGGCACTAAAACTGCCACCGCCTCCCATCATTGTATTCAAAACGCACATGGCAATGAAATCTGGATCCTGATGCGAACAACCTTCCAAACCAATTACAACGTGAGATAATCTTGGAATACCACTTGACTCCGGATGCACTGGCATACTTCCCTCTTTCTGTAAAAAAAACAAAGAATTCGTAATTTATCTGTATTTCTACGTTTTTCCTCTTTTTCAAAGTTCTAAACGTTTAAAATAATGATTGAAAGGGAAACATTTGAAAATTTACTAAATTAAATTGGAAAAAATTTGCAATTAAGATTCTTTGGAAAAAATTTACCACTACAAGTCCTCCGGTGTATTGTGCAACGGATTCGTCAATTAAATCCACATTTCTTCCCGTCATAATTAGACTACTGTCCTCTTCCCAAATTGCTTTCTCGTCCACGAAATATCTAAAAATTAATTGTTTGTCTTTTGAGTACAATTTTTTTTAATGCTTTTCTTTTTTTTTGCTTCTGTAATTACTTTCTTGTTTTTTTTTCTATTACTTTTCTCGCTTCTTTGATTACTGTTTTTAATTACTTTCACAAAAAATTACTTACTTGTTAACGGCCTCAACAAGAGCCTCGTGTTCGACGCCAACCCCCGCAATAACCATTCTTTCCGGCGTATAGTGACTTTTCAAATACGTGAAAAGAATATTTCTGTCTATTTTATTTACATTTCCTTCGGGACAGATTTTCGGCAGTCCCAAAGTATTGTCCCTGTAGGCAGCCTGAAAACATACGTTTATAGTGTAATAAATAAATAATAATATTTAATATTAATAATTAATACAAAACTGTCTTTATTAATAAAGTTCATGATCCGGTAATTGTAAAGAAATTTATCAAAAAATTTGATAATTTGATTTTATTAAAATTGTATTCAAAATAATAGAATTCTTGCGAAGAATTTTAAAAACTATTTATAAAAGTAATTGAATTGTTCCGAAAAATTTATTAAAATTTTAGAAAATAATTGAATTTTATGTTAATATTTGAAGATTTTTTTCTTTTTTCCAAATTTTTGACAATAATTGAATTATTTTTGAAGAAATTAAAATTCTTCTTAAAATATAGAATTTAATGGAAATTTTTGAAAATAATTAAATTCTTTCGTGTAATTTTATTTAAATTGCATTAAAAATAATTTAATTCCTTCAAAGAATTGTAGTATTTATAAAAATATTTAAGTTTTTTCGAAGAATTTATTAAAATTTTAGGAATAAATGAAATTTATGAAATTATTTTTAAAATATTTGAACTTATCCGAAGAATTCAATAAAAATTGTCTTATAAATAATTAAGTTCCTGCAAAGAATTTTCCTATTTATTAAATTAATTAAATTCTTGCGATAAATTATACTATTTATAAGAATAATTTAATTATTTCGAAAGATTTTTTAAAAGTTTTAGAAAAAGATTGAATTTTTTTGAAGAGTGTTAAATTTTTTTTTTAATTGATCTCTTCCGAGGAATTCAATTAAAATTGTTTAAAAAATAATTGCTTTTTTGTAAAGATTTTACTAATTAAAAAAATAATTGAATTGTTTATGATTTATTAAAATTGTAGAAAATTCTTGAATTCTTTCGTGAATTTCTATTAAAATTTTTAAAATATAAACAGTAATAAGTAATTTTGTACTTCTAAGTGATTTTTATAAATTTTGACTATGAAATTATTTTTAAAATTTATATTTGAATATAAAAAATTTTGTAATTTGCATAAGAACAACAAATTTAATTAATTATAACTACTTAAATATTTAAAATTAATTCAATTTTAAAAGAGTTTCATTTACAATTTTCGTAAATAAATTAACTACAACTGGTTTTGAATTTGAAATTTTATAAAATTTCAATGTTGAATGAATTTAATTAAAAATTTTAATAAACTTAGATTTTTGAAAAATTTTTTTTAATTCCAAATTCAAAATAAACAATTATGTTAAAAAATCTTTTTCATTTCTCGTCAAAATTACAACAATCTTTAAAAATAAAATAAAATTCTTCTGCATAATTTCAATTATTTTCAAGAATTTTATTAATATAAATTCTTGCAAAAATTTCAATTATTCTCAAAAAATTTTCCTCAATTCAAAGATTTTTAATATTTATTATTAGAGTTTTTCAAAAGAATTCAATTATTCTAAAACAATTTTAATAAAATTGAATACAAACATTTAATTATTTTAATTATTATATTTTTTAATAAATAATAAAAATTTCACAGGAATTTAAATATTCACAAATTTTTTTATCAAATTCTTTGAAAAATGTAATTTTTTTTCAAATTTTAATTAAAATTCGCCAGAAAAATGTAATTACTTAAAAAATGGTTAATAAAATTCTTCCTGAGAATCAAATTTCAAGAATCATTAAATTATTCAATAAATAATTTTCCTTGTACTTAAATATTGAATTCTCGTAGAATTTTCTAATAAAAATTGATTTTAAAATGAACTTTAGTTTAAATTTCAGATAATAGAATATGAAAATAGTTATTAAGAAGTTACATAGTAACAATATTTTTACAATATAAAATAATGATTTTAACACTCGATTAACTTTTAATTATTATAATAAATTATAACAATATTTTTATAGTTGATTAATTTCAAAAAAAATCTGACGTTGAAATTCTTGAAAAACTTAATTTCAATGGAAAAATAGTAATAATTAAATATTTCAAATATTTCAAAAAGAAATTATTGTTTTCGAATAATTCTACAGTTAATGAAATTTCGTAAATAAAATTTAACAAAACATTTTTTTTCAATAAAATGCTTCCCGTTATTTTCTAAAAATACAAAAATTTTCAAATTAAATTTGCAATTAAATTTTCGAATTCACAAACATGAAAGAATATGAATATTAATATAGTTAATTAATAATAATTAATACAAAATTATTTTAACAATAATTTAAATAAATAAATGGTGAATTTTTAATTAAAAGAAAAATTCTACTCACGGCATGAATCATGTCCAGAAGAAGAGGTTCCTGCTCCGGACGAGTTAATAGCGACTCAATTTCAAATTCAATAGTTTGACGAGCTATGTTTAGCTAAAAAGAATTAAAATTAAATTATATTATTTTTTAAAAACATAAAATGTTTGTTTTAATTTTTTTGTGAAAAAAACAAACCTCATCTTCGGTGATTTGTGGTCTTAGAACAATGTCAGCGAGAATTTGTGTAATGGAATTTAATCCCTTTCGCTCTGCAGAAGCTGCGTAAATGAACGTATCACGAGATGCTTGACAGTCAAAAATACCTTCATGCTTTTCCATTGCCAGTAAAATGTGATCTCTACTCTCAAAATTCTTGGTCGACTGAAAATGTTTCGATCATAAGAATTAGAAATTTAAAAAAAAATTGCACGTAAAAATTTTAAACAGAAATCAAAATAGAAATTAAATTATAAATTACGTAAATAAAACGAATAAAAGTTGCAAAAACTTAAAAATAAAAAGTAAACATAAAAATAAAGAGTGAAAATAAAAATTTCAAATACAAATTAAAAGAAAATAAATTACGAATAGAAATTACAAATAAAACTTAAAAAAATAAAAATTACAAAAGGTAAAAATTAAAAACAAATTGAGAATAAAAAATAAAAATTAAAACATAACAATAAGAAAGAAAAAATAACTTCTAAAATCTACAAATAAAAGTTAGAAATAAAAATCACGAATAAAAATCAAAAAGTAAAAATTGTCTACAAACAAAAAGATGTCAAAAAGAAAAACAAAAAAACTAATTAAATTCTCACATTAAATGCCAATTTTTCAAGAAAATGCGAAATTCCACTTGGATAAGCGACTTCAAAACGTGGTCCAGAGTTAACTAGAACTAAAAGCAGAATATTTTATGTAGAAATAAAATATACTTTTTAAATATTCGTATTCTCTGAATAAAAGAAAAATTACCTCCAATAGTGCAAAACTGTCCGAAATAATCTTCAGTAGCAATTTTCAATCCATTTGGAAGTGTTGTAATTTTAGTCTCCTGCTTTTCCTTCTTAACAGTCGAATAAATAGGCGTTGGTAAATTTGGTAAAGGTTTCGATAAAGGAGGAAAAGAAGAGACAGTGGCATTTATTGGTTCTACATTTTTTCTACTATCTGACGCAAATCCACATATTTGCCCAACTTTCGAATACTTTAATTGACAGCAACTGTAATAAACGGAAAATTAAGAAATTAAATTCAAAATAGAGAGCTAAAAAATTTGTTTGACAGTCCCCGATATGTCGTAAATCTTTTTTTTATATTTAAAAATTATAACCTAAAAATTGTCTATGTAAAGAATCTAAAAAAAAGGGTTTAAAAAAAGAATTAACAAAAAAAGGAGAAAAGGGGGAAAAAAATTACAAAACTGAAAAGATTCTTCTACTTTTCAAGTTTTGAATAAAAATTATTAATTAAATATCAATAAGTGGAAATTGGGAATTTTTTTGTTTTATTGTATTAGTTTAACCAATAAATTGTTATTTGAAAAATTTATGATAGTTTTTATAAATACCTAGATCTTGTCGCTAAATTCAGAGGTATTTGAACTTGTCTTACAAACATTTTAATTATTTTTACTTATTCACATTAAATTATTAATTTAAAACATGTTTTTTTTGGGGGAAAAAAAATTTGGAAAAGAAGCAGAAAATTTATTCCTCAAGCAGACAAACACACACTTGACACACATGGGTCATTAATTAGATAGTTGATAGAGAGTGCACTTCATGTAGTGTTTATGTCTTCTTACAATTTTTATTACAAAATAGAGAGAAACATATACAGACGATGACTTTTTCATTTTTTTAACAAGTTTATAATTTTTTACAATTAGTACTTGTTAATTTTACCATATTTAATTAATTTAGTTAATTAATAAATTTTTTTTAACTGCAGCTTTGTGTACGCACCTTATGGACAGTTTGTGCGAATATATAAACCTTGTGTATAGAGCATAAGGAAAACAAAGCCAAAAAAGTGAAAAGTAAAAAAGTATTTAAAATTAAATTAATATTTACCATATTTACTAATATTTAAATATGTGACAAAATTTATTATACATTTCAAAAAGATTGTCAGTCCTAAAATGGTATTTTAGAGAAAATTTGTTACTTTTGTTAATAAATTAAAAACCAAACGCCGGTATGGGTTTGACTGACAGGTGACAGGGCAGGTAAAATATAGTTTTATTAACTAATTTAAATCTAAATTTTCTTTCTTGAAATTTGACATCTTTGCTGAATAATAAGATTCGTATATATTTTTAATATTTATTTTTTAACTCTGGTAGGAATTGTAGAAAAATTAAAGTACAAAGAGAAAGAAATTTTATTTGTAGGTTATGTTTACTATTTTGATTATACTGAATGTTTAATTATTATTTTCTAACTAGTGAAACTACACTGAAATTTTCTTTTCTTTTGTTACTATCAAAATTTGCTTTTCCAAATTTTAATGAAAATTCTTAATTTCTTAAAAAATATAATTTTTCTTACGGTCTTTCATTAAATGTAATTATTTGAACAACTCGTATAGAAAAAGCCAAAATATTTCTAACAGCAACTCGAATTAAAATTCAAAATTTATTTCTAAAAGTTGGCAAAATTTTCGATTGTTTCAATTTTTTAAAATTATTTTCAGAAATAGAAGTATTTTTAAAAAATTTTAGTTTCATATTTCAAGAAACAATTTTACGAAATTTCTGAATTAAATGTTTCAAAACTTTAATACTTTTTGTTAAACAAAAATTTAAAAACTTATTCATATTTATTTTTCCCGAGGAATTTGAAATTTCAAATAATTTCAATGAAAAACTTCATGAAATATAATTATTTCTAAAACTTGCAACAGTAACTCATGCAAAATTTAATTATTTTTTTAGAATTTTTGAATAAAATTATTGAAAAACTTTGATAATTTTTGAAGAAAAATTATGTTATTAATAATTTTTTAAAACAAAAATTTAAAGACTTTAAAACTTTTTCTTTTCTTAAATTTTCATGGAATTTAATTTAAAAACCTTTTAAAAATTAATTCATTTCTAAAATTCCTGTTACTACGGTTTAAATATTTAATTATTTTTTAAAATTTTAACTGAAATTTTCGTTAAATCAATTCCTATCAGAATTTAACTGCAAGAATGGAATTATTTAAATAGTATTTTTGTAAATTCATAAAATGATATAATTTCAAAAATATAATTATATTTATAGACAATAAAGAAAGAGGAAAAAATAAAATTCTTTAAAATATAAAATTTTACAGAATTTCCAATTGTTTCAATTTGTTAAAATTATTATTGTGAATTCACGTACCTTTTTCTTTAAAACAATTTTAATTACTATTTTTCAAAAACCTAATTTTTTAAAAATTTCCAAATCAAATTTTTCAAATTTTAATAACTTTTGTAAAATAAATATTTAACTTATTATTGTTCTTTGTTTGCTAAAAATTTAAAATACTTAAAACTTTGAAATGCAAGTCTTAAAAAATTAATTTTCTAGATTTTTTGAATAATTTTATTCGAATAAATTTTCGTTTTTTGTAAATGATGATAAGTAATAAAATTTATTGTTTTAAATTTTTTAGGTAAAAATGTTCAAATATTAAAATTAGGAATTTAAACAATTTTTATTGTTTACGATATTTATTCTTTGTTTTATAATTTCTGCCTTTTGGTTCATTCAATGCGAGTGATTTTACATCGTCAATACTTTGTGTTAATATTTTCAATTCCTGAAGTGCTCGTTTAGTTAGAATTCCCTCGGGAGTTGTTGCCGGTTCCAAGAGTAACATTTTCAATGACTTTTTTAAAAGTTGTTCAGCTTCTTGTAATTTTAAAAGAAGATCTTGCGAGGAAATTTCATTAGCCGCATAGGCACGATTCGCTAAAATTACCACTGGGAAATGCATTTCGTACAACATTACGCCTGTGAAATAAATTTTTTACCATATACAATTTGTTTACAACGAAACAAATGAATTTTTAAGAAAAATTCCCGTATCTAAAAAAGACTTTTTAAATTTTTTCTTACTTGAAAATAATACTCACTCTTAACTCTTGAAATTCCAGGTTCAACAATTTCGAGAACACTGTGAATCTCCTTACAAGTTTGAAACATTTTTAGCAAAATTTTCTTCTGTGGATTGGGAGAAGTTAATTCTCGTCTGTAGATGGTCAATAATTTTTGCTTGAGATTTAAAATCAAAAAATGATTCCTATGAAAAGTGGACAACAGGGTCCTTAGTAGATTTTCCATTTTCTGTTGGAATAAATTGTGTTAAATTTCGAAAGCAGGATTTTTTTAAGTATTTTTTTTTTTTGAAAATTGAGATAAAAATTTGAAATAATTTGATAAAAGAAAAGTAAAAAAAAAAACCTTCAAGTCGTCAACTTCGACTTCGTTGATTAATGCTTTTGATATTTCTATCGTTGATTTAATTAGACATCCAAAATAGTTTCTTTTGCAAGATCCACACTCCCAATTGGTTCCCTTATCGTAGGGATTATTAATTAGAGGATTTTTTATTGCCACAAAACCTCTTCGGCATCGGGGGCAAATTATTGAACTCAAATTAGAACCACCTTCGTATGGATCAAGACAAGTTGGACATTTACATTCGAAATATTTTCCTTCGCGAAGATGCTCCCTTCTTTCCGCTGAACCCTGAGGAAATTATTATTTAAATTAATTAGCAACAATTGCTATAAATATAAATAAATATTAATAAATATTAATAAATATTAATAAATATTTTCCAAACTATTGGAAAAAGAAAGTAAGTAAGGAAAATTGAAAACTGACGAATAGAGAAGAAGTGTAGTTGAAATAAATAGTTTCTCCTTGTTGAATTGGAAGACTTGAGAAAACGGTTAGTTGAAATTTATCATCAACTGTGATGTGTGTATTTCCTCGACAATCGTGAGCAATGAGAGATGTTTTTAAATAAAGTCCACGTAGGGGAGATTCGCCCATACCTCCTGGAGATCTCAATTCAAATGAATTCACGTCCAAAATACCACATATTTTTTGTACAAGCTCTCCCATATTCTCGTCATTCTCTGAAATTAATTTCAGCTTGCGGAAAATCTGAAAAAATTCAAATTTGAAAAATTAATGAGAATTGTTTTTTTTTTAAGTGAATAATTTTAATTTTCTTTAATTATTGAGATAAAATTTTGGAATTTCAATATTAACACAATTTTGGAATTCTAATTCTAATAAAATTCAATTTTGATAAATTTTAATTGCAGAAAAGTTTAATTTTAATAAACTTTAACTATAACAAATTTTCAGTTAAATAAAGTTTAATTTTATTAAATTTTGGTTACAATTGAATTAATTTTTAATAAATTTCAATTATTGTAATTTTTTACTTTCAATAAAGTTGAATTTTAAGAAATTTATAATTACAATAAATTTTTACTTCAGTAAAGTTGAACTTTAATAAATTTTAGTTTAAAAAAATTTTTTTAAATTTAATTACAGAGAGAAACTTTAATTATAATAAATTTTTACTTCAATGAAGTTAAATTCTGATAAATTTCAATCACCATAAATTTTCACTTCGATAAAGTTAAATTTTAATAAATTTTAATTTCAAAATAATGTAAGTACAATAATTTTTTTAGTCAATTATTATTTTTTAACTTCGATAAAGTTAAATTTTAATAAATTTCATTTACCATAAATTTTAACTTCAATGAATTTGAATTAAAGAAATGAAAATTTTTTTCCAAATTGAAGAAAAAAAATTACTAACATTGACAACATTCTCTTCTCTTTCTTTCCAAATCTTCGTATTTCTTCTTTTCGCAGAATGATCCTCCATCTCGTTCACTTGTTCCCATTGATTTGAATTTTCCATTTTCACCAGCCACACACGAAAATGCATCAAAATGTCAGTAATTTGCTGAATATTCTCGGAATGAAATTCTTTATTGCTTCTCAATAAATCACATTCTTCTTTTTTGTGAAGTCCTTGGGAATCCTAAAATTAAAATCTAATTGAAAAATAATTTCCTTCAAAATAGAAAAATTCACAAAAATTTAATTTTCGCGGAAAATCTTATAATTTAATTAGAAAATTTTAATTAAAATGAAAAAAATTAAAATTGTATGTAAATTGAATTATAGAAAATAAATAAAATTTTAATTAAATTAAAAAAAAATAATTAAAATTGTTAGGCGATTGAATTAGAATATAAAAAATTTTCTAATTAAAATAAATTAAAAACAATTCAAATTGCAGTTAAATTAAAATAAAAAGTAATACAAATTGTAATTGAATTGAAATAGAAATAATTAAAATTGAAATAAAATTAAAATGAAAATAAAATTTGTAATTTGAATCGAATTAAGAAATAGTTAGAATTGGAAACAAATTAACATAGAAAATTTGCTATTGAACGAAAACAAATAATAATAATAATAATAAATGTTATGATTTAATTATAATAAAAAAATAATAATAAATATTGTAATTGAATAATAATAAAATAAAAAGTAATAAAACTTGTAATTGAATTAAATTTAAAATTGAAATGAGAATTCAATTAACATAAAAAAAATGTAATTGAATTGAATTAAAAAATTAAAATTAGGATTAATTTAACATAAAAAAATTTAATTGAATTGAATTTAAAAACTAAAATTGTAATTATATTAAAAAGAAGAAATTGTAATTAAATTCAATTAAAATAAAATAAAAAAAATTGTAATTCAATTGAAATAAAAATCGAAAATTGCAATTAAATTAAAATAAAAAAAAATTGTAATTAAATTGAAAGAAAAAACTAATAAAAATTGTAATTATGAAAAAAATATTAATAAAATTGCCAATTTAACAGAAATGAAAAACATAAAAATTATCCTAAAATTTACCTCGCAGAAGCGATTGCAGAGGGGAGCGACGTTACATTTTGAGCAAATGTAGTGAGATTTTTTGCTCGAAGACGAAAGAGGACGAAGACAAGAAAAACACAAAGATGATTTATTAAAATTTGCAGGTCCAACGGCCACGGGTTCTTCTCTAATTATCACTTCACCCGCTGAGATATTTTTTGCAGCCACCAAATATCTAAAAAGAAAGACCATTCAAACTCATAATTATTTAAATTTCTTCTCTTTTCTTCAATTCGATTCTATTTTTTTTTGTATTCTTCTCCAAATATTTACCTTCCCAAATTTTCCGAATGACTAATTTTATATTTCAAACAATTACTAGTTTTATTCGTCATAGTAATTTTTTAATTATCTTTCTCCGTTAAAAAAGAGACTGAAGACAAAGAATGGTAGAGAAAAAAAAGGAAATTTTTAATAACTTTCTAATTTCTCCTTCTGGAAATATCGTTTTGTTTTCCTGTTTTTGAAATAAGGTTCAGGAAACGTTAGTATAATACTAAAGCTACGTTGGTACACATTTCTCACAGTACGATATTAATAGATTTAAAGAGCTAGGAGCTTTTCAGGCCAAAAAGATCATACCGCTCATATAAATAGATTATTTTTCATAATGTCCGCTCCTTCGATAATAATTATTCGGCAAAATAGTTTGTAGAAGCAAAAACACTGGGATTAATTTCTTATTTAATTATTTAGAAGGTTTGGTAATAATAATAAAGAATTAAATAGTGAAACAAGAAATAATAAAATGGTAAAACAATAAAAAATAAAATTATAAAACAAGAAATAATAAAATAATTAAACAATAAATAATAAAATAACAAAACAATAATAAATAAAATAATAAAACAGTAATAAATAGAATAAAAAAATAATGAAGTAAAATAATAAAATAACGTAATTAATAAAATACCAAAATCATTAGGAATAATGATTAATTTTTAATAATTGTTAAAAAAAACACCAGTGGTGTTTAATTGTTAATTTAATTAATTTTTATTAAGTTAATAATAATAAAAAAAATTATCGTTTGCTCTTTTTATTCGAATTAGTCTTTTAAATTAAATGTACTCTGATTACTAGATAATACATTAATGGCTAAAAAAATTGTCTCGAAGTATTAAAATGTCACCAATGAAACTAATGAATTTCATTGATTGATACTTTTAATTTTGTTCTTTTTTCCCTACTATATCATAAAGAATAAATTAATATTGTCGATCGAAAGTAAAAAAAAATCTAAAATTCCTTGTGTGTAATTTTTTTCTTCCCTGTTCTTTAGACAAAATTAAAAATTTTACGAGGTAAAATAGCGCGCGCGTTGAGAAATTAATAAAATTAATAATGAAAAATGGTTTTCTTTTCCCTATAATTCACTAATTGACTTCTCTAATTCGGCCAATGATGGTTTAGATTCCTCTCCCAATTGTCCCTCAGGCGTGTCCGATGGTTCCATACACAAAATTCTTATCGATTCCTTCAAAATATTTGCCGCTTCTGTGGTTTTTGATTTTAAAATATTCGTATCAATTACGCCAGCCTGCCATTGTCCTCTCGCCAAAATTAACAACGGTGCGTGTAATTCGTACAAAACCATTCCTGAAAAAGAAAAAAAAATTTTTTTCTGCTATTTTTTTTTTACTTTTTATTAATTAAGAAAGCAGAGAATGAGAGATATTTCATTACCTCTTGCTCTTGAACAACCAGGTTCGACTACATCCAACACTTGAAGTAATAATCGACACATTTCAGCTTTATGCTCAAGCACAACGTCCGGTAAATCTGTGAGAAGATATTCATCAACCCGACCGTACATCTGAACCAATGAATATCTGAAGCAATAAATGTCAAATTAATTAATTAATTTGAGAAATATTTGTTTTTCTAATTTTGATATTAAAAATATTTCAAATTTAATTATTGGTTCAGAAATTGAAGCAAATTGTATTCTTGAACCAAATTTAATTCAATTAATTTTAGTTTGAATTTAATTAAATTAGATTTAGTTTAAATTAACTTTAGTTTAATTAAATTAATTTTAGTTTAAATTAACTTTAGTTTAATTAAATTAATTTTAGTTTAAATTAACTTTAGTTTAATTAAATTGAAATTCAAATTAAAAGAAAATAAGTTTTAAAAAAGTAACACCTTAGCATTGTTAGAAAAGCGTGATGTGGATGGAGGACAGAATGATATTTTTTTATCACCGTCTCTCGCTGTTGAATTGATTCCGGTCCATCCGGTCCTCCAAGCATCTCGGCAGCCTCCACTTCCGATTGCATTATTCGAAAGACTTTCAAAACTGCCGCTCCGGTCGTTATAAATTCACAATGCGTACATTTCCACGAACTCTCCGAATCTGTGGAAATTCAAAATTAGTAAATTTACTTACTAAAGAAACTAAAAATGAATAAAATTAAAAATAAATTAATTTACTTCGTAACTAAATTAAAAAGAAATAAATTTACTTCGTAACTAAATTAAAAATAAATAAATTTACTTCGTAACTAAATTAAAAAGAAATAAATTTACTTCGAAACCAAATTAAAAATAAATAAATTTACTCCGTAACTAAATTAAAAATAAATAAATTTACCTCGTAAATTAATTTAAAAATAAATAATTTTTCTTTGTAAATAAATAATCGATAAATTAATAATTATTAAATAAATAAAGATTTTTTAAAAAATATAAAACGAAAATGGAATAGTATAAAGAAAAACAAAAAGAGATGAATCGAAAAGAATATTTCTTATTTAATATTTTTTCCTATCGAGAGAATAAAGAAAGAAACAAATAGAAAAAAAACAAAAAAAATGTTTTTAATTGTGAAATAATTTTTAGTACTGAGAAAAAAATTAAACAAATAGAAAAAAAATAAATTGTGAACAATATTTTTTATTGTAATAATATTTTTTTTTGTACGAAAAGAATAAATAAAGAAATAAAAAAAAATCGGAAACAATTTTTCTTATTTTAACATTTTACCGAGAGAATCCAAAGGAACGACAATTCCATTATCGCATTTGCTGCATTTTAAAGATGACATGTGCGTTCCTAATTCTGTTGGATCGGAACATCTGTTGCAGGCGCAAGAAAAATGCTTTCCTTCATAAAGTTGTTCTCTTCTTAACATTGTTGGCAATAGGGAATGAGTGTAACTTCCATATAACTCACCTCCTTTTGGCACTTTTACTGTTGTCCTCAAATAGACTCTGCGAAAAAAGTTTAATTAAAACAAAATTAACAATTTTATTAATTAAATAAAAAAATAATTGAATTAATAATACTAAATCCTTCGCAACAATTGAATTATTTTTAAAACTTATTTTAATTTAAAAAAATTCGAAAATTAACTAATTTCCTAATTAATTAAAAAAATTTTCAACAAAATTCATCGCGAGAATTCAACTCTTTTCCTAAAGTTATAAAATATTTTAAATAATTTCAATTATTTTAAAAAGTTTCAGTAAATCCTTCGAAACGATCCAATTATTTTTTAAAGTAATAAAATCTTTGCAAAAATGTAATTTTTTTTATATAAAACTTATCGAAAGAAAACTTCAGAAATTATAAAATATTTTTAAAAATATGAATTATTTAAAAAAAAATTAGTAAATCCCTCGAAACGTAATTAAATAATTGTTAAAAATAGCAAAATCTTTGAAAAAATCCAATTATTTTTAATAAAATTTCACGAAAGAATTCAATTTTGCTTCTATAATTAAAAAATAATTCAAAAAATTTCAATTATTCTCAAAAACTTTAACAAATCCTTCGAAACGAATCAATTATTTTTTAAATAATAAAATCTTTGAAAAAATATAATTATTTTATTTAAAATTTCACGAATTATTAGAAATAGTTAAGAAACAAGAAAAACAAACAAAGTTAACTATAAAAAATTCTGAAGTAAATTAAATGATAAAAAATCAAATACTAAACTATAAAAAAAATTAAATTGTGAAAATTAAATACTAAATTATACAAAATTACGAAGTAAATTAAATAATAAAAAAATTAAATACTAAACTATAAATATAAATTGAAATTGTGAAAATTAAATTCAAAATTATAAATTAAATTCAATTGTAAAAATGAAATAAACCAAATTAACGAGTAATTTTAATTATAAACGATTGAATAATAAATTAACAATTAAATTAAACTATAAAAATTGTAAAAATAAGTTTTCCAATTTCAAAGAAAAAGTCGAAAAAAATTTACTTTCATTAGTATAAATTTAGTAATTTTAATTAAAATTAATTTGTTTATTTTGCTTTCTATTTATAAATCGTGTACCTAAATGCAAATTCTAAAGAAATGGAAAATAATATTTTTGTTTTTACTTATAATCGGTGGGCGAAACACCGTGACTTGTATTCGAAACACAAGAATGATTCATGAGAGAAAATTGAGGATAAAGAGCCCTCGCTGGATATCCCTTCGATGTTCGTACTTCATGAGTGTTAATTTGCAAAATTCCACACACCGTTTGTATTGCCTCTTCTGAAAATCTAAAAAGAAAAATTCACAAAAATTATTTACCACCAAATTTAATTAAATTTTTTTTAATTTTTTTAAAGTTTAATTAAATTAATTTTATTATTACCATTTTTATTATTATTTTAAGTTTGTTTATTAATAGAATTTTATTTTTGTAACTGGAAAAAATAAACCGAAATAAATTAATAATTTTCAGGAAATATAGTGACAATATTTCTTTATTAAAATATTTTCATTATTATTCTTTAAAAAATGAATTTGATAGAATAAGAAGTCAAATAGACATAAAACTAATTATAGGGAATAAAATTAAACAAATGGAACAAAATACTAAAATAACCGAGAGAAATGATAAATGAAAAATAAATAAAATAGTAGAAAATAGAATAACTGAAAAATTAATAAAGAAAATAATTAAAAGTCGAATAACTATAAAAAACAACGATAGAAAATAATTAAAAGTAGAAAAAATAAAAATTTAATGTAAACAAATAGTGAAAAAATAAATAAAGGAAATAATAATAAGTAAAGGAGATAAAAAGTAAGGAAAGAAAAAATGTACAAAAAATACGGTAAGAAGGAAATAAAAAGTACAGGAATTAAAGAAAGGAAATAATAAAAAGTACAAAAAATAAGGAAAGAAGAAAATAAAAAGTACAGGAAATAAAGAAAGGAAATAATAAAAAGTACAAAAAATAAGGAAAGAAGAAAATAAAAAGTACAGGTAATAATGAAAGGAAATAATAAAAAGTACAAAAAATAAGGAAAGAAGAAAATGAAAAAGACAAAAAATAAGGAAAGAAGAAAATAAAAAGTACAGGAAATAAAGAAAGGAAATAATAAAAAGTACAAAAAATAAGAAAAGAAGAAAATGAAAAGGACAAAAAATAAGGAAAGAAGAAAATAAAAAGTACAGGAAATAAAGAAAGGAAATAATAAAAAAATAGAAAAAATAAAATAAAAAGCACAAAAATAAGGAAAGAAGAAAGGAAAAAATAAAATAAAAAGCACAAAAATAAGGAAAGAAGAAAATAAAAAGCATGAGAAATAAATAAAGAAAATAAAATAAAAAAAGAAAATATAGAAAACGTGAAAAATTAAGAGAAAAATAAAAAAGAATAAATTTAATAAATCAAAGAAAAGAATATTCTCACTTGGTTAATTTCAATCGATTTCTTATATAGTCAACAATATTGACTTGATCCGCTTTCCATTGACAATTTCCGTGACGCTTCTTATTGTGTGCCTCCATTTTTTGCACTTGCTTCTCCCAACGTTCGGGATCTTTTTCCGAAGCAAGAAGCAATCTCAGCGGCGTTATGCATTCCAATTGTGGAACGCCAGTTTGTAATTCTTCATTGAGTGCAATTGCTGTATTAAATTTTTCACGTGCTTCAACGAACACTTGACATTCATAATCTTTATGGTGAGGATGATTTTCGCATTCTTCACCGCAAACGGGCCATTTACATCGACTGCAAAGTGTATGGGTCTGAGGTAGACGGGGCCACGCCGAATAACACGACAAGCACAGAGGATAAGTGAATGCTTTTGGTCCAACGACAAATGGCTCTTCCACGAGAATTGTATCGCCCTCCTCCAGATCCTTCGCCGCCACCAAATATCTGCAGAACAAAAAATATATCAATACCAAATATCTAAAAACATTCATTTTATTTATTTCGCTCGTTTAATTAAATCTAATTCATTTCATTACATTTAGTTAATTTTATATTCATTGAATTAAATTTAAATCATTTAAATCATTTAAATAATTTAATAAAATTTAATGTCAACTCAATTGTCTCCTTGAGACGAATTTTTGGTCGTCAATAATTATTAATTTCGTTCGATTTTCGTTCTAATTCGATTCCAATTTTGTTGTCAGTTAATTGCAATTTTTTCATTCAATTCTAATTCGATTGTAATTGAATTACAATTTTTAATTCAATTTGTTTACTTTATGGAATCAAACGAGGAGGAATGGAGACAAAGACTACTCAGAGCACTGGAAAAAAGTGATAATAAAGACTGGTGTAAGAAATTATACAAAATAGAAAAGTGTTTGAAATCATAATAATTTAATATTATAAATAGGTTTGTAAAAAAAAATATAGAAATTGTAGTGGTTTTATGGTGGTTGACGAAGATGTAAAACTGAAATGTAGCATCAATGAAAATAAATTATAATTTTGATTTTAATTAAATTCGGTTGTAATTCAATTTTTAATTCAATCCCCGTTTAATTTAACATCAATTATAATTCCATTTTAAATTTAATTCTTATTTAATTTAAATTCGGGTGTAATTCAATTTCTATTTTAAATTCAATTCCCATTTAATTTAAATTCGGTTGTAATTCATATTCAATTCTCGTTTAATTTAAATATTTCGTTTAATTATTCGGTTGAAATTTTATTTTATTTTTTATTCAATTCTCGTTTAATTCAAATTCGGTTGTTATTCAATATCAATTTTTAATTCAATTTCCGTTTAATTAAAATTCGGTTGTAATTCATATTTAATTTTTATACAAATCTCGTTTAATTTAAAAATTTTGTTTAATTTTTCGGTTGTAATTCAATTTCAATTTTTAATTCAAATGCTCTTAATTAAAATTTTTTTTTTAATTTCTTAGTTGTAATTCAATTTTTATTTTTAATTCAATTCCCGTTTAATTTAAATTCCGTTGCAATTCAAATTCACTTTTTAATTCAAAACTCGTTTAACTTAAATATTTTGTTTAATTTTTCGGTTTTTAATTAAAAATTATTAGAATTAATTAATTATTAAAAATTTAATTAAAAATTTCAATTTTTTATTTAAATTCGATTGTAATTCAAATTCAATTTTTAATTCAATTCCCGTTTAATTTAAATTCGGTTGCAATTCAAATCTCGTTTAATTAAAATATTTTGTTTGATTTTTTGGTTTTTAATTAAAAATTATTAGAATTAATTAATTATTAAAAATTTATTTAAAGATTTCAATTTTTAATTTAAAATAGGTTGTAATTCAAATACAATTTTTATTTAATTCTCGTTTCATTTTAATATTTTGTTTAATTTTTCTGTTTTTAATTAAAAATTATTAGAATTAATTATTTATTAAAAATTTTATTAAAAATTACAATTTTTAATTTAAATTCGGTTGTAATTCAAATTTAATTTTTAATTCTATTTTCGTTTAATTTAAATATTTTGTTTAATTTTTCGGTTTTTAATTAAAAATTATTGAAATTAATTAATTGTTAAAAATTTAATTAAAAATTTCAATTTTTTATTTAAATTCGGTTGTAATTCAAATTCAATTTTTAATTCAATCCCCGTTTAATTTAAATTAAATTGTAATTCAATTTTTAATTTAATTCTTGTTTAAATTAAATTCGGTTGTAATTCAATTTTAAGTTTTAATTCAATTCCCGTTTAATTTAAATTCAATTTTTAATTTCATTCTTGTTTCATCTTAATACGGTTTTAATTTAATTTTAATTTTTATTCAATTCTCGTTTAATTTAAATTCGGTTGCAATTCAAATTCTTTTTTTAATTCAAATCTCGTTTAATTTAAATATTTTGTTTAATTTT
Organism: Leptopilina myrica (nomen nudum); assembly: GCA_032872475.1. Taxonomy (NCBI): domain Eukaryota; kingdom Metazoa; phylum Arthropoda; class Insecta; order Hymenoptera; family Figitidae; genus Leptopilina; species Leptopilina myrica (nomen nudum). The sequence continues at coordinate 18,878,222 of CM065467.1, read as the reverse complement.
TCGGTTTTTAATGAAGAATTATTAAAATTAATTAATTATTAAACATTTAATTAAAAAATTGAATTTTAAATTCAATCCCCGTTTAATTTAAATTCAATTGTAATCCATTTTTTAATTTTATTTTATTTTCATCTAAATACGGTTACATTTTAATTTTTATTTTTATTCAATTCTCGTTTAATTTAAATTCGGTTGTAATTCAAATTCACTTTTTAATTCAAATCGTGTCTAATTTAAATATTTTGTTTAATTTTTCGGTTTTTAATTAAAAATTATTAGAATTAATTAATTATTAAAAATTTAATTAAAAATTTCAATTTTTTATTTAAATTCGGTTGTAATTCAAATTCTATTTTTATTTCAATTCTCGTTTAATTTAAATTTTTTTGTTTAATTTAAATTCGGTTGTAATTCAATTTCAATTTTTAATTCAATCCCCATTTAATTTAAATTCAATTGGAATTCAATTTTAATTTTTATTCAATTCTCTTTTACTTTAAATTCGGTTGTATTTCAATTTCAATTTTTAACTAAATTCTTGTTTAATTTAAATTCGGTTGTAATTTATATTTAATTTTTAATTAAATTCTCTTTTAATTAAAATTTTTTTTTTCAATTTTTCGGTTGTAATTTACAAAATAATTCATTTGTAATAAATTTAATTTAACAAAAAAAAAATTACCTTCCCACTTGTTCGTTTTGGAGAATTTCGTAATTTTGCAGAATTTCAGCGCCATTATTCTGAAATAGAAAAAAATCAATAAATATGTCAATAAAAATAATAAAAGTTGGAATCAAAATTTTTTGTTTTGACGTAACAGTCGATTAGGTAATATAAAAATACAAAAGTGGAACTTACGGACAATTCGGACATGATGAGAAATGTTATAGTTGCGCACGTTTCTCGAAAACTATATTTTCTCCTTCAATCCCCGTTGATTGTCTCTCCTGTGAAGTACTTTGTGAAATTAACTGACCCAAAGAATCTTTTATTACATTTGGTGTTATCAAAAATAAAAATCCTCTATGCGTGCCAAACTTTGAATCTAGAATGTACTAGTCTCGATTCTTCACTTTAGTCTTGAGACCAACTGCGTGTGCGATCATTGAGTATATTTTTGGCGCTTGAAATACGTTTACACTTTCAAAATATAATTCTCATCCAGTTTTCATTCATTTTTGTCTCAGCTCTATCTGTCTCTTTCTCTCTTATTACTAAATTCTATTTTTTTCCTCATTTTTCGTACCAATAACATTTTTTCCTTATTGATTTCTTGTTGAAATTTTTCCACTCTCCTGTCAATTGTTAGAAGTCAGAAAATAATTCCTCTATTATTACTGTGCGAATCATAACATTAATATAGGTAAACCTAGTAAACAAAATAAGTAAACAAAAAAAATTTTGTTCTTGCTAAAAAATGTAAGATTTTATAATATTTCAGTAAAAGATAAAAATGTCTAAATAAACCAAATAGACGAAAATGTAGGATACGTATATATATAAAAAAATGTATTGTAAATAAATAAATTATTATTTAAAAATGACTTACGTAGTTTTGTCATTTCCCGCCATTTTTGTTCAAAAATTTCCTAACCTCAAAATTCAGTCTACAATTCCCGTGTAATTATCTCGCTAGGAACACTTGGTATTTAACACACACCTTTCTATCGTTTCAAGCGATTTTCGAGTTTTGTTTCCATTTTTTCGATGTTTTTCGCATTTTTTAAATGGTTTTAAGGTTACGGACCACGAACGGATTTTCAAGTTTAAAATAAAAAATAAACGGCTTAATTCCGACATAGAGAAAAATCGACAAATTCTTCTCTAATAAATTAGCAGTTCCTATATACGTTAAAAATAAATATTAAAAGAGAGAAAAATTTTTTCTTTTTATTATACATATATTATCACAACTTCCTCACGCGAAGGGTCGCGTTTCCTGCGCACGCGCAATAGTTCCTCCCTCTTGGGTTTCTTCGATTGTTAGAAGACCAAAGTAGTTACTTGACGAAGAAGTCGTAATTTTCACGCGATTCAAGTTCCTTAAATTAAAATGTAAGTACTATTTTCAATAAATCGAATTTTTCCCTTTCCAATCGTACACTCATCTTTTAGTTAAATCAAGTTGTGAATGATTAGAAAGGTGTTGAAAAATCACGGACGCCGGCATGGTTTGTGCAATATTTGCAAATGAAAACGACGACGACGACGACGTCGACGATGTTCGTCTGCCTGTCGGCTCTGCGACCTTCACCGAATTTTAATTGCCAAAGGGCAAAGAGTTTAAGAATATAAAATCACAACTTTTGTTTTATTTTTAAATCGAATTTTTTTGGGGAAAATATTTTTAATTTTCTTAGGTTAGAAATACTCCGATTTCGTTTCATGATCCGCAGAATTTCTTTGCAAATTTATGACTTATGTAATACCAGGTCAATATACTACTTTCCCTCGAACTAGAGAAATTAATTTTCACAAAAAGATCGTTATTAAAATCCATTTCTAATATTGTTTTATAATTCTTTTTGAAAAAAATTGAAATAATTTAATCTTGCTTTTTGACCTTTACAGCTGCAATTGATTTTAAGTTGAAGGTTACGAGAATTGGGTCATCTTTAGGATTTAGTTCACAGAGGGGAATTTATTCTCCTCGAGAAAATAAGTTTTACTGATTGATTTATGAAAAAATTATTATTTAAATATTTATATTCAAGTTCGATTTGAATATTTATTCCAAATTTGGTTAAAAAAAAATTGGGTAAAAATTTGATGAAATTGGATAAAATTGTCTTTGGGGAGAACAAAATTTTTGTTTTTGTACTCGTAATTTTTGGTCGAGGAAAATAATTGTGTTTTTTTCTTTTCGAAAATAGAAAATGGCACCTCCACCAACATACAGTGATTTGGGAAAAGACGCTCGAAATGTTTTTGGAAATGGTTATCATTTTGGTCTCCTAAAATTAAACGTTAAAACTAAAACTGATTCGGGTGTTGAATTCACCACTGGCGGTGTTTCAAATCAGGACACTGGCAAAGTTGTCGGCAATTTAGAGAGTAAATATAAAATCAAAGAATATGGAATTACATTCGCTGAGAAATGGAATACGGACAATACTCTTGGCACTGAGATTTCAATTGCTGATAAACTATTGAAAGGATTACAACTTACATACAATTGTACATTCTCTCCTCAAACTGGGTAAATTTCTCTCTTTTTTTTACTATACTTTATTTGCTATTAATTTACTTAATTTACAATTTAACTAATTTCTAATTTTTAACAAATTTCAATCAGTTGGTGACTAATTTTTATTCATTCATTTCAATTTTCTCTTTCTCAATATTTCTTTCTTCAATTTTCTCTTTTACTTTTATTTTTCACTATTTAACTAATTTTTTTAATTCACAGCTCATTAATTACTTCTAAATTCTTAATTTCTAATTTTTTATTCCTTGTTTTTAATTTCTAAGTTTTAATTCCTTGTTTTTAATTTCACATTTTTCATTCTTTGTTTTTAATTTTTTATTTCTAATTTTTAATTCCTTGTTTTTAATTTTTGACTTTTAATTTTTAATTTTTGATTTCTCATTTTTAATTCCTTGTTTTTAATTTCAAATTTGTAATTCCTTGTTTTTAATTTCTAATTTGACATTCCTTGTTTTTAACTTCTAATTTTTTATTTCTAATTTTTAATTCCTTGTTTTTAATTTCAAATTTTTAATTCCTTGTTTTTAATTTTTAATTTGACATTCCTTGTTTTTAACTTCTAATTTATTATTTCTAATTTTTAAATCCTTGTTTTTAATTTTTTATTTCTTATTTTTAATTCCATGTTTTTAAATTTTTTTTTCTAATTTTTAATTCCTTGTTTTTTACCTCTAATTTTTTATTTCCAATTTTTAAATCCTTGTTTTTCATTTCAAATTTTTAATTTCTTGTTTTTAATTTCTAAGTTTTAATTCCTTGTTTTTAATTTCTAATTTTTGATTTCTAATTTTTGATTTCTAATTTTTAATTCCTTGTTTTTAATTTCTAATTTTTCATTCCTTCTTTTTTACCTCTAATTTTTTATTTCCAATTTTTAAATCCTTGTTTTTCATTTCAAATTTTTAATTCCTTCTTTTTAATTTCTAAGTTTTAATTCCTTGTTTTTAATTTCTAATTTTTTATTTCTAATTTTTAATTCCTTGTTTTCAATTTCTAATTTTTGATTTCTAATTTATAATTTCTTGTTTTTAATTTCAAATTTTTAATTCATTGTTATTAATTTCTAATTTTTAATTCCTTGTTTTTAATTTCTAATTTTTGATTTCTAATTTTTAATTCCTTGCTTTTAATTTCTAATTTTTGATTTCTAATTTTTAATTCCTTGTTTTCAATTCCTAATTTTTGATTTCTAATTTTTAATTCCTGGTTTTTAATTTCTAATTTTTTTGGTTTTTAATTCAAATTTAATTTGGAATGTTTAGAAGCAAAACTGGACAATTGAAGACTGTTTATAAAAATGATAGTGCAGCAATTACCTCTGATCTTGATCTCAGTCTTTCAAGTGGTCCCATCGTCAATGGATCTTTTGTACTAGGATTTCAAGGTAATTTTAATTTTCTACTTTTAAGCTACGTTCCTGAATTATTTATTTCAATTATTATCTTTTTCTCTAAATTATATTTTCTCTGATATTGGTTTTTTTTTCACCTCCTCAGGTTGGCTTTGCGGTTACCAAACTTGTTTCGATTCCCAGAGGAGCAAAATTACTAAGAATAATCTTGCACTTGGATTCGCTGGTCCTGATTTTACAATTCACACTGCCGTGTAAGTTTCTATTTCTCTCCTTCAAAATCTTCACTTTCTTCTTTTCCATTTTTATTCAAAATCAAAATAAATGGATTCAAATTCATTTAAATTTTAATTCTTTTAGTTTGATTTAAAGAAAAGGAAAGTAAGAAAGAAAAGAATCGAAATAGAAAAAAGGAAAAAGAATAAAAATTCTTTTTTTAATAAAAAAAAGTAAAAACTGGAAGTTTAATTAGTCAGTTAGTAAGTTAACGAAACAAATTAAATTTTAGGTGCAACGGTCGCGAATTCGGAGGATCAATTTACCATAAAGTGAAGCCAGGCCTAGAGGGAGCAATTAATTTGGCCTGGAATTCCAGCAATAATGTCACTGAATTCGCACTCGGTACAAAGTACGACCTCGATAAAGACGCCTCTGTCAGAGCCAAGGTCAATTCTCAGCTTCAAATTGGATTGGGATACCAACAGAAGCTTCGTGAAGGTATTGAAATATTCTTTGAAACATAAAATTTAACAAAATTTTACAAAAAGAATTTTTTAAACAGATTTTTATAAAAAGAAATACGACTACAATTTTTTTTTCACCGCTAGACGAAAAAGAGATAAGAAGAGAATTATTTACTTAAAAAAAAAAGATAATCATTTTTGAGATAATAAATTTCTTGTCCTTGTCTATAGAAAGTGAGCGCGCGCGCGCGTTCGTGTGAGTGAAACTATAATCAAATTGAACTTATTTTCTATTTATATAATTCACCACGTGCTATTCTTAATATAGATTTAACCTCCTGGCTCAATGGTCACCAGACAATGTCTTGCACTTTTCTCTTCTTTTCTTTATATCGATTAAGATTATTTTTTCAAGTCTAGCAATGGTTTTAAAAAATTTAAACATTCTCAGGTGCTTTTAATATCAAGTCTCGGATATTTACTTTTTCAAAAACATTTTTTTTTAAATGCGACTTTTTTCGAATTGTTCTCAAGACAAGGGATTTTTTCTCAATATTGCAGAGTATATACCAAATTTTTAGCATAAAATAAGCAACTTCGATTTTTCGTATATGAAAAATGTGGAGGAATTTTTCAAAAAATTATTTCTGAATTATTTTACAAATTCAATTTACGAAAAATAGAATTGAAAAATTTTTTATTAATTGAAATTTAAAAATAATTGTTACCCTAAAAGTATTTTTATCACAATTTTCGAAAATTAATTTTTGATGAATTTTAATTGGAAATTTAAAAAAATAACTGAATTCGCCATACTAAAAAATCTTCAAGTGCAAACTTTTATAAAAAAAAAGAAAGAAAATTATATTAAAATATTTTTTGATAAAAGTAATTGTTCGAATTTTTGTTCATTCTAATTTTTCGATAATCAATTATTTTGAATATTTTCAACTTTCAAATAAATAAAGTAGATGCAATTATTTTTAAAAATTGAAGTTTTGTAAAAAAATGCAATTATTAGAGAATTTATTTACTTAACATTATTATTTACTGTTTTCAAAAACTTTGATAAAATCGTTAGCGGGAATTCAATTATTTTCGATATAAAATAAAATTTCAATAAAATTTCTTTAAAAAATTCAATTGTTTTCTAAAAATTTTATAAAATTCTTTGAAAAAATTTAATTATTTGTCAAAATTTTTTAATCAATTTCTTTTTGAGAATTGAAATTATTTAAATTCAATATTTTAATTAAATTCTTCCGGATAAAATTCAATTATTTTCCAAAATTTTAATAAAAATTCTTTGTAAAATTTCAATTATTTTAGTACTTACAAAATTTGGCGCAGGAATTTAATTATTTAAAAAATTTAATTATATTCATAATAATTAATAAAATTCTTCACTAAAACTTTTATTATTTCGAAAAATTTCAATAAAATTCTTTATTAAATATTTCGCGAAAATTCAATTTTTTGGAAAATTTTGACTACATTCTTTATGAAATTGAAATATTTTTGATGTTAGATAATAATTGAAATTCTCGAAAAAACATATTCATTTTTGTAAATTTTAATTAAATTCTTCTCAAAATTAATCAAATTTTTGTCAGGAATTTAATTCTTTTGAAGAATTTAAATGAAATTGTTCTTAAAAATTTATTTATTTTGATAAATTTAAATAAAATTGTTTATTAAAACAATTTTCTAATTAAATACATTCACAAAATATAATTATTTTCTCAAATAATAAAATTTTGTGCAAAAATTCAATTATTTTGAAACATTTGGATTACATTTTAAATATGACATTTGAAATATTTTGAATATACAATTTTAATTAAATTTCCCTGGAAAAAAATTCAATTAATTTTGAAAATTTTAATTAAATTCTTAGGAAAATTTCAAATATTTTCAGAAATTAGAAAATTTATTGCAAGAATTGAATTATTTATGAGAATTGAATTATTATTAGAATTAATTAAATTTTTCCTAGTAATTTGATTATTTTAAAGAAATTTAATAAAATTCTTAGCAAAAATTTCCTTTTTTGTTTGAAAATTTTATTAAAATTATTTCTTAAAACGAACGAATTGAAATATTTTTTGTAAATACAATTTTAATTAAATTTCACCGGAAAAAATTCAATTAATTTTGAAAATTTTAATTCAATTCTTAGGAAAATTTCAAATATTTTCAGAACTTATAAAATTTGTTGCAAGAGTTTAATTATTTATGAGAATTGAATTATTATTATTAAAATTAAAATTAAATTCTTCCCAGAAATTTGATTAGTTTAAAGAATTTTAAAACAATTTGTTGCAAAAATTTTATTATTTTAAAAATTCATTATAGAAACGAACTTAATTAAATACTTTGAAGAAATTTTTTTCTCTTTCTAAATATCAAAACTTTTTGTAATTTAATTATTTTAAAAATGTTTCATTACATTATGATAATTGAAATATTGTTGATATCATTTTAATTAAATTCCTTCGGAAAAAATTTTATTATGTCTGAAAATTTTAATTAAATTCTTAGCAAAATTTCTATTATTTTCATAATTTATAAAAATTTGTCGCAAGAATTAAATTATTTTCATTACGTTGAGTAAATAATTAATCGATATCTTAACTGAAATTTGACTATTTTAAAGAATTGTAATAAAATTTTTCACAAAAATCTTATATTTTTAAAAACATAAATAAAATTTTTCCCAAAAATTAAATTATTATTTAAAAACATTTGGATTCTTAATGAGAATCGAAATATTTTCAATACAAATTGTAATTAAATTTTTAGAAAGATTTATGTCAAAAATTGTCTATTAATTTAAGAAATTAATTTTCAAAATTTCAATTATTATTATTATTAAAAATTAAAGTTTTGTATTTAAATATTTGAATTCTCGATGGGAACTATGAGAATATTATCGAAAATAATTTAATTAAAGATAAATTTTATTTCAAAATTCTGGAAATATTTTCTAATTTAAATTTTTTTTCATCTTCTGCAGGAGTTGTTCTGGCTTTGTCAACGAACATCGACGGCAAGAACTTTGGATCCGGTGGACACAAGCTCGGCTTATCATTGGAGCTTGATGCCTAAATTCTATCAGTGCGGAAAATGAAGAATCAATTTTCCCCTGGCGTTAATATAATTTTCGTAACACTTGTGTCGTAAAGACAACAACAGATTTCACCAGAAGCTTATTCAGAAGAAAAATAAAAAAACAAACAAAAAGGAAATAATTGCCTGTATAACGTAATCTAGGTAGAATTTCACTTAAACAATTTCAGCTCAATTATATCAGAAATAATTTGATTTATCGAATTATTATTATTATTAATGTTATTCGAATGTCGAATTATTATACATGACGAATTTCTTCTTCATTGTCAATAATTTTAACGCCATTACGATAATATTATCAAGTGACAGAAGAAATGATTTCTTTCAGAATAAAACAAAAGGAAAAATAGTGAAAAAAAGACAAAATGAGATAATTATTATTAATGATAATGAAAAATAATTCCTAGGGGAAAATAATAACAAAAGAAGAAATCTTACAGTTTGTAAGTTTTACGAATTTTCCTTAAATAGCAAAAAAAAAAGAAAAGTATTCAATCATTGTTATAGGACCCGAGTCTATGTGTAATTTTGAAAAAAAATAAAAATGAAAATTCCTCGTCGAGTTCAATTGAAGACAGAAAAATTTTCCGAATGTAGTTCTGTAAATAGACATTATACGTATTTACGAGACAAATAATGAATTTTAATCTTTTTTTTTCGTTTTCTCGTAATTTTTTTTTAACTGAGAAAATATTTTACGACTCTGTTAATTAATAAAGCACATTGTAATTATCTCTTCTTCAAAACATACCAATTGTGCAGAGAAAACAAAAAGTATTTGAACACGATTCGAGTATTAAAAAAAGAACTCCAATTTTATTTCTATTCATAATAATAAAAAAAAAAGATGATCGTTTGTAGTTTATATTTGAGCGAATGCCTTTGGATAGTTGCTGAAAAAAAATAAAAATAAGACACAATTGTTAAATTTTGGCGTGATAGTTGATTTATTTACAAAGAAAAAAAAAGAACATATTATTATCCGCAAATTCGTTTGGATATGGGAACAATTTTTCTTTTTCTCTTAATTCATCCAAATAAGCTATATTTTTATTTAAATTATTATGTTTTGTTTTTCTTTTTTCTTAACAAATAGAACTTTTTCCAAAGTTGGAAAACGTTTTTTTCTTTTGCCTTGTTTTCGAACTTAATACTTTGAAAAAAAGAATTAGAGGGGAAAAAAATGATAATAATATTTAAAAAGAGGTTTTTCTTCGGATTCGTTTTAGATTATTTCTAATTTTCAGTAATAGTTAGTGCACCATCTGATCGTCCATGGCTTTTGCGATCCATTCCGGTTCAGTCTGAGCAATCTTCTCAATTATCTGATTCACTTGATAGCAAAGCGATTGAATATGTTTGTCCCAAGTTGGCAGTGTTTCACGTGCTGAAAAATTTAGTGCAATTTTCGTTACTTTCTGTTAATTTAATTTCTAAAATTAATATTAATTCATTTAATTTTTAAAATTAATTAATTTATTAAATTTCTGGTACTTTTAATTTAATGAATTTCTGTCAATTTTAATTTAATAATTTCTGGTACTTTTAATTTAATTATAATTTTCGTTAATTTCTATGAAGGAAAATAGAAATAGAAACGTTGATAGAAATTAACAAAAATTCCCTTAATTTCTATTAACGAAAATAGAAATAGAAACGTTAATAGAAATTAACAAAAATTCCCTTAATTTCTATTAACGAAAATAGAAATAGAAACGTTAATAGAAATTAACAAAAATTTCCCTAATTTCTTCTAACAAAATTCGAAATGGAAAAATGAATGAAAACTAACGAAAATAATCATTCAAAGCGACTGAATTGATTCAAATTAAAATTCAATAGAAACTAACGAAAATTATCTTTGAATTTGCTTTAAATTTCAAATTTTAAGTAATTTTTTTCCTTTCATTCAAAAACTCACTTTCGAAATTAACAATTGAGTCAATTTGATCAATGTAGCCATTCATTCGGCCCTCGGTTATCATTTGACTGGCAATTTTCTCAGCCTTAGTCGGTGGAATTTCGAGTAAAGCGCCCAACTCCTCGAATGTTATATTATTATAAAGTTTACTGGCCGACAATAAATTGTGTTCAATCACTGCCCGATCGAGAATCGTTGATCCAAGTCCATCTGTCGTGCAGGCCTTTTGATGTGGTTGCAAAAATTCCTCAAACTCTTGAAGTTCAGAGCGACGAATTATTCGATCCAAATACATTTTCTCGAGAATTGAATATGCTGGTAAATTTTGACATCGTTCGTCTTTGAAAAGTGTTGCGAGCATACGACTTCTTTGCTGACCTGGAAAAAAATTTTTTTTTCTTTTCTATATTTTGCAAATCTAAATATAATTCAATTTAACAATTTTTGCGGGGGATTTTATTTTTCTCTTTAAAAAAAAAATTAATTTTGGAATATGAATTAAATTACCAGCGGAAGCAAGGACGGTGCAAATGAGAGCATTTTTTAATGCCGTCATCCTCTCATCTTCGTGGATAATTGATCGATAGGAAAGTTCATTGTATCGCTGTGCAGCTTCAATAAATTTTCTTCTATAATCTAAGACGCGAGCGTAACAAACTTTGTAATAAATTTGCAACTGTTCGTTCTTTGATTCGGCCTGAAAATTATTTATTTCAATATTTAATTGCAATAAAATAGAATTTGTCGAAATAATAAATAATAAAAAAGAAAAATTATTATACCGATTTTAATCTACATAATAATTTTTCTTTTCAGATGTTTTCAATTTTAAAAAAATCTTTAATAATTTTAATTGAAAATTTTGAAAGTAATTAAATGTTATGAAGATTTTCTTTCAAAATTATTTTAAATAGTCGCGTTTTTGAATAAAAATTTTAATCAAACATTTAATTATTCAATTAATTTTATTGAATTAAAATTTTTAAAACATTTAATTAAATTCTTCTCAGAGCTTTATTAAAGTTTTTTTTAAATAATAAGTTATTATAGCATAATTCCAGGAATTCAATAAATATATTAAAAATATATAAATTCTTTGAACAAACTTTCTTTAATATTTTAATATTCTTTAATTATTTAACTTTTAAATAGTTTTTTTTAAATAGTTTTTATAAAAAATTAAAATTGCCGAAAGAATTTCTTTCAATTTTCTTAAATAATTTAATTCCTAAAAAGAATTTTATTATTTATGAAAATAATATTGAATACACGTAAAAATTTCATTTTTTATGATAATAATAATTGAATTATTGTGAAGAAATTTAAAGAAAAAAATTTGTAAATGATTGAATTCCTTTGAAATTTTGTTTATTTTATGAAAATAATGAAATTTTTTACTTTTATTAACATTTTTTTTAAACAACTGAATTCTATGGAAAATTTTTGAAAATAATTGAAATTCTGAAAAAAAATTTACTATTAGTAATAATTTAATTCTTGCGAACAGTCTTAATATTTATTAAAATAACTTAAATTCTTTTGAAGAACATATTAAAATTTTAGAAAATAATTGAATTGTTACGAAACATTTTATTAAAAATTATTTGATTCCTGCAGAAAAATTTATTGTATATAAAAATAATTGAATTCTTCCGAAGAATGTTTTTATATTTATGAAAAGAAATTAATTCTTAGAATGTTTTTTTATATTTAGTAAGTGGAAAACAATTTTGAAATTCTAAAATTATTAAATAATTGAGGTTAAAATTTAAAAATAAATTTTTGTAATTTTTATCTCTAATAATAGTAAACTTATCACGTTTCGTTCGTAACATTATCTTGTTTTGTAATAATGACTGTAAATCAAAAATCCAATTATTATTAATTAATCATTAATCATTAAAAGTAAAATTAAGAAAAAAAAACCTGAAGAAGAGATGCTCGATTAATAAAGGCCTCGGCTTGAACGGGATCATCGTCTTCTAAATAAAGTCGAGCAATTTTGAGGTACGTTTCGAGTTTATAATCTACAGTATATTGTCTGAAAATTAAAGAAAAATTTCCAATTTTAAATTCGTCTTTTTAATTTCGTCTAAAAGAGAAAATAAAAGTTCAAAAATTATAGTGAAGGAGAATAAAACGAAAACATTCGGAAAAATAGTTTTTAAAAATTAGTTTACTCCAACGTTTCGAAATCTAAATGATTTCCTCTTCAGGGAGTCTAGAAAAATGTAAAATAATCGATAGTTTTAATTTTGACTTCACAAGCAGAGTTTTAATTTATTTTATTTAAATACTTTTTAAAAATTTCTGTAATGTGTTATTATAAATGTGTGTCATCATAATGTCCAAGTTTATTATTCTTAATTTATTTATTTAACTAATTATTAATGTTAATGTTTATTTATTTATTACAAATTTGGTTTTATAATCTTTTATAGGTATGTTATTCTCAACTTAATTTTTTATTATTTTATTTTATTTATTTAATTATGTAACTATTCAAATTTGTTTTATCTTTTTAATTAAAATTTTTTATATTTTATTTTACTTTATTTATTCATTCCGAATCCTCTATTATAATTTCGATTCTTATTTATTTTAGTTATGACTCCAAACACTATGTTTTCTCTGACGTTTCTAAATTCTTTATTATAATTTCGATTCTCATTTATTTTAGTTATGATTCCAGACTCTATGTTTTCTCTGACGTTTATAAATTCTTTTTTATAATTTCGATTCTCATTTATTTTAGTTATGACTCTAAACTCTATGTTTTCTCTTACGTTTGATGGGTGAATTTATTTTTATTTATTATTTTTTGCTGACGAATGTCTATTTATTAATTTTTTGGTAAGATATTATTATAACTTTTTATTATTTATGAATGAATGTTAGATTAATTATATCTTTTTTTGAAATTTATATATCTTTTAAATTCTATAATTTTTTTTGATTGACGAATGTTAAGTATATAATTTTGTATATTATTTTATTTTTTGTATGTTAATTTATATTTTTTTTCTATATTATTTAAAATTTTTACAGACTTCCTGAAGAGGAGATCATTTAGATTTCGAAACGTTGGAGTAAACTAATATTTAAAAACTATTTGTCCGAATGTTTTCGTTTTATTCTCCTTCACTATAATTATACTATTTCTCAGATTTAAAAGATTGATTAATAAAGTTTAAGAAAAAAAATGAATTTACTTTTGACCAGTTTCTAAAGGAATGCCAACGAGAACATTAGCAGCTTCTCGCCAATTTTGGTTGCGTTCATAAATATCGGCCAAATGTTGTCTTATACTAGCTACTTGTTCTTCAAAAGAAATCACTCGCGGTTGAACCTAAAAACAAATCAAGATAAATTTTATTCTCCTTTCAATTCATATTTAATATTTTTCTAACCTACCTTATCTAAAGTATAATGTGAAACTGCTTTCGAAATCTCATCAGGCAGATTTAAAAGTCGACTACTAACGTCCGTGAGAACTTGTCTTGAAATAACCAAACTGACATTTTCGTTTACAACTAGAAATTTAAAAAAAAAAAAATTAGTCATTTTATCTCAATGATCAATTAAAAGGATTAAAGCTGTAAAAATATTGAAAATTGAAAACAACTCACTTGCTTCGATGAAAACTTTCAAAGTCTCAGCGAGTTCTTCGCCGGACGATAATATTATTGCATCTAATATTGCTCGATATCTGAAATAATGAGGAAAATAAGAAACAAAATAATATCGTTAACAAAAAAAAAGACATGATGTAAACATGAAAAACTTACTTGTCAGCCTGATCCTTGTGTGAACCTCCAGAATGAGCTAAATTTGCTAATTGTTGACGAACAGTGGCCACGGTGACAACCATTTTTTTCCGAATTTTATTTATGATAAACAATCATAAACTCGCATAAAAACAGCTTTCTTTTTCGGGTGCAAATAACCCAGGGAAACAAATTCTATTCGGCAACACGTTTTTACAATCAAAACTCGCGAGGTATTTTTACCAAAATTCTTTCTTTTACACTCACGCATGCATTTCGTGGAAAATATAAATCTTTCTTTCAATATTCAAACACCAAATTACTTTATTGATATCACACTAAAGCACTGATAAAATAATATTACACTTAAATCGAGTAATAATTTTTCAGTATAAATTAATAAAGAATCATGAAAGCTTGTCCTCCATACTTGTATTATAGAAACTAATGGGAAAAAAAGTTGGCCTAATGTTGACCGGTGATGTTGGAGTTCTGAAAGAAGCCCCGAGACGGCGCTGCTTGTATTTTGAAACTAATAAATAAATAATAAATAAAGCTGCTGGAATGATTGAAACGAAACTATACCACCATGGATGACGTTGCTGCAAAAAGGGAAGCAAGAAGGCGAAAAATATTAGAAAATTCACAAAATCGTTTGGAAAAAATAACAGGACGTGTTTGCGACACCCCTTTAGGTAAACAGAAATATCAATTTTGTTTATAATTCGTCAAAAGTTTGATCTCAAAAAATTTCTAACCTCAAAATTTCCTTTTTTTTCCATTTCATTTCAAAATAAAATTCTTTTAGTGAATTTCGAGAAAAATATAATAATTTTTAAAGTATGCTTTGATTTTCTTATAGAACTAAAAATCAATTGATAGAAACTGAATTGTTTTCAGAGGTTAGAAAGTTTATTTTTAAATATAACAATTTTTTTCTTAATTATTCGTTGTTTTTTCTAGAAAGAAATGGTTCTGAAAACAGAAAAGGACTATTTGATTTTCTGACTGAAGGTAATGACACGTAATATAGAAAAGATTTGATAGAGAATTTCAAAAATGAAAATTTACTTTTTTTGCAGGAACACAAGACGATGGTGGTTTAGATAATCGATTATATCCTCGTGTTCAGGGAGATTTTGAAAACAGAGACAATCCACGTGATTCTCCGCCACTATCGGAAAATTCACTAATTTATAAATTGCTCTTCGGCAAATTGTCATATCCACTACTTGCTTTAATTGTAAATATTCTCTTCATTCTAAAGTTAGAAGACTATTTTGGACAGGTAATCTAATTTCTTAATATAAATTGAAAACTAAATTCATTTCGAGAGACTCTAAATTTTTTCTTAATAATTAAATTCTTCAGGGGAATTTTATTTAAATTATATTAAAAGTTCAGGATTACCACGCAACCTGGAAATTCTGGAAATGTCAGGAAATTTTATAAAACTTGAAAAAACCTTGAAAAGTCGAGGAATTTTGATCGAAATCCTTGAAAATTGTTCTTTTCTAATTGTATTTATTCTTGAAATTTAATTTTACTTAAATATTTCAAAATTAATTCAATTTTAAGCGAATTGTATTTACAATTCCCATAAGTAGATGAACTTGAAAAGATTTTCATTTCATGTAAAATTTCAATTTTAAATGAATTTCATTGAAAAAATTAAAAACCTAGAGTTTTAAAAAACCACAATAACTAAAATTCTTCTAAAATTATTTAAATTTTTTAATATATATTTAGTTGATTATTAAAAATAACGGATTTATAGAACAATTTTAGTTAAAAGCACAAAAACAAATTGAATTTCGAAGCAAATACATATTATTGGAGAAATTTAATTATTTTTAAAAGAAGTAAAATTTTTCTCAGAAATTCAATTATTTTTAATCTTTTATTATTTATTCTTTAAAGAATTAAATTATTTTCACAAATTTTAATGTAATTCTTTTATAACAATTCAATTTTTTTCAAAATAATTTTAATAAAACTCTTGGTAGAAATTTAATTGATTTCAAAAATTGTTTAAAATTCAATTATTTACAATGTTTGCTATTTTCATAAAATTTTACAAAACAATTCAATTATTTAAACCAAAAGTTTAATAAAATTAGTCTGAAGAATTCAATTATTTTCACAAGCAATCTTTGCAAAAATCCAATTATGTTTGAAAATTTACAAAAATTCTTGTCAACATTTAAATTGTCTTTATAAATAATAAAATTTTTCTTAGAAATTCAATTATTTTCAAAAATTTTAATAATATTCTTGGCAGAATTTCAATTATTTTTAATATACAAGATTTTCATTGAATTTCTCGAAAAATTAAATTATTGTTAAAGTGTTTTTAAATTTGTCTCATGGCAATAAATAATAATAATAAGAAGAAACATAATAATAATAATAAGAAGAAACATAATAATAATAAGAAACATAATAGTTATATGTTGATAACATTTTTTTTAAATTCAATTTTAAGAAACATTTAATTATTTAATAAATTGCTTATTTTTTTAGTTAAAGAATTGATTTCTTATAGAATTTTCAAATAAATATTGAATTAAAAATAAATTGCAAGAAAAATTTTTGATTGTAATTGAATATTATATTTAAAAATTTTTATTTAGTTAAAAATTCTACGAGAATTCATTTATTTAACTCTAAAAATATACATTTTATTAGAAAATTGAACTTTTTTTAAAAATTGAATTGTCATGTAGTTTAAAAAACCTGGAAAAATTGCGTTTTTTAACATGGAAAACCTGGAAAAGTTAGGGAATTTAAAAAGGGTAAAAGCGTGGCAACCCTGATGAAATTAATTGATTTCCTTTGAAGAATTTTATTATTTATGAAAATAATTGAATTCTTCGCGTAGAATTTTATAAAAATTTTTGCTTAGATACGAGAAACTTTAAAATTGTTCTCAATAATTAAATTCTTTTGAAAAAAAGATTATTTTTTTTTTAAACAATGTGAATTCCTTCGAAAAATTGTATTATTTATGAAAATAATTGAAATCTTGCAAGGAATGTTATTGTTCACAAAAAAATTGATTTAGTACAATTTTTTTTATAATTTAAAAAAATATTTCTATTCTTTCGAAGAAATTTTTTGAAAATAATTGAATTCTTTGCGCAGAATTTTATTAAAATTTTTGCAAAGATACGAGAAACTTGAAAATTGTTCTCAATAATCGAATTCTTTTGAAAAATGTTATATTATTTATTAAAATAAAGTGAATTCCTTCGAAGAATTGTATTATTTTTGATAATAATTGAAATCTTGCAAGGAATGTTATTATTCACCAAAAAAAATTGATTTAGAACAATTTTTTTTATCATTTTAAAAAATAATTCAATTCTTTCGAAGAAATTTATATTTTTAATTATTTTTCTCTATTTTCCTGAAAAGAGAAACTCCTTTCCGTTGCAAAATTTAAGAGAACTAATTTTTTTTTCTTTTTCAGACTATTTATGTGCCGTATTTTGCGTTGATTGTCGTACACATAATTTATCATCAAAGATGGTCGAAACTACAGGGTTCAAATATGTTGGTTGCCGTCTTATTACTCTGCAACATGAATCCAAAAGTAATCAATAGACTAATTAAAATAATAACAATATTGAAGTTAATTTTCCAAGGACTCAGTATGTATGTACTTAGTTTTTCCATAATGCGATGGATTATTTCATTTTTTCGGAATGAATTCGACAGTTCTTCATTTGACGATTTAAATCTTCCGGATGTGAATTAAATTCTTTTTTTTTTAAATTAAATGTTTCTTCTTACAAATTCAAAAGTTTATTGTTTCATTTTGGTATTTTCGAATAAAAGGAAAAATACATTTTCTAGTTTTTTTTTCTATTGTAATGAACAATATTATAATATGAAATGTACAAAAAAAAAACCCTGAGTATAAAAATCTTTTTCTACGAATTTTAATTTCTTTCAATTCGTTCATTATTATTTCACTCCGTTCACATTTTTTTGTTTTGTTTTGTAAATAAAGTATATAAACTAGTACACAAATTTAAACATAAATCTGTCGACAAGAAGTGTTTTTATGATTTTGCCTTCTCCTGGAATTGTTTATGTAATTTACGAAGTTTCTTTGTGCCGAGTAAATCAAAATTTCCTGAGTCAGCCATTTTTTGTTCCCAATCTTTCAGATTAATATTATATTCAGTTATATTCTTCTTATACACTTCTTTATATTTGTTCTTCACGTTCGGACTTTCAGTTTTCCAATTCGAGGCGATTAAATAAACTTTTTCCTTTGAAAAAAAAGAAGAGGGAAAAAAGTAGTAAACAAAGGAAACAAACGTAATTTAAAAAAAAATTTTTCTGTGACTTTCAAAAATTACCTTAAAACTCATAGAATTATCCAATTTTTCATATTCGTCACGACAATACATATTGTATGCGTTTGCTGGTCGTTTTGGTTTATCCATTTCTTTTCGTTTCTGTAAAAGAAATGATCAATGTTTAGAGAAAAAAAATGAAAATTTTTCCAAGAAGGCGAGAACTTTGTTTACCAACTTTTTTCAATGTTGAAGCCATTTTCTTCATTGCAATCTTCTTCTTTGTCTCGTCCAGTGCTTCAAGTTGTTCGGAAGTTAAAGATGTTTTATAAATTGTATAATTCTCTTTATATTTATTAAAATCATCTCGTGATTCCTGTTTTAAATTTTCTTTTTTATCTGCAGGATATTCGGCCCATTTGTTACCCAATATGCGCACAATTTCAGTCATTACAAGTCCTGGATTATCTTTTCGTATTTGTGCTAATTCGATTTCTTTGAATTTAAAAAATGCTGTTTTTGGTTTCTTGGGCGGTTCTGGAATTCCATACTTGTTATATTGAGCTCTTTTTAAAGTGGCAACTTGTTGATGAGATGGAATACTAGTTCTGAAAATTAATAATATTTATATAAAAACAAAGAAAATTTCTTTGCTAATACAAACATAACCCCAAACATAACCTCTTTATGTTCGCAGAACAAAACAATGAATATAGTTTTCTAAATCCAAATTTCCATTGTTTTAGACCTGATTTTTTTGGTAGATGTTCCAGTTTTGTGGTTAATAAATAAATTCCTTTTTATAAAGAATAATAATGCACGTGCAAATATACTTACCTTGTTTGTAGAAAAACGGGATTACTAATATAATTCGTAAGACGGTTGAAGAAAGTTTTACAAGCCGTCATCATGTAATCAAGCCTTATAGCCTTTTTCATAAGATACACTTAATGTTTTTCTTATTTTCTTTTTAAACTATTAAAATGTACGAAGAAAAAATAAAAAATTCAAGTCATTTCTAAACACCGAAAACCGTTTTGCGTCTTCAGGTCTTCTGCTATACGCTTCTCTATTTTGATTGGATGTAAATTTAAGGACAAATTTCTATTACTAATAAATCGCTTTTTACGCAAATATTTATTTTTCTACAATAACTATACTAAAATTAATACAATAAAGTGAAAATCATTATCTAAATAAAAATTATTCTTATTATTAAATTATTGTGTTTGTTATAAATTTTAAATTACCCGGTAACAATGACGTTTCCACTTTGCGAGCTTTGCGATTAATCGACACGTATGTGCGTGAAGCGATTAACTTCAGGCTACGGGCCATAACCTCAAAAAAAATAGTTGCAAGCATTTTTAAAGGGAGTGAAAGTAAAAACCAGTTCTTTTAAATTAATGCAACGAATTTAATTATTTTATTTATATTGTAAAGTAATTTTTAGAAAACTGTTTTTATAAGTTTTAAAGAAAGTAGATTATTTAAGTGCATAATTAGTTTTCTATTATCTATAATTTTAAAATGACTCCAACGGAAACGTCTTCTAGTGGCACGGCAACAAAATTATTTTCCCGAGAGGAGGTTGCTAAATACAATGATAGCAAGGAAACCTGGTTAATTATTCACAATAACGTGTATGACGTGACCGCATTTCTTAATGAGGTAAATTGACATTCAATTCTATTTATTTAATTTTATTAATTTCACATTGTTGCATTAACAAAGTAGTTTTTCCCATTGTATTTCCAATGGAATTTTCCGAATTTTCTTATTCCTTAGGTTTTAGTTTACGGTATTTTAAAAAAATTGAAATTCTATTATATATTTTTTAGATATTGATGTCCGTCTTATTTAGTGTTAAATTTATCTAAATGAAAAATTTAATAAAAAGAAGTCTGATAATTTTTTTTTTTACTTTTCATTATAAATAGAATACAAGTTTTTCCGCACCTTATTGTTAACTTTTGATAAGATGCTTAGGTTTGTAATTCTTCAAATGACCTTTGTACTGTTAAAATCTGCAATAATCAAAAGCGAGTAAACTTAAATATTGTTATTGACTTTAGGTGAAATTAAACTGAGATTTTATCTAAAATAAGTTCAATGTGCACATATTGTGCTACTTTTGATGCAAATTGCAAACTCATTAAGAGGTCATTAATTAATAAGCATTATGAGGAAAATAAAAAAAAAATATGTGACTTTATTAGCATATAGTTGTAAAGATAACAATATCTTTATTTTAAGCAGGAAAATATTTGTCCATTTTTCTCTATGCGTAATTCACTGTAATGCAAATACAAAAGGAAAAAAATTAAATGCTTGTTTTCTACTTCAATTGTCTATTTTTTAAAATTAAAAACCCGATTTTATATTCTGTGAGTAATAACTGAAAAAATGTTGATTAATTTTTTGTATCGTTTTTAAGTAGGTAATTTGGTAAATTTTGCAAAATAATAATTATTTTTCCAGCATCCTGGCGGAGAAGAAGTTCTTTTGGAATTGGCAGGACGCGATGCAACTGAAAGTTTCGAAGATGTTGGACATTCGAGTGACGCTAGACAAATGATGGAACCGTATAAAATTGGAGAAATTATAGACGTAATTATATTAAATTATAGTTTATTTAATTTATTTTTTTTTACTTATTTTATTTTATTTTTAATTTTATTTAATTCATTTTATTTTTAATTTTATTTCAACGAAATTGAAGTCCACAACGTTGATCAACGAAAAAAATTTGTTTAATTTATTCCAAAACTAGTATTAATTTAATATATATTTATATAACAATTATTATCATAACATAAACATCAATCTATCTTTTCTAAATATTTTTATGGCAATATTGCTGCTTTATTTCTTTTTAATTTATAAAGTAAATAATTTTTTTCGTTGATAAACGTTGTGGACTTCAACGTCGTTTATTTCATTCATTTTATTTAATTAGTTATTATGTAACGTACATTTTTATTTTATTTTTTTCTCCATGTTTTTTTTTAATATTCTAAAATTGTAAAAAAAACTTTTAGGAAGAGAAAATTGACGAGGCTAACAAGGGTGGCAAAGATTGGTCGAGTGAAAATACAGGCGAAGAGGATTCCAGGTACGTTGATGGCAATAATACGAGAATATTAATATTATCGTATTTAATAAAATTGCACTTTTTTCTATCATTTAACTGTATTTTTGCACCACTTTTCTTGAATTAACTGAAAACGTCTATACATAATAATCCTAATTTCTACATACAAAAAAAAATTCAAAAACTAATTCTAAAGATTCTATAATTAATATAATAAAAGTAAAATTCTTATTCAATGTTTATTTTTTTCATTATCTTAATAAATCATTTTTTCATAATAATAATAATTTAATTACAATAGAAACTTCTCAAAATTTGCACGATTCTTGCACAGGGTTGTCACGCAAACTGGAAACCTTAAAAACCTGTAAATGTCAGAGAATTTTATAAAAATTGAAAAAACCTGGAAAAGTCAGGGAATTTTTATTGAAATCCTGGAAAAATTATTTTTGAAATCTAATTTTACTTAAATATTTCAAAATTAATTCAATTTTAAGCGAATTGTATTTACAATTCCCATAAGTACATGAACTTGAAAAGATTTCCATTTCATGTAAAATTTCAATTTTAAATGAATTTCATTGAAAAAATTAAAAACCTAGATTTTTAAAAAACCTTAATAACTAAAATTCTTCTAAAATTATTTAAATTTTTTAATATATATTTAGTTGATTATTAAAAATAACGGATTTATAGAAGAATTTTAGTTAAAAACACAAAAACAAATTGAATTTTGAAGCAAATACATATTATTGGAGAAATTTAATTATTTTTAAAAGAAGTAAAATTCTTCTCAGAAATTCAATTATATAAAATCTTTTATTATTTATTCTTTAAAGAATTAAATTATTTTCACAATTTTTAATGTAATTCTTTTATAACAATTCAATTTTTTTCAAAACAATTTTAATAAAACTCTTGGTAAAAATTTAATTGATTTCAAAAATTTTTCAAAATTCAATTATTTTAAATTTGTCTCTTGACAATAAATAATAATAAGAAGAAACATAATAATTAAATGTTGATAAAATTTTTAATGAAAATTTAATTTTATGAAAAATTCAATTATTTAATAAATTGCTTATTTTTTTAGTTAAAAAATTGATTTCTTGTAGAATTTTCAAATAAATGTTGAATTAAAAATAATTTTGATTATAATTGAATATCTTATTCGAAAATATTTATTTATTTGAAAATTCTACGGGAATTCATTTATTTAACTCTAAAAATAAACTTTTTATTGGATAATTTAACTTTTTTTAAAATTAAATTTTTATAAAGAATCAAGAAATTTTTATATAATTTAATTAAATTCCTCTAAAACATTTTAATAAAATTTTTTTTAAGTAATTGCATTTTTCGAGAAATTTGATAAAAATTTGGTATATTAAAAACTATTGAAATTCTGACAAGAATTTTATTAAAATTTTTGAAAATAATTCAATTTCGATGAAAAATGTTATTATTTATAAAGTTTATTTAAATTTTGACGGGAATTTTTGGTAATTTTGAAACATAATTGGATTTTTGTAAAGAATTATGTTACTTTTGAAAATAATCGAATTCTTGAGGTTTCCAATAATTTTCTTATATTAATAATATACGTAGTTTTAAAAACCTGGAAAAATTCCGTTTTTTAACGTGGAAAACTTGGAAAAGTCAGGGAATTTGAAAAAAGATAGAAGCGTGGCAACCCTGAAATTGCATTATATTTGATTTCATTATCATTTTCTTTAAGGACTAACGATCTTTTTTCAATTTTCTTTTCACATTTCTCTCGAGTCTTTTACTTATTTACAATTATTAATCCATATAATACAATTATTTTTTAACTGAGGATTTCATTAATTTTTGTAATCCAGGAATAATTTTGTTTTTTAGTAATATACAATTTGTTAAAAATGTAAATTATTTTTTATTTTCGATTTTATTGAAACTAAATTTATTATTTATCAATTATTATTTTTATCGAAAAAATTTTTGTAGATAACTTTTATTTTCTTTACTTATTTATTTTCTTATTTGTTTACTTATTCATGTAATTACTTATTTATTTATTTGCTTACTTATTTATTCAATTAATATTTATTTATTTGTTAACTTATTTATTTAAATTTCTAATGTTAATTATTTTTTGAATTTCGCCTTTTGAGGAAATTATAAAAAATATTTCTTTCAACAATAATAATAATAATAATAATAATAATAATAATAATGAAATCCTTTTGGAGGGAGTTTTTAAGGATTTTTGTAGAGAGCGTTTTTCAGTTACATTCAAAAATATTTTGGTGTCATGTGTATAAATAATAGCTGCTGCAAGATGATGTGATGATTGGCAATTATAGTGGTTCTTGGAGATCCTGGCTGATTCCAATATTTCTCGGAGTCTTAGCAACAGTTGTCTACCGCTACTTCATCAGTTCGCAATAAAAGCGAGAGAGAGAGAGAGAGAGAAGACATTCCGCGAGATGGATTTTAATTCTTCTTATTTTCCTCATTCTCTCATTTTTTTTTCTTTTAGAAAACATTTACCTTACGATGATTGTTATTACTTTATATATAATGTTTTTTTTAAATAATCGACTAATACGAAAAGAAAAAGAGAAAAAAAAATGGTGTGCAAGATAATAAACATTTGAGGGCGAGGGGATTGTTTTTGTCCAGAGGCCTAGCATTTACACAAAAAGAAAAAGAAAACAAAAATAAAACAAAAAATATATTTAAAAGAAAAAGGAAGAAAAACAGACTATCAGTATAATGTTACACAAATAAATATTATTATTATATAATATGTAATTATACTATTGCAGTTGCAATGCATCCAGAAATAAATCAATTTACTTCAGTTTCGTTTGTTTTTATTCTTATTTAGAACATTTATTTTGTTATTTAATTTATTATTATTTTTATTCTTTTTCGGTATTATTAATTTTGTTTATTTATCATTATTTATTTTTAGTTTTATTTATTTTTTATTATTTCTATTTATTACTAATTTTAAATTTTGTCTAATTCAATTCTTTTTAAAATTTTATAATTCGATTTTTTAACGAATAAAATTTGAATATATTTAAAATTTTCGCGGGCGTAATGGCGACTTCCGGCGCAGAAAGAGATTTTTCCGCGTGGGGGCGCAACGAGCAAGGACGCCATATTTGTTTTTCAATGGGAAACATTCAAACAAGTTGAAACGTGAAAAAGTTTTACTGGCCAGATTCAAAGTTCTCTCTATAGTTCGATTTTTATATTTTTAAAATAAAAATAAAAGTTATTATAACCTCTATAAAGGAAAAATTATAGAAACAGTTGCATAATCATGTCAACGACAGAAGAATTGGGACCAAAAGAATGGCTTCGCTGCAATAATTGTTACATTTTGATGCTAGAGTCGAAAGTTCCATTCTTCCTCTCCTTTTGCAGTCACATTTTTTGTACTAAATGTGTTAAAATCGGTGAGAAATTAATTAATTATATTTATTTTACTTACAACTTGAAGTCCACAATGTTTATCAACGAAAAAAATTTATTTAATTCATCCAAATATTATTTTTAATTTAATATTTAATTGTAAAATAATTATTATCAAACTATAAATATCAATCATTCTTTCTAAATATTTTTGTATTAATTTACTTAGTGAATAATTTTTCTTCGTTGATCAACGTTGTGGATTTCAACTTGGTTGTTTTTTTTCCTAAGCGCCAGTTTAAGAGTCGAAAACTCGAAAATTGTGGGAAATTGGTGTTAATTAAAAATTGTTATTTCCTGTTTTTATGAATACAATTGTTTTTTTTTACTTATTATTTATTTTTTCGAATTAGCTAAGAAAAAATGTCCACAATGTCAGACGAAAAATCTTCGCATAATGCCTTTAGTTGAACCTCTGAGTCCCGAAGTGAAGCATTGCTTTGAACCGATTGAAAATATCAGTGAAAAATTTATGCAAGCGATTAATTTCCAAAATCAACAACTGACCATAAACAAAAGACGATTTTCCACTGTGGTAGGTTTATTACTATTTTGTTTTTATGAACAATTTTACTTTCTTCGTCATTTTTTTAAATATTTGTGATGACGCGCTCAGAAGCCGATTTATGGGTTATGTTTGTGTTAGATTTATTTTCGATCTAAAAGTTATCGTTTGATTATTTAAATTTGAAACATTTTTTCATGGAATACTTTTGATGAATAATTAAGACATGAGCATTAATAATTTACAGATATATATCTAATTTTTATTATTCTTTCTCCGAATAAAATAAACATAACCTATAATTTTTTGCTCTTTTCGAATAAGCGTCAGTACTTATTTATTTATTTATTTTGTTTATGAATTTATCGTATTTATTTATTTTACAAATTTATTCATTACTTTCAATATTTGATTTATTATTTTTTGCATTTTGGAAAGTTTTTTTTTCGTTTTCTAAAGAAATATTCTCTCAATTAGGAAAAAAAGTATAGTTACATGAAAGTGGAGTATCAACGTATGAGCACTGGTTTCAAAACTATGCAAAATCGAATGCAAGAAATGGAAGGTGAATTAAAATTGCTGCGAAAGAAAATTTCCCAAAATGAAGAGTCTCCGAGACAGATGAGATATACTCAAAAACCACCATCTTTCATCGAAAGCGCTCATTCACATTCACATCGGTGAGAAATTTATCTCCAAATACAATGAAATTGTTGGAAAAAACAGGGTTGCCACGCAACCTGGAAAACCTGAAAATGTCAGGGAATTTTATAAAACTTGAAAAAACCTTGAAAAGTCAGGGAATTTTGATCGAAATCCTGGAAAATTGTTCTTTTCTAATTGTATTTATTCTTGAAATTTAATTTTACTTAAATATTTCAAAATTAATTCAATTTTAAGCGAATTGTATTTACAATTCGCATAAGTAGATGAACTTGAAAAGATTTTCATTTCATGTAAAATTTCAATTTTAAATGAATTTCATTGAAAAAATTAAAAACCTAGATTTTTAAAAAACATTAATAACTAAAATTCTTCTAAAATTATTTAAATTTTTTAATATATATTTAATTGATTATTAAAAATAACGGATTTATAGAAGAATTTTAGTTAAAAACACAAAAACAAATTGAATTTTGAAGCAAATACATATTATTGGAGAAATTTAATTATTTTTAAAAGAAGTAAAATTTTTCTCAGAAATTCAATTAGTTTTAATCTTTTATTATTTATTCTTTAAAGAATTAAATTATTTTCACAAATTTTAAGGCAATTCTTTTATAACAATTCAATTTCTTTCAAAATAATTTTAATAAAACTCTTGGTAGAAATTTAATTGATTTCAAAAATTGTTTAAAATTCAATTATTTTCAATGTTTGCTATTTTCATAAAACTTTACAAAACAATTCAATTACTTAAACAAAAAGTTTTATAAAATTAGTCTGAAGAATTCAATTATTTTCACACGCAATATAGTTATCTTCGCAAAAATCCAATTATGTTTGATAACTTATAAAAATGCTTGTCAACATTTAAATTGTCTTTATAAATAATTAAATTTTTCTTCGAAATTCAATTATTTTCAAAAATGTTAATAATATTCTTGGTAGAATTTCAATTCTCTTTAATATACATGATTTTCATTGAATTTCTCGAAAAATTAAATAATTGTTAAAGTTTTTTTTAAATTTGTCTCTTGGCAATAAATAATAATAATAAGAAACATAATATTTATATGTTGATAACATTTTTTTAAATTCAATTTTAAGAAACATTCAATTATTTAATAAATTGTTTATTTTTATAGTTAAAGAATTTATTTCTTATAGAATTTTCAAATAAATATTGAATTAAAAATAAGTTTTAGAAACATTTTTCGACTGGGTCAGTCCATTATATTTCACCTAAAGCCGTTGCGGCCTATTTTTAAAAAAATCTCATAATTTGTAAAAATGATGTTTAATATCCGTAGATTTTATTTTTGAGAATTATTTTATAAAATTTTTTGATTTAAACATAGAATTTGAATTTTTAAGTTGAGTTGCACAGAAAAAAGGTTAGATTGACAGTTATGAAAATTTAATAAAGAAGCATGGAAATAATTTAGATCATACAAATTTCTTGATTGATATTTGTTAAAAATGAGCTAATTTACTTGTATAAATAGATTATTATGTAAACAAACCCAAATTAGTAGATAAAAATTGATTTCAAAACTTAACTATAAAATGTCAAAAGTCACTACATTTTATTTACACTTTTCTAAAAAGTATATAAATATTTAAAAATTTATTACTATTTAATGTAAAGTATTTTTAATGTACTTTTATAATATGTGCTAACTTTTTAATTTTATAATATAGAAATATAAAAAATTTTACCTTTAATATTGAGTGTTTCATGATTTTCAGTGATTTTAATCACTTATTTCTTCTCAGGCGGTTAATCAAAAAATCCAATTTTTGTCTTAATATTTAAGTTTGGCCTTCTTTTTCATTCTATTAAATTTTGGTGATGGAGAACGAACTACTTTTAAGTTTAAATTTAGTTTAAAAAATCTGCTGAAAAAACGCATTTTTTTGGTTAAATACAAGTAGATTTTTGCAAGACTATTAAGATAGCCAACTTCAGTGTTATAAAAATACTTGCATTTTAACCAAAAAAAATGCGTTTTTCAGCAGATTTTTTAAACTAAATTTAAACTGAAAAATAGTTCGTTCTCCATCACCAAAATTTAATAGAATGAAAAAGAAGGCCAAACTTAAATATTAAGACAAAAATTGGATTTTCTGATTAACCGCCTGAGAAGAAATAAGTGATTAAAATCACTGAAAATCATGAAACACTCAATATTAAAGGTAAAATTTTTTATATTTCTATATTATAAAATTAAAAAGTTAGCACATATTATAAAAGTACATTAAAAATACTTTACATTAAATAGTAATAAATTTTTAAATATTTATATACTTTTTAGAAAAGTGTAAATAAAATGTAGTGACTTTTGACATTTTATAGTTAAGTTTTGAAATCAATTTTTATCTACTAATTTGGGTTTGTTTACATAATAATCTATTTATACAAGTAAATTAGCTCATTTTTAACAAATATCAATCAAGAAATTTGTATGATCTAAATTATTTCCATGCTTCTTTATTAAATTTTCATAACTGTCAATCTAACCTTTTTTCTGTGCAACTCAACTTAAAAATTCAAATTCTATGTTTAAATCAAAAAATTTTATAAAATAATTCTCAAAAATAAAATCTACGGTTATTAAACATCATTTTTACAAATTATGAGATTTTTTTAAAAATAGGCCGCAACGGCTTTAGGTGAAATATAATGGACTGACCCGACTATAATTGAATATCATATTCAAAAATATTTATTTATTTGAAAATTCGACTAGAATTCATTTATTGAACATTAACAAAAAAAAATTATTAATAAAACTTGAATTTTCATGAAGAACTTTATCAACAAATTTTTGAGTAATAACATAAAAATTTGAATACAATTCTACGACAACATTCATTTTTTTTTAATAATAATAAAAATTTTTACAGGAATTCGATTATTTATAAATTTTTTAATAAATTTCTTCGCAATAATTCAATTATTTTCATAAATAATAACATTTCTACAGGGATTCAATTATTTTTATAAATAATAAAATTCTTTTAGGAATTCGTCCAAAGAATTTAATGATTAAAACATTTGTTGATAACATTTTTTAAGAGAATTTAATTTCAAGAAACATGAAATTAATAAAATTATACGAAAATTCATTTATTTAACTCTAAAAAGAAACATTTTATTAGATAATTTAACTTTTTTTAAAAATTGAATTTGTCATGAAGAACTTTATCAGCAAATTTTTAAATAATAATTGAATTCTATTTAACATTTTTAATAAATTTTTTTTAATTAATTGCATTTTTGGAGAAATTTGATGAACATTTTGTATATAAAAAATAAATGAAATGCTAACAAGAATTTTATTAAAAATTTAGAGAAAAATTTTATTAAAATTTTCGAAAATAATTTAATTTTGGAGAAAAATTTTATTATTTATAAAGATTATTTAAATTTTGACGGGAATTTTTGTCGATTTTGGAACATAATTGGATTTTAGCGAAGAATTAATACGTTACCTTTAAAAATAATTGAATTCTTGAGTTTGCCAATAATTTTCCTATTGAATAATTAATGTAATTTAAAAAACCTGGAAAAATTGCGTTTTTTTAACCTGGAAAACCTGGAAAAGTCAGGGAATTTGAAGAGGGTAAAAGCGTGGCAACCCTGAATAGAATTTCACCCTTAATTGTAATATTAATTTCAGTGATAAAAAAATGAAAAAAATATCTTTATTTTTCAGTTCTTCGAGTCAGAGTGGAAGTGACAATCAGCCGCTTCCGAAGAGGAGGTCTTTTCATAATTCCATGTTGACACCGATAAAACTCGAACGATTGAATTTAAATTCCGAATTTCGCACCCCATCAACGACAAGAGTTCCCCGATCGGCTGGTGGTTCGTCAAAAACTTCCTGTAACTCTCTGCAAACGCCTTTCTCGATGTCTTCATTGTGTCTCGAAAGATAAGTCGTCGCTTTTGGATTTCCTATCGAATTTTATTCGAAAATTCTTTTTTTTTTTTTGTTAAAAAAATATTGTTTAAGTTTTCTTTAATTTGACGTTAAGTTCTAGATTTTTTCTTTCTTTATTAGAATTTTATTCAAAAATGCTTTTTTTTTGTTAAAAAAAATATTGTTTAAGTTCTCTTTAATTTGACATTAAGTTCTAGAATTTATTTCTTTTTTATTAGAATTTTATTCGAAAATTCTTGTTTTTGTTATATTATTTTTGTTTTCGTTCTTTTTAAGTTTGTCAAATTCTAGAATACTTGTTTTTTTTTTAGATTTCGAAAATTGATACTTTTGTTTTTGTTAAAGATTATTTTCTTTTAGTTCCGTTTGAGTCGATGATTCGTTTTCTTTTTGTAGAAATTTATTTGAAGTTATAACAATTTGGTAAAAATTATTTTTAGTTACTTTTAATTCGCTGATAGAATTTTATGTAATAAATTCCTAATTTTTTAGTTATTATTGTTGAATTACAAGTCGTTAATTTCTTATTTTGCTGCCAATCTTTACGTCTATTTAATGTATTATTATTATTAATTAATTAATAATATTAATTATTATTAATTAAATTTCTCTAAAATTTCTTTTTGTCAATTGAGCTTTAAAAAATAAATCATTTCTATTCAATTTTCGTTTAGTATTATTTTTAAAAAGATAAATACAACTGTTAATAAATAAAATAATAGAGATTAAAAAAGAACAATTATAAATTGAATAAAGAAGGAAATATTTATCACGTAGTCGTATATAGGAACTTTTAAACTTTCTTCAAATCTCCTTCTAGTTGGAGATCTCATCAATTGTTTGGATCAACAGCAGTAGTGCGAACAATTACAAAACTAAAAATAAAGATGACGACGCCCCCACTATTTATTTGCGAATCGGACAATTTCTTTGAAATCGATAAATGAATTTTTTTCTTTTTCGCCATCACGGTTTGATTATAGCATTGCAGAAAGGAAAAAAAAGAAGAAGAAGAGAATAGAACTGAATTATCACCAAAGGGAGTTTTAAGTTTCACAAATGAGTTATATGTTAAGTCGCAGAATGGGTCGAATGACAGAAAAGTATAATATCGAGCGACGCGTGGCGCCGACGCCGGGGTTCTTGGTGGTTGGAAATACTCTCTCTCTCATTTTAACTACTCGTCCCGAGTTTGACTTCAACTTCGCCCAGTTTGCCGCCGGTGCTCATTGTGAATACTCTGTTTTTTCAAAAAAAGAAAAATAATTCTCACCTGCTCACAGAATATTAAAAACACACAACATAGACGATAATTTTTATCACATTATTATAGACGATAGATTCTTGGTGAAGGAGAATTTCATCATTTTTTAAGAATAAAAGGAGAAGAAAGAAAAAAAAATTACAAGTGATACATTTTTTTCATAAGAGAAAAAAAAACAGGACAGAAAGACGCCGAAGGAGAAGTGTGAATATTAACAAGGAAAAAAAGAAGAGACCGAGTGGAAAAAAACTAATTGCTTTTGAAAAGCCGTCGAAGTGTCATGAGAGGCGGTTTCACAGTCCGCCCTTCTAATTGGTCCCTTTTAGAGTCATGCATGTCGCGCCCTTCAAACGAGGTAAATTCACCCGCTAAATCTCCATTTTTATTTATATTATTAGTTCACTTGACCACGTGAATGAGACACGTTTATTTTTTTTTCACTTTCAAATTGAGAAAAATCAAATTGAAAAATTGAAAAAATTGAGAAAAATTAATAATTAAAAAGTTGAGCTAACAAAAACAATTATTAAATTAGGGTAATTATGGTCTTAATGACTTTTAATTATAAAAACAAAATTTATAATTCAGTTGATTTTACTCTCTGAAACAATATTAAACTCTTGAAATATTTACACCAAGATAAATATTTGCATTAAATAATCATACAATGGAAATGTTTAAATATTCAACTATAAATCGGAATATTTTTTGAAACGCATATTTTGAAAATAAATATTTAGATTCAAGACGATTTTCCAAAAATAAAGAGAAAATAATAATAAAAACAAATAATAATTAAAAATAATAATAATAATAATAATAAACAATAAATAGAAAATAAAATAACAATAAAGACAATAAAATAATAACGATAAAGAAAAATAATAGACAATAGATGACGGGAAACAAACTAAAAAAAAATAATTGAAAACAATAAATAATAGATAATTATAAAAATAATAATTTACTAATTTGTTGTAATAAATTTGGAAAAATGTAATAACTAAACAAAAAGTAATTTTCTAAGTAAAAGTAATTTAAAAAATTAATAATTTTGAATTAAAATAATTAAAAAATTACTGTAGTATTTTTGTTTTTCAAATGTTGAAAAAAATGTTTAATTCTTTTTTACATTGATTGTTTAACTATAAAAAAAAATAAAACTATAAAAATAGTCAATAAAATAATATTGCGAAAATTATAAAAAAAAAAAATTCGGTATTTATTTAAAATAAATAACAAAATATTGCGAAAATTATAAAAAAAATCGGTATTTAATTAAAATAAATAATAAAATATTGCGAAAAGGGTAATTAAAAAAAAATATTCTCAAATTTATTCAAATTACATAATGCAAATGATAGTTAAAATTTTTTAAATTGTTCATTAACAGAAAAGAAAAATACACTTACGATCTTACACGTCAGACATGACTGTCAATAAAATTTAAAAGCTTCAGTGGATTAAAAATAAAAAAAGAAAAATAGGGTGTTATTGCAAATGTAAACTTTTTATGACCATATATAGACGGTCATATTTTTATCTTCGCGGAAATAGTCTTTCGTCTCTATATCACGATATTAAAATTGAATGCAAATTCACAATAGAGTTGTGATAATTTGAAACAAATAACATGGTAGTAATTGAAGGCAAAAAAAAAATTACAATCGTTTGCATTGTTTGTCTTTTTGAAATTTTAACTAGAAGCGAATTAAACTAGAATTCACAATTTTTATTTCAATTAGAACATTGATCTATTAAAATTAATTATGTTTTTT
The DNA here is from genome assembly GCA_032872475.1 of Leptopilina myrica (nomen nudum). Lineage (NCBI taxonomy): Eukaryota > Metazoa > Arthropoda > Insecta > Hymenoptera > Figitidae > Leptopilina > Leptopilina myrica (nomen nudum). The sequence goes on along the minus strand of CM065467.1, from coordinate 18,845,133 downwards.
ATAACACATTTTTTTTGCAGAAATAAAAATATAATTTACTTTTTCTTTTTGTAAATTAAAATTAATAATAAGAAAGCTAGTAATTTTCTTATTCTAAAATAGAAAATAGAAATTAAAATAAAAATTAAAAATTAATTATTAATTACTGAAAGTAAAGTAGGAGTAAAATTATTCTCATTGGAAATTCATTTTCAATTTGTAAATTTAAACTAACTACAAATTATAGTATTTTTCTTTTGTTAATATATTAATAATTATAGTTAAAAACTATTTATTAATCACTAAGAGTAAAAGGGGGGTAAAATTATTCTTCTCGTAAATTTAATTTTACAGTAATTAAAAAATTGTCTTTCGTCGAATTTGAATTACAGAAAATGGAATTCGTTAGAAAATTAAACAATGACTTGTAAATTCAAAGCTTATTTTTCTTTTAATGAAGTTTCGAATTTTAATGTTACAACTTTGCAAAGAGCACTAAATCATAATTTAATTACAGAATTGTAATTAGTTTGAAATTTTTTTTCCTAATTACAAAGAATACTTTTTTTGATTATTAAACAAAAAATTTATTTTTTATTTTTTTGATTTTTACTTATTTTTTATTTTTTTATTTTTACTTTATTTTTTAAAGAAAAATGTTTTTATTTAAATAAAAATAGAAAAAGCCTTTTTTTCCTAGATCTAAGTTCTTTTTCTACAAATAAAAAGATTTTTAATCATTAAGCAAAAGTCTATTTTCTTAATTATTAACGTGTCAAAAAACTTTTTTTAAACTATTGACCAAAAATTCTATTTTTTTCTCAAATTAACTAAAAATTCTACACCTGTTATTTACTTGTTGAGACGAAATTTATAATATTTACATCAGAATTATATTTAATTTCCCTTTTTTAGAAGGGAAAGAAAAAAAAAATTATTATTTTCATCAATTCGATTTTTTTTTCATCTCTTTTTCCAAAGACTAATTTTTTCTTTTTAGTAAATTAAAGGTTAAAATACAATGGAAGAAAAAAGTTTCTCGATAATAAATTGGAACGTAAAGGGTGGCACTTTACAAGACGAAAATTGCATCATTCGCCTACTGTCTCTCATAAGAGAGAAAAATACATTGCTCTGAAAATACCCTATAGTCAATTCTATATTTGTTCCCGATCGAAAATCACTGAATGAAATCACTCGTTGAACGTAAAACTAAAAATAAAAACAATAAAAAAGAAATTCTACGTTCCTTATCATCGTTTTTTTTTCTCTCTCTCTCTCTCTTTCTTTATTTCTTTCTCTTTATCAAATGGACACGACATTTTTTTTCTCTTAATTAAATTAAATTCAGTGATAAAATTATTTTACCCCAGAAGTCAATACAAAATTTCGCAAAATTACTTAATTTTCGTTTCGAGAATGTTGACTCAAGGGACAAGGGAAAAAAAGAGAGAAAAAAAAACTATGAAAAAATATTGACGTTTATTTTTAAAAAAAATTTCAAAATAACTTGACCTGAAATTTTAGTTTCACTTTCCAGAAATAATTTATATTTAATATTTCACGAAATTTTGATAATTTGAAAAAGTTTATTTCATTTTAGTTTGGGAATTTAATAAATTTGTCTAAAAATAAATAAATTTTGTGTTCTAAAAAATTTAAATATTTTGCTTTTTTTTTTAGAGGCAGATTTTTTATTTCTTTTTGCGAAATTAAATTTCCAAATGTATATATTCTTTACGAGGAAATTAACATCAATTTTTTAACGACAAGTTTTAGATTAATATTTCTGCATTATTATTGTTATTATTATTATTTTAAAATATATGACAAGCGTCATTTTCTTGAAAAAGCTTTTAAAAACCGACAACAATGAGAATGTAAAGCGAAATGAAGATTAATGTTGAATTGTGCTTTAAAAAAATACAGATGCATTTTTTTCTATCTCTCTCTCGAAAAAAAAACAAAGTTTACCATTAGTTTTAATGGAATTTTCCAATAATCCAAGTAAAATTTATGTATTCGAAATTTCGAACAGAATAAAATTGGATTTATTTCTTTATAGTCGGAAAAAAATTGTTGACGTTAAAAAAAAGTTTGTCACGGTTTTTTTTCAAATATTCGTTTTTTTGACTAAACTTTTAGTTTCGTTCGTTTTCGTCTTTATAAAATTAAAATAAACAGAGTCTTAAATATTCCAGTTCTGTGAAGAGCAACTTTTTATATTTCAAAAGAGAAAAATGTAAAATTAATTATTAAATAAGGAAAAATAAAAGCAAATAAATAAAATAAAAACAAAAAAATAAAATAAAAATTAAGTAATTTAAAAAAAAATTAAATTAAAAAATAATAGTCAATAAATACAATAAAATAAAAAATAAACTCGTAAATAATAAATAAATAAAATAAACAAAAAGGTAAAATAGAAAAGAGGGAATAATCGAATAAGTTAAAATAATTTTAGCCAATTTTCGAAGAGTGAAATTTGCAAAATTATTTTTTTTTTTATGAAAACTTTAGTCTTTTCTGTAAATTCTAATTTTTTTTATATTTGTCTTCAAAAATCCAAACTCTGTATTTTCAAATAATTCTCACAAAACTGAAAAAGAAAATAGAAAATATATTTTAGAAAATTTTAAATAAACGACTGAATAGAAAAAAATAATAATAGAACTAGAACAAAAAAACCCAATAATTTCTAAACACTTTTGAACTAAATTGGTATTTCAAAACAAAATCTTTGAATTTTAAATAAATGAATTTTAAAAATAATAAGTTTTCAATTTTTAGACAATTTTTTGTTCTAATCTATTTTATTTATGAAAATTCGAAAATAACAAATTTTCTTCTGAATAGAAAAAAGGCAAATTAATCTTTTTTTTTTGTACAATATTGCGGAAAATATTGAAAACAACTTTCATTCAATCTCTCGTGTGAACAATTAACAATTTTATGAATTAAAAAAAAAAATGAAATGATTTTAATGACCTTGAGGAATGTAGACAATTTTTTTTTTCATTTGACACCTCGGAATATTTTGTTCCGCACGAGCGAGAAAATTAAAAGCAATTGGGTCGTTACGTACGCAATGAACTCTAATATGATCAAATGATTTAATAATTTCTGTTTTCAATATTAACGTTTTGCAATTGTAAATAAATACCAATTCGCATCATTTCTTTTTTCGATTTTAATTAAATTTTTTAAGTAATTGTAAAAATTATTTCGTTTCGTAAAAAGAAAAAATTTGATAGAGAAAAAAATATAGTCCCTTAATAAATGAGTTTAATAAATTATTGATTCTATAACAGATTTTTGTTTAGAAAATAAAAATGAAGAAAATTGCAAAAAAAAAAAATTATTATTAATAAGATTTGTTTTTTTAATTATTAGAAAAATAATTTTTTATTAAAATTGAAAAACCTTTTTTTGGAACTTTCGTCCTCCAATCATCCAATTAAATCGTGTAATTAAATTTCCAAGTGGATAATTTTTTTTCCAAATTAAAAATTACAATTTCTTTCTTCAACTCTCTTTCTCGTCTCTTTGTGAACACTTTCTTAATTAAGTTTCACAAAGTGTAATTTTAAGGAAAGTTTCTTAAAAGAAAAGTTTTTTGCATTCTAAAAACGTGAGACTTTTTTTTCACCACATTACAGAATATTTGGAACAAGAAAAAAAATTTCTCCATCCATAAGAAAAGTTTAATTTAAAGAAAAAATTTCTTAAATTTAAAAATTCGTTGTTAAATTATTGTAAAAGAGAAATAAATTCGAAAATTATTGTAAAAAGGAAATAAATTCGTGAATCATTGTAAAAATAAAATAAACTGGAAAACAAAAAAATAAATAAAAAATAAATTCGAAAAGAAGATAAATTCTCTTTTTTAAATACATTTTTTTGCAATAATAATTTTTTTACGCAGTAAAATGTGAATTAACTATAACTGATTTAATTATTTCGCGGCTCGTATTTGTTTGAGAATTATCTCCTCGTCTCTGTTATAACTTAAAAAGTAAACTTGACATTTTCGCTCAGATTACTTCTCGGAATTTAAAATTTAATTCAATTTTTTTTCATTCTGCGATAAATCACGTGGAGAATTTTCTATTTTTAAAAAATAATTCTGTAAATTTTCAATATTTACAAAAAGTGTCGAAAAAAAACGATTGAAACTATTTTGGAGTAAAATTATTAATTTTTTAATTTACACATTCAATTAAATTACTATTGAAAAAAGAAAAAGTGAAAAGAAAAAGAGAAAAAAATGGCTATTGAAAAAAAAATAAAAAGAAAAAGAGAAAAAAAATTACTATTAAAACAAATGAAAAGAAAAAGAGAAAAAAAAAATTACTATTAAAACAAATGAAAAGAAAAAGAGAAAAAAATGACTATTTAATAAAGAAAAAAAAGAATAAAATGAAAACTAGAGTAAACTTGTAATGGAATTATTTTCCTCGTGTCTGACTATATTCACAGTTCTCTACTTGTAATGTACAACTGAGAAGTTCTAAATGAATAATAAAACGGAGTCATAATTATTTTCATTATAGTGATAAAATATTTACTATTTGTCTTATGTATCGTAATAACAAAAATATTTCCATTAATATTTCATTGAATCTCGCGGTCTTGTTTTATGGAATTTTGAATTGACAAATGAGTAAATCCTTTGGGTATTTCACTAATTCCGGATTTACCACAGTTTTCATTATAAATCCCCTTGAAATTCAAATTAATTCCCAATAGTTTTATTTTTTATTATTATCCACCCGAGAAAAATTTATTGCAAAAAATCATTTCCAATTTACTTTCATCAAAATGTGTAAAGACAAAAATAAATTATTAGTGTAAATATATAAATTTATTATTAATAAAAAATAAAAATAAAAGAAATAAAATAAATATAATAATTTAATTAATATTAATTAATATTATTAATATTTATTTTATTTCTTTTATTTATTTTTTATTAATTATTTTTATTTAGTTAATTTAATATTTCTTTAAAACAAAATATTGATAAATTTACTTATTAAAGAAAATCAAAAAATATTTTATTGTTATCAAAAATGTAATTAGTATTAAAAAATTTTTTTTTTATTTTTATTAGTATTTTTTTCCATCATTAATAATGAAAATAATTATTCGTCTAGAATTGAAGACGAAACGTTAATAAAAGTTCAAGAGAGAATTATTTCCAATTATTTATGAACAGATAAAAAAATTATTTTTTTTTTGAAGAAGAGGCTTTGGAAAAAGTAAATTCATTAAATTGTAATTTTTCTTTTTAAAAAAATGTTAATTAAATAAAATAAAATATTTATTATTTAAAAAACATCTAAAGTTGGCAAATTGAAAAAAAAAATAAAAAAAAACGAATGAAAAATTCTGAGATGGATAGAGAAATTTTAATTGAAAGAAAAAAAGAGAAATTTAAATGACAATATTCCGGTCAGTTACCCTCACGAAATTTTTTCTTTCCTCGTCGCTTGTAAATTGAAATCAAACACAATCGAACAGTGACCAATTAAGAAAAGAGCAGAATATTTGTCTCGATCTAAATTCGTCTTCATTTCTTCAACTATTTTAATACGCTTCACTATTTTCTTTTTTTTCTCTCTCTTTCTCTCAAATAATTGAAAATTAATGGAATGTTAATTTTTCATTGCAAAAAATTTCATTCTGATTTTTTAATTCCCTTCTGGAGATAAATTTAATGTTGTTCTTTGATTGTTTTTAGTATTGTGTGCAAGCTTAATTTTTAAATTATAAAGAGACACCTATATCTATTTTCGGTACTAATGTGTGAAAGGATATATTTCCGGTTTCCGCCTTCTATATACTGTCCGTCTTTGCTCGTTCTCGTGCTCGTTATTTTGTTCTCTAATTCTACCTTTTGTATAAAAAGACTGTATAAATAAATACAACAATAATACTAACATTACTTTTCACTTTATTAAATCAAGGGTTTCAACAGGTTATGGGCCCAGAATTCGCGCGGTTTAATAAAGTGTGGTGAAATTAAAAGTGTGTTTCGCAGTGGAAGCGTGGCTCGCCATTTTTTCTTTTTGTCTACAGACTTGAACAGACAAAATGAATAATTCCGTTCTGTCGGCGCGAATCGAACTTTTGACTAAAGATAATTTTGATTCGTGGAAATTACAAATCGAAGCCCTTTTAGTGATGAATGATACCTGGGAGTATGTTAGTGGGGAACGTGTAAAACCTGAAATTGTTGGTGAAGACGCTGCAGCTCGAGCAGCATCGGAAGCGGAGACAAAAGCATGGGACGTAGCAGATCGGAAAGCGCGTTCTGCTTTGATTCTCGCTATAAGTCCACCTGAATTGCAACAAATAAAGGGATGTGCTACATCGCACGAGATATGGACGAAGTTGCAAAGTATTTTCCAATCGAAGGGACCGGCCAGACGCGCAACGCTTCTAAAACAATTAATGCTGCACAAAATGGATGAAAATGGCGACGTTCGTGAGCACATTCGGAAATTTTTCGGAAACAGTCGACAAATTGGACGAAATGGGAATCAAAAATTAACGAAGATCTTTTAGCTGTATGTTGCTGTATAGTTTGCCCTCTTCGTACGAAAATTTCCGTTGTGCAATTGAGACTAGAGATGAATTACCTAATCCCGAAACGTTTAAAAATTAAAATCATTGAAGAGAACGATGCACGAAGATCCAAGGTTAGGTTTGATGGAAGCCAAAATGCCATGTTCGCAAAAAGTACTGGAAATGCTGAAAATCGAACTGGAAGAAAGGGAAACAGCAGCGAAGTGAGAAAGCAGTGAATAGTAGTGAAAAGAAACATTTTCCGTATAAGTGTCATAGATGTCATAAGGTAGGACATAAAGCAGTCGACTGTATTGTTGTGTTAAATCGAGAAACGAAAGAAAAAACTAGTGTTGCAGAAGAGACATGTTGGCTGATAACTCCTCAGCAGGAAAATGCTTTTAAGTGTGGAACAAAAGAATCGATGGTGTTTGGATTCTGGATGCACCTCGCATATGTCATGTAATGAAAATTTATTCGTAGATAGAAATAATTGTGCCACGGGAAAATTGAGTTTAGCTAGTAATGCTTCAACTGTTGTGACTGGGAAAGGAACCGTGAAGTTATCTGTGTCTGATGGTAAAAGTGAAAAAACTATCAAGCTTCAGGATACACTATTTGTCCCTGACCTACGAATGGATTTGATGTCGGTCGGTAAAATTACCGACAGAGGGTTTGACGTTGTTTTTAGGAAAAACAACGCTGTTGTTCTCGACAAGGATAAAGAAGTTAAGATGATTGCAGATAGAGTCAATGGTCTATATTTTGTTCGTGAAACTGAAGAAGTAACGAGTGTTCTAAGTGAGGATAAAGTGTCACCGAAAATTGAACTATGGCACAGAAGAATGTGTCATTTAAATGAATCATCTCTTAAAAGTGTCGTGCGAGAAAATAAAGCCCTCGGAATCAAGTTTAATACGAAAGAAGAATTACCTGTTTGTGAGCCGTGTTTGAAAGGAAAATTTTGTCAAACTCCTTTTCCAAAAGGACAAATGTCGCGAAGCAAGGAATTACTCGAAATAGTGCATACCGATTTGTGTGGTCCTTTAAAAACACAATCTCTTGGCGGTGCTAAATACTTTATGACATTTATTGACGATTTTTCTCGGTGGTGTCATGTCAGTTTTTTGAAAAATAAAAGTGACGCGTTAGATGCTTTTAAAGCTTTTAAATCTTGTGCTGAAAATCAGCTGAATAAGAGAATTAAAATCGTTCAATCGGACAATGGCACGGAATATGTGTCAAACGAGTTTGAAAAATTTCTTGTAGACAATGGAATCAAACGACGACTCACAGTACCCTACACTCCTCAACAAAACGGGGTGTCCGAGAGGAAGAACAGGACTCTTGTTGAGACAGCACGCTGTATGATGGCCGAGTCAAATCTGCCATCGTCTTTCTGGGGAGAGACAATATCAACAGCGAATTATGTACGAAATCGATCTCCTTCTCGTAGTTTAGATGGAAAGTCTCCTTTCGAAATCTGGACGGGAAAAATACCTGATTTATCGCATCTCCGAATTTTGGAATGCAAAGTATATATTTTTGGATAAAAGTCAAGGAAAAACAAAAATGGATTATCCGGGAAAACAAGGTGTATTCGTCGGGTATTCTGAAACTACTAAAGGATACAGGATTTGGGATACCTGAAAAAAGAAAAATTGAAGTTTCCAGAGACGTTCGCTTCATCAACGAATTTCTACCGAATGATGAACATAAATCGTCGAAATCACCCCTCGAAAGTACGACAAAATACGAGTGAAAATGTAAATGGACAAAAGTGGATTGAATTCGAGTACTTATCTACTAAATCCAATTCGAGAGGAAGTGCCAGTGGAAATACCAGTACAAGTACCAGAGGATTTCCATGAAGATGACAGCGAAGTTGATGATTTCGATTATTTATCAGCTGATGAAGAACCTTTTTTAGGATTTGAACAAGTTCCGGAGCAGAATCCAGAGAGAAAAATGTCAGGAAGACCACGGATTGAAAGGACTGGTAATCGAGGTAGACCGAGAAAGTATACAGAGTGACTCGTGAACGAAGAAGACCTGAAGACTTACCTGATTACGCTAATGTTGCTGAAGTCGCAGTCCAGGATGCCTTATCCGGGGCGGAAGCTCGTGAATGGAAGTTGTCAATCATGGATGAATTCAAATCGCTAATTAAAATGAGAACGTGGGACATCACTGACCGTCCTGAGAATGGAAATATCATCGGTTCGAGAATAGTTTTAACTAATAAATATGGAGAGAATGGAATTCTTCTTAAACGGAAAGCTCGTTTGGTAGCTAAGGGCTACGGTCAACGTCCAGGAGTGGATTTTAAAGAAACGTTTGCGCCAGTGGCAAGGATTAGCTCAATTCGACTTTTGATGGCGCTAGCAGTCGAACATGATCTCGTTGTTCATCAGCTTGATGTTACGACCGCCTTTTTAAACGGAGACCTAGAGGAGAACATTTTTATGGAAATTCCCGAATTATTTCCTGAATTGCTCGAAGAAATTTTTTTAAAAGGAAAATCGACAAATCCAAGTGACGACGAAAAAGAAGCCTTGAGAATGCTAAATGAAATAAAAAAGGGAAAGAAAGTGTGTCTTTTAAAAAAGGCAATGTATGGATTGAAGCAGGCGGGCAGACAGTGGCATAAGAAATTACATCGAGTTTTACAGAGTCTTGGATTCAATTCGACAAGTGCGGATCCATGTGTCTACAGATCTACAAGAGGAAAAGATTGCATGATTGTGGTGACGTATGTAGACGACATGCTTCTTGCTTCGAGTTGTTTAAAATGGTTGGCAGAATTGAAACTAATGTTGAACAAACATTTTGATGTAAAAGATCTTGGGAAAGTGAAACAGTGTTTAGGCATGGAATTTTCACAAAAGGACAATGTCATCGAAATTCGCAGAAAAATTTTATTGAGGAAATTTTAAGAAAATACGAAATGCAAGAGTCGAAACCCGTGACAACGCCGATTAACTTAGGAGAAAACTTTCGAAATCAGAGGACTGTTCTCGTGAAGTGTTGAGTGATTATCCATTTAGAGAGCTCATTGGAGCATTACTTTATTTATCAGTGTGCACAAGACCAGATATATGTTTTACGGTTAATTGGCTTAGTCAATTCAATAATTGTTACGAAAAGTGTCATTGGATAGCACTAAAGCGAGTGCTGAGATACCTTCGTGGAACATCGGATCTTGGACTTAAATTTCAGAAAACTAAAAGTCCACTCAGAGGCTACGTAGATGCTGATTGGGCGAATTGTGTCGTTGACAGGAAATCATACACCGGATTTGTATTTATTCTCGGAAACGCAGCGATTACATGGGAGGCTAGGAAGCAGAGAACGGTCGCCTTGTCAAGCACCGAGGCTGAATACATGGGACTTTCTGAAGCATCGAAGGAGGCCATGTACCTAAAAAGATTTCTTTCGGAGCTGAAACTTCAAGAACCAAAAGATATTAAAATTTTGAACGATAACCAAGGAGCACAAAAACTCGCTCACAGTAATGTTTTTCATAATCGTACAAAACACATAGATGTGAGACATCATTTTGTGAGAGAGGCAATTGAAAGCGGAGTAATAGTCCTGGAGTACCTTCAGTCATCAGAAATGATAGCAGATGTGCTTACAAAGGGATTGTCAACGAGTAATCACAGAAGATGTGTTGCGGAGTTTGGACTACAAAAAGTGATTGTTAATTTGTAAAATTTTTTTGGTTGTAAATTTAAGCTTGAGGGAGAGTGTTGTTCTTTGATTGTTTTTAGTATTGTGTGCAAGCTTAATTTTTAAATTATAAAGAGACACCTATATCTATTTTCGGTACTAATGTGTGAAAGGCTATATTTCCGGTTTCCGCCTTCTATATACTGTCCGTCTTTGCTCGTTCTCGTGCTCGTTATTTTGTTCTCTAATTCTACCTTTTGTATAAAAAGACTGTATAAATAAATACAACAATAATACTAACATTACTTTTCACTTTATTAAATCAAGGGTTTCAACATTTAATTTATCGAAATCTATTTATTAAACGATTTTTTTTTAATAGAGAAAAAAATAATTTTTATTTTCCGTTTCTGAAAAAAATTAATTTCTAAATTCAAGAGGGAATTATTTTCAATTTATAAACAGATAAAAAAAATCATTTTTTGGAAAAAAGGCTTTGGAAAAAGTAAAATGCTTAAATTGGAATTTTTCTTTTGAAAAAATTTATTTCTTATTTTGTAGAAGATTTTTGTTTAAGGAAAGTAAATTTGGAAAAAAATTTAAAAAGAATTTTACGGAAAAAAAATTGAAAAGGGTTTTTTTGGGGGGGAAAATACGGAAAATGGTTTTTTAAGAAAAATATTGGAAAATGTTGAAAAAGGTTTTTTCGAGAAAAATATTGCAAAAGATTTTTTTTTTAGGGAAAATATTGCAAAAGATTTTTTTTTTAGGGAAAATATTGCAAAAGGTTTTTTTTTTAGGGAAAATATCAGAAAAGATTTTTTCGAGAAAAATATTGGAAAAGGTTTTCTTTTAGGGAAAATATCAGAAATGATTTTTTCGAGAAAAATATTGAAAAAGTTTTTTTCTTTTTGTTACAGCAAAATGATGAAAATAAAATTTAATTTCCTTAAAAGTTAAATTGAAAAGAGAAGATTGAAAAAAGAAACTTGAGGATAAAGGAAAACTTTTTTTTTGTAAACTTTAAATTGATTTCATGTTAAAAATAATTATTCGACGATTTGACGTGTTCATTCAGCTGACACTGAGGCAATAGACGCCAATTAATATTTATATTGCTCTAAGGCTCGTTGGCTTTCGTTTCTTTACCAGTTGCATATAATATTCGCGGTCCCACGTTAATTTCTATTTTTGTCATCATTTTCATTATCGTGTCTTTCTGTCGAACCTGAACCATTTTCAAACACTTTGCCAAAATATTTATCAACCTTTTTTTTATACCTATTTATATAAATTCAATTTTTGGCAAAATGCTTTTTTCACTTTCTCCCGAGGCAACAAAGTATGCGCGCACAGAAACTAATAAATTTGTCTACAAATTCGAGAGAGGGAAAGAGAGAGAATTTATGTAATCATTATTGAGAGGGAATAATTTTGTCAAGCAAATGTTTTCGAGAAAATCTAATGAAATCATCAACTGAATGTAATTTATAATTTGGGTTTTTATTTAGAATTCAATTTTTAATTTTGGAATTCAGCTTTTAATTTAGAAATCGATTTTTAATTTTTAAATTCAGTTTTAAATTTAAAAATGTATAATTCAGTTTTTATGTTTTGTAATTCGGTTTTTAATTTGGAATTCAATTTTTAATTTTGGAATTCAGTTTTTAATTTAGAATTCGATTTTTAAGTTTGAAAGTCAGTTTTCAATTTAAAAATGTAAAATTTAGTTTTTAGTTTTCGAACTTGGTTTTTAATTTAGATTTCAATTTTTAATTTTGAAATTCAGTTTTTAATTTAGAATTCGATTTTTAATTTTGAAATTCAGTTTTCAATTTAAAAATGTAAAATTTAGTTTTTTCTTTTCGAATTTGGTTTTTAATTTCGAATTCAATTTTTAATTTTGGAATTCAGCTTTTAATTTAGAAATCGATTTTTAATTTTGAAATTCAGTTTTCAATTTAAAAATGTAAAATTCAATTTTTAGTTTTGAATTCGGTTTTTGATTTGGAATTTAATTTGGAATTGAATTTACGATTCGATGTTTCATTTCGAAAATCAGTTTTTAATTAATTGGATTTTTATTTTCGAAATTCAGCTTTCAATTTTGAATTCAATTTATAATTCAATTCTTTTTCTAAATTTGATTTTTAATCCAAACTTTACGTTTTCTTATTTTAAAACTAAAAGAAAGTCTTTCTACAATCTGTCGAAAAATTAAAAAAGAAGATGGAAACAATTTTTTTCCTACTAAATGGAAAAGAGAGAATAAATTTTTTTCTAATTTCTGCAAAATATGTATTCTTTTGTTTGAAAATTAATTTTTCAAAAAGGAAGAGCATTAAAAGGAGAATAAAAAATATAACAATGCAAAGTCTTTCAATCTTGAAAGCAATAAAAATAAATACATTCGCATTAAAACAGCCTGGCCTTGAATTAAATAATAGATTTATTTAAATAACAAAACCTGAGAAAAATTATTTTTTTTACGATTTCAGTTGTTGAATATGAAATGATTTACTCTCATATTTCGCGTTAACTATTATTAATTTATTATCAATTATCAATTATTAATTATCAATAATAGTAATTTGTAATTTAATTAATCACTTTACAGAATTTCGATTTGCAATTCGAGTTAATTTTTAATATTTTTGATTATATCGACGATTAGAAAAAAAATTACTAAAATTTGATTCATCTAATTATTTTTCTGTTTTTTTTTTTAGGTAAAATAGAAAGAATTTTTGGAGAATTTGACGAGAGTGAGACGATAAGGTGATAATTTGAAAGTGAGGCAGAGCTTTTAGACTAATTGTCATTGTGTACAAATTTCAAACAAGTGGGTCTCGAGAACAAGAAAATAAGAGAAAAAAAGCTCTACTCGTCGTGCAGTTTCCGCGAAGAATAACGTCTTGCATAATAAATTATCATATACGAGGAGAAAAATATTCTTGGCCACGAGCTCGTGAAATTCTCGAAAAAACTTGTATCAACCTCTTTCTTTCTCTCTATCTCTCTCTTTTGATTTATTGCGAAAATTAAAACCAAATCTCTCTTTTAATTTATTAAAAATTCATTTTTATTATTTATTTTTCCATTATTATCAAAAGTAGGAAATAAAATCAATTTTTTCTTTTTTTAATCTAAATAAAAATCAATGTTAGCATTTTTTATGAAAATTCATTTTAAAAAAAAATTTCAATAAAATTCTGAATTATTTTTGTAAATAATTTTAATATAAATAAAAATCAATATTCGCATTTTTCATAAAAAGTCATTTTAAAAAAAAATGTTTAATATAATTCTGAATTATTTTTGTAAATAATAAAATTTATAGAAAAATTTCAATTCTTTTCAATAGTATTTTGAATGAATTAATCGAAAAATTTCTTTATTTATTTCGTAAATAAAGTTCTCCACATGAATTCAATTATTTAAAACGAAAAAACTTTCATTATTTTAATCATTATTTTTGAAAATTATTTAAACATTCTTTGCAACTATTCAATTATTTTCATAAATAATAAAAAAATTCATCGCAAGATTTAAATTATTTTTATCTACAATTTTTAAAGGAATTGCTCGAAAAATTTGATTATTTTTAAAAATGTAAGTTCAATAACTCGAGATAATCAATAACGTAAAGAAATGTTTTTTTAATTCTTTGAAAGAATTTAATTATTTACAAAAATATTCAAATTTTTTACAGGAATTCAATTTGTTTTCAAATGTTTGAATAAAATTGTTCGAAAAAAATCAATTACTTTAAAATTTAATTATTTATTTATTATTATATTATATATTTATTTATTTTAAATAATAAAATAATAATAATAATAACAATAATAATAATTTTTAATTTAATTAATTTGTTAATTTTTAAATAATAAGAATTTTAAATAATTTAAATTTTTTTATTGAAATAATTCAATTATTCTTTTAGATTTAGATTTTAATAAAAATTCTTCCCGCAAGAATTAAATTATTTACATATAAATAATTCTTCGAGGCAATTCAATTATTAAAGGTTAAATAACAAAATTATTTTCGAAAAATCAAATATTATGAGGCTATTTTTTAAAAAATTATTATCAAGTGCGAAGTTTGAAAAAATAAAATAAATAATAATCAATAAATTTTATTTTTGAACGAAAGAGAGAAAGAGTAAATTTTCTCTGCTAAATATAAGCAGATAAATAATAAATAACGAATAATTTATCAAGTAAATAAATTTTATATTGATATAAATTATTTTTAGACGTAGCATCCTAAACAAATAAATAAAAATATAAATAAAAACGTCTCAGGAGAAAAATTCTCTAAACTAGAAATAGAAAGTGTGAATTAAATAATCACGTAACAGAAACCTTTTCAAATAAATTTCTTTTTTTTTTGGAGCAAACAATTTATAAAAACGGAAATTTTGCTAAATGTAAGAAAAAAGAATTTTCGTACAAATTGAAAATGTAAAAACAGAATTTTTATTATTATTATTATTATTATTATTATTATTATTATTATATTATTATTATTGAAAATACCAATATTGATTGTAAAGAGAAGAGAAAAAGTTATTTCGATTAAAAAAAAAGAACGTTATTTTTCGACCACTTTTTCTTTCTGCAAATATCGAAAGAACGATTCTATAAAAGAAAAATAGCAGAAAAATTGCGACAATTTTTTTTTGCAATAAAAGTAGATAACGCGTGATGGTAAGTTAAATATTGGGAGATATAGAAAAGTAGAGAAGTGGTGAACGCGTAGTATGGGTTGAGCACGAGATCAATATCCAGAGGTCACCTTGAAGGGAAGAAAAAGGGAATGAATTTGGAATTTTGATTTTTTTTTTCTTGTAAAAAAAAATATTATTAAAGAAGGAAGAAAAATTGTCTTTGAAAGAAAATGGGAGGGAGAAAAAAAGAGACAGAGAGAAAGAGAGAGAGAGAGATCTCTTCTTGTATATCTTTAAAATGTTTGTCTCGATCACGAGGAAATTTTTTGGCTCAAAGCCATTTAGGTTTATTTTGGTAACACTTTAAGCAATGAACTATAATAATCCATTTTATTATCAATATCTATAATAGTAAAAAAAACACTTGTCAGTTATCTAAATTATTTGCTGTCTTGTTAATTGTAAGACAACAATATTAATCATTTTTGTTCAAATGAGTAATTTTTTTCGTCGCAAAAAATTCTTGATTCTTGATTTTAAAAAATTATTGTAAGACAACAATTTTATTCGCTTTTGTCAATTTTTGTCGTCGCAAAAAATTCTTGTAAGGCAACAATTTTAATCGTTTTTGTCAATTTTTGTTCAATTGGTAAATTTTGTTCGTCGCAAAAAATTCTTGTAAGGCAACAATTTTTATCGTTTTTGTCAATTTTTGTTCAATTGGTAAATTTTTTTCGTCGCAAAAAATTCTTGTAAGGCAACCATTTTTAATCGTTTTATTCAATTTTTGTTCAATTGGTAAATTTTTTTCGTCGCAAAAAATTCTTGTAAGGCAACCATTTTTAATCGTTTTGTTCAATTGGTAAATTTTGTTCGTCGCAAAAAATTCTTGTAAGGCAACAATTTTTATCGTTTTTGTCAATTTTTGTTCAATTGATAAATTTTTGTTGCCGCAAAAAATTCTTGAATATAATTTCAAAAAATATATTCCGCTATCCAATGGATAAAAATCTAAAGGAAAAAAGGAATATTTTTTTTAATTATTAACACATTTTTTGCAAAAGAAATTTTTATTCCAAGTTCGTTTTATTTCTGCTGAATAAAGTAAAGACGGGAAACTAAATTTTTTTTAGTTATAATTTAAAAAAAAAAGAAGATACTAGGTGAACTACATGGAAGGAATAAATAATGAAGAGAAAAAGAGGATTTTTAAAAATTCAAGAAAAACTTAGGAAAAAAATTTGAAAACTGTAAATAAGAAAACGTCGTTAGAAGTTTAGGAGTATTTTTAAGAACTTTAGAAACTCTGTTTTTTTATTGATCTCTTGATGTTTGCCTGCAAAACATCATAAGGAATTTAAAAGAAACAATTTACGTATTATAATGAAGGTAATCATAATTCAAAAATATTCGACTATAAAGACTATAGACAATTACGTAGGAGAATTGTTGGACAATATATTAAAATTTAAAGCCGGGAACTGAAGCAGGTGTAAAGGGCATTGATTAAAAAGTCTCAATTAACTGCGTAAACTGTGTGTGTAGAGAAAAAAGAGAAAAATTATTTTTGCAAAAAAAAAAAAAATTATTTTCGTTTTAAAATTAAAAACTTGTAGTATTTGAAAATTCTTGTTCTATTTTACTTTTCTATTATTAATCAGTGGTCAAGGGTCTGAGAAACTATTAATTATACCAGGAAAAATGTTTACACGCGTCAGCACACGAATCGCTGTTAGCAATTTATTATTATGCAAATTACAAAAATTTGTTGTTTCAAATATAAACTTTAGTTTTTGAATTATTTTAGGTATTCAAAGTCAATTATTTAAGAAAAATTATTTTTAATTTGAATTTTTTTTTAAAATTCAATTTTAATAAATTTTTTGCAAAAAAATTCAATTGTTTTTAAAAGTTTGAAATGAAATTCTTCGCAGGAATTGAATTATTTGCAAAATTTTTGGTAAAATTTTCTATGAAAATTTAATTATATTCCAAACGACTTTAATTGAAATTTTTCATAAGAAATTAATTATTTTAGACAAAATTTCAATAAACATTTTTTAAGAACTTGAATTATATTCTAAAATTTTGCGATAAAATTCTTTGCAAAAATTCAATTATTTACAAAATTTTAATAAAGTCGTCTTCGTGAAAAATCAATTATTTTCATCACAATTTGGAGGAATTTTTTATACAATAATTCAATTATTTCCAAACTTTTTAATATAATTCTTCGCGAGAATTTTGTTTTCTTGACAAAATCTTGACAAAATTCTTTATAAAAATTCAATTATTTCTGAAAAAACAACTTTAATTAAATTCATCGCTAGAATTGAATTATTTTCAATACAATTTTAATGAAATTTTCCAAAAGAATTGAATTTTAATCAAAATTTTTGAAAAAATTCAATTATTGAGCAAAATTTTGATAGCATTTTTTAAAAAGCATTCAATTATTTTGCAATTGACTGGAATTGAATTCTTCGTAAAAATTAAATTGTTTTCAAGTAAATTTTACTAAAATTTTTTAAAGAACTGAAAATTATTATTATATTAAAATTTTGTAATAAAATTCTTCGCGAAAATTCCATTATTTTTATCACAATTTGAATACAATTTTGCACAAGAATATTTTAAAAAATCAAAAAATTTTCCTTGAAAAAATTGAATTAGTCTGAATACAATTTCAATTAAATTTTTCAGGAACGAATGAAATTAGTTTCAAAAATAATAAAATTCTTCGAAGGAATTTACAAAAATTTAAATAAGAATCTTGTAATCAATTCAATTATTTTCATTTAATAACTTTATAAGAAATAATTTAATTACAATTTTTTTAAAACAATTAATAGCAATTAATTTTATTATTTTCAATACAAGTTCAATTAAATTCTTCGAAAGAAATTTAATTTCAAATTAATTTCTCATAAAAATTCATTATTTACCAAATTTTAAGAAAAGTTTCTAAATATTCTATAAATTTAATTTACAAGAATTGAAAGAATTTTATTAAATACTCTATAATAATTCAATTATTTTCCAAAAAACTTAAATTGAATTTCTAAAAGGAATTGAATTATTTTTGAAAATAGAAATTCTTTCGATACAATTCTTTAAAGGAATTTAATTCTTAATCGCAGTTTGAAGTTAGTTGTTGTTTGCTTTTTTGTTTCTTAAAATTTTTTAATATTTTTTCTTTTTAAATATTTTCAATTTTAAACATAATGTATTGAAAATCATCGAATTATTGCAAAGAAATTTATCAAAAAATTTGATAATAATAGAATTCCTTCTAAAAATTTTATTACATTCTCTTGAAGAATTTTAATACAATTTTTAAAAATCCTAATTAAATTCTTTTGAAGAATAACATACTTTGAATTTTTTTTTAAACTAATGGAGTTTCTTTAAAAATTTTAATTGAAAATTTTGAAAGCAATTTGATTTTATAAAGAAGAATTTTATTAAATTTATTATTTATTAATTTATTATTTATTGTTTCGTAAAAAAATTCTGGGAAAATTTAAATTTTTTAAAAATTGTATTAAAAATAATTGAATTCTTGCGAAGAATTTTATTACTATTTATAAAAATAATTGAATTGTTCCGAAGAATTTATTAAAGTTTTAGAAAATAAATTAATTTTATGTTAATTTTTGAAGATTAAAATTCTTTCGAGAAATTCTAATAAAATTGTTTTGAAAATATTTAAATTTATGCAAAGGATTTTACTGTTTATGAAAATAAATGAATTATTCCAAAGAATTTTACTATTTATAAAAATAACTGAAATGTTTCGAAGAATTTATATTCAAACTTTGAGAAATAATTAAATTTTTATGAAGAATTTTATAAAAACATTTGAAAATAATGAAATTTTTTTTCTTTTTTATAAATATTTTGACAATAATTGAATTATTTTTAAAGAATTTAAAATTCTTGTTGAAATAGAAATTTATGGAAATTTTTGAATATAATTAAATTCTTTCCTGTAATTTTACCTAAATTGGATTAAAAATAATTGAAATCCTTCAAAGAATTGTAGTATTTATAAAAATATTTCAGTTGTTTTAAAGAATTTATTAAAATTTTAGGAAATAAAGAAAATTTATGAAAATATTTAAAAATATTTTAATTCATCCTAGAAATTTAACTAAAATTGTTTTGAAAATAAATTATACTCTGCAAAGAATTTTACTATTTATAAAATTAATTGAATTGTTGCGAAGAATTTATATTCAAACTTTGAGAAATAATTAAATTTTTATGAAGAATTTTATAGAAATAATTGAAAATATTAAAAAAAAATTTCTTTTTTATAAATATTTTGACAAATAATTGAATTATTATTTTTAAAGAATTTAAAATTCTTGTTGAAATAGAATTTTATGGAAATTTTTGAAAACAATTAAATTCTTTCTTGTAATTTTATTTAAATTGGATTGAAAATAATTTAATTCCTTCAAAGAATATTGTTGTATTTAGAAATATAATTGAATCGTTTCGAAAAATATATTAAAATTTTAGGAAATAAAGAAAATTTTTGAAAATATTTTAAAATATTTGAATTTATCCGAGGAATTCAATTAAAATTGTTTTAAAAATAATTGAATTTTTCTAAAGATTTTAAATTCAACTATTTTTTAAAGTAGTAAACTACTTAAAAAAAGTAGTTGAATTGCTTATAAAAGGATTTATTAAAATTTTTAGAAAATTATTAAATTCTTTCGTGAAATTAGATTAAAATTTTGAAAAAGTGAACCTAGTAATAATTAATTTTGTACTTAATAAGTGAATTTTTAAAATTTTGACTATGAAATTATTTTAAAAATTTATATTTGAAAATAAAAAATTTTGTAATTTGCATATAAACAACAAATTGAATAACACGTTCCGCGCGTATAACATTTGCTAGTTGTATTATAATAATTGATAATTATTATTTACTAAAAAAATTTGAATTTAAATTTTAAATAAGTTTAAATAAATAATTAATAGTTTGTTAATCCTTTTTTAAATCGATTATCGGAAGAGTGATAAATGAAACAAAATGTTAATAAACTATAATGTAACATTGTTTCATTTATCAATCTTCCGATAATAATCGATTTAGAAAAGGATGAACAAACTCCAAACAACGGAAGAAAAAATTAACTACATAAATAATTAATAATTGAAGTTTTTTTAAAGGACCTTAATTTTATAAATAATAAGATGAGTAATTTTTTGTGGCCTTTGGTCCACAAAAAGGCCACAAAAAATTACTCATCTTATTATAAATAATTAATAGTTAAAAAAAATTTTGTTAATTAAATACTTTTCACATTATTTGTAAAACTAATTTTGTTTTTAATTTGCAGCAAATTCGGGATATGGTCAACAACCGATCAACGGGACTGGCCAGTCTCACTCGCAGCAACAAATTCAACAGCCGCAACAGCAACAAGATCGTCAGCAGCAGCAGCAGCAACAACAAGATCGTCAGCTACAACAACAACAACAGCAGCAGCAGCAATTACAACAATCTGGAAATGGAAACTGGACATCACGAGGAGCAGGAGAATCATTGGGGAGTAATGGCTGGGAAGGTGGGTCGCCGTTGCATAAAGAAGAAAAGGGCATCGCTGGAGGTCTGGGGGATGACGAAGACGGGAGTGGAGGGTGCGGAGGGCTGGAGGGGACGGACCCAGAGGAGAACCACCCTGTTCACCTCAAGAGACGGGTGGGACTCGTCAGTGGGGTGGCTCTAATTGTTGGCACAATGATCGGATCGGGAATATTTGTTTCGCCATCGGGTCTCCTCCAACGTACAGGAAGTATTGGAGTCAGTTTCCTGGTGTGGACAGCCTGTGGAATTCTCAGTCTCTGCGGTGCACTCGCCTATGCAGAATTGGGCACAATGAATACAAGTAGCGGCGCTGAATATGCATATTTCATGGATGCATTTGGTGCGCCGCCCGCTTTCCTCTTCTCCTGGGTCTCAACACTCGTTCTGAAGCCATCGCAAATGGCAATTATTTGCCTATCATTCGCTCAATATGCAGTCGAGGCGTTTGTCGCCGAGTGCGATCCACCGCAGGAGGTGGTGAAACTCGTTGCACTATTGGCAATTATTCTCATTTTATTGGTGAATTGTTACAGCGTTAATTTGGCGACTGGCGTGCAAAATGCATTCACAGCGGCGAAATTAATTGCAATTTTAGTTGTTATCGTTGGTGGCAGTTATAAATTGATACAGGGCAATACGCAGCATTTACGCGATCCCTTTGAGGTGAGGGAGGATTTAGGTGGAGCGAGTGATAATGGAATTAATATTGGCAAATTGGCGACTGCTTTTTATACTGGACTGTGGGCGTACGATGGATGGAATAATTTGAATTATGTCACGGAGGAGATTAAGAATCCATCAAAGAATTTGCCGAGATCGATAATGATTGGAATACCCCTGGTGACATTGTGCTATGCTCTTATTAACATCTCGTATTTGGCGGTTATGTCGCCCTCTGAAATGGTCGACAGCGAAGCAGTGGCTGTGGTAAATTTATTATTCAATTTAGTATTTTTTTTTTTTTTATAAATCAAAATCAATTATTTTCAATTTTCTTTTCATTTTATTTTTTTTTATTCAATAAAATTCAATTATTTTCATAATTAATTAAATTCATCGATGGAATTCAATTATTTTCTATAGAAAAATTTTAAAATTTTAATAAAATTGTACGAAAGAATTCAATTATTAAGAACAACTTTAATATTATTTTTAATATTCAAAAATTTTTTATTGGAATTTCAATTCATTTTGAATTTAGTTTTCCTTTTCAAAATTCTTTGGAATTATAATTAATTTGAAGTTTTCTTTTCATTTCCTTTGCTAAATTTAAAAGCTTTCAAACTGTTCAAAAAATAAATACATATTTCAAAATTCTTTGCAAAAATTTCATTATTTTTAAGAATTTTAATAAAATTTTGCCCATGAATTCAATTATTTCCATTAATAATTTAATTCTTGGCAAAAAATTAAATTACTTTCAATTCAATTTCAATAAAATTTCAAGAAAGAATTCAATTATTTTTTTAATGTATAATTAAATTTATCAAAAATTTAATTATTACAGAATTTTTAGCAAAAATTTAATTATTACAGAATTTTTAGCAAAAATTTAATTATTTAAAAATGTTTTTAATAAAATTTTGCCCATGAACTCAATTATTACCATTAACCATGCAATTCTTCGAAGAAATTCAATTATTTTCATTTATAATCCAATTTGTCGCAAAAAATTCCATTATTTTGAATTCAATTTCAGTAAAATTTCACGAAAGCATTCAATAGTTTTTTAGTTTAATTAAATTCCGATTATAAAATAAAAAAAAATATTACTAAAGTACTTGTAAAAAATTCAATTATTTTCAAAAAAGAAAAATTCAATTGTTTTCAATAAAATTTACATTAAATTCCTCAAAAGAATAACAATTATTTTCATCAATACTCCAATTCTTCGCAGAAAATCAAGTAATTTCAATAAAATTTCACAAAAGAAGTGAATTATTTCCAAAAATTTAAATAATGTTTTTAGAAGCATTTCAATTATCTTCAAATATTTCATAAAATTTATTTATTAGAAAAAAAATGATTTTTAATAGAATTTCAAATTAATTCTTAAAAAGAATTCTTTTTTTAATTTTGTATTGAAATTCTTAGTAAGAATATAATTATTTGCAAAAATTTTGATAAAATCCTTTATAAAAATTTAATTATTTTACTAAACAACTTTAATTAAATTCCTCAAAAGAATTGAATTGAATTCAACAAGAACAATTTTAAAGTTCCTCGAAGTAATTTAATTATTAAACGTTGTACCTTTGAAATTTCAATTCAATTGAATTTTCTTTTCTTTTTCTAAATTTAAAAGCTATCAGATTTTCAATGACATAAATAATTATTATAAAATCATTAGCAAAAATTATTCAAAATTATTGCAATTCAATTATTTTTAATAAAATTCGAGTTAAAAATTTTAATTCAATTTTCATTTCAAGAGAATTAAATTATTTTCGAACGTAATAAAATTCATCGAAAAAATTGAATTATTTTCAAATATTTGATACAATTTTATAACAAGAATTGAATTATTATGAATATAATTTCAAATTAATTTCTCAAAAGAATTAAATTATTTTCCACACAATTTAAATTAAATTCCTAGAAAAAATTTTATTATTTACAAAAATTATAATCAAAATCAACGGACCCTTTCAATTATTTCCAAATATTTCATAAAAAATATTTATAAGAATTAAATTATTTCCTATATACCTAATTTTAAATAAATTCTTCAAAAGGATTAAATTATTTTCGAGTTTTCAAAAAAATTTGTTTTTAACAATTCAATTACTTTCACTACAATTTGAATAAAAATCTTCGTAAGAATTTAATTATTTCCAAAAATTTGAATAAAATATTTAGAAACAATTAAAATGTTTGTAAAAATTTGTTTAGAAGAATTTAATCATTTTAAATTCAATCTCAATTAAAATTCTCGAAAGAAATTAATTATTTCCAAATATTTCATAAAATCTGTTTATAAGAATTCAATTTTATAATTGTAAATAAATTTTTGATTATAAAAATTACATAAAAAAAAATTAAGAAACAAAGAAGCAATTAAAAACTATACCTTTAATCTACAAACAGACAAAAATCCAGAATATGACGATTATCATTATAAAATTTAATTTCTATTTATTTTTTTTTGTTCATTTAATCCTATTTTAATTGAAAAAGAATTTCTATTTCAACAAATTCTCATTAAAATTCTAATTCCAAAGAATTTCTATAATTACGTATAACTATAGACGAGAAGAAAATTCATTTCAGCGAATAAATCAAAAGTTTTTGAATTAAAATTCTCATCAAATAATGAAAACTTTTCTCAATTTTATTGCAATCCTATTCTTCTACTTGAATTTTTATATGCGGAAAAAGTTGATAAAAATTCATGAATTGACTGTGGATATATATATATACGTATATAGTATAGAAAAAGAAAATACTATCGATAATTTATTTTATGAATCATAAATTAGATCAGATCAGAGTTTGCCGATCTGATCTCAATATAATTTGAATAGAAATTTCCTTTTTTAGGGGAAAGAATCTATAAATAACATTTAAGATTTCAGATAATGTTTTCAGGGTCGAAGATATAATGTAATTTACCGTCTCTGCTCCATTCTCACCAATTTGTGTAAATTACAGCAGTGGCAATTATTATTATTATTTCTTTTTCTTTTTCCTTTTAATAAAATTAATCTCACGTGAAAATCGATAAGAAGTAAATTTTTGTATATTTCTCCGTAAAAAAAAAATTTGCAAAGGGAAACTTTTATTTCTCGTTTGCATTTTTCTTATCGGTCTTCGCTTTTTTTTTCTTTTTAATGTTTTCCATAATTCGTTGGATAAAACGAAGAGAAAATCAAAGAAGTGGGCAAAATTGTGATTTACGTATTTTATAATTCTTCTTTTGTTATTTTTAATTTTTAGTTATAGTTATTTTTAGTTTTGTTATTAGCAATTTCTTGAAATACGTAAAGAAAAATTGACCTTATTTTTTTAGTTTTAATTTTTAATTGTATTTTAATTAAAATTTTTAATTATATTTTAATTTTAATTTGAATGAATAGTTTTCTTTATCCGTAATAGCCCTAATTTAATTAATTTATTTCCAAGTTAATTTATTACCGATGAAGTAATTATTTTATTTAATTTCTTTTATTAAAGAGGAATTTTCCATTCAAAGAACTTTTTTTAAATATTTCTTTTTTGTGAATAGAAAGAAAGAAAAAGGATTTTTGCTATTTTTTCGGTATAATTATTAAAATATTGAGAATTAATTAACTATACTGGAAATGAAATTTAAAAAAATCAATATCACTTACAAATTACAATTGATGAAATTTATTATTAGCTTTTCTTTTTTTCTCTCTCTCTCGACTTCGTTCTATTGACTGATAAAATAATTTTTCTTTTCCATCAGACATTTGGAAATCGAATTCTCGGTGTTATGGCGTGGCTAATGCCACTCTCGGTGGCAGTGAGCACGTTTGGATCGGCAAATGGAACATTATTTGCTGCCGGACGACTCTGTTTTGCAGCATCACGAAAGGGGCATTTACTCGATTGTCTCAGTTACGTTCACGTGCGACGTTTCACACCAGCTCCGGGCCTCATTTTCCATTCCATTGTCGCAGGTACAATCTTAAATCAAAAACATTTTATTTCATTAGTTTTCAATTGACAAAAAAACATTCTTTTTCTAATTCTCCATTTTTTATTTTTCTCTGTTTCTGTTTTTTTTCCTATTTCCCTATTTTTTATTTATTTTTCTCTTCTGTTGCTCTATTTCTCTTTATTTCCATTAATTTTTTCTTCAATTTTTCCATTTTCACTTAATAAGGATTTCCACGCAACCTGGAAATCTGGAAAACCTCGAAATGTCAGGGAATTTTATAAAACTTGAAAAAACCTTGAAAAGTCTGGGAATT
Source organism: Leptopilina myrica (nomen nudum) (assembly GCA_032872475.1). Classification (NCBI taxonomy): domain Eukaryota; kingdom Metazoa; phylum Arthropoda; class Insecta; order Hymenoptera; family Figitidae; genus Leptopilina; species Leptopilina myrica (nomen nudum). The sequence goes on along the minus strand of CM065467.1, from coordinate 18,819,692 downwards.
TTGATCGAAATCCTGGAAAATTGTTCTTTTCTAATTGTATTTATTCTTGAAATTTAATTTTACTTAAATATTTCAAAATTAATTCAATTTTAAGCGAATTGTATTTACAATTCCCATAAGTAGATGAACTTGAAAAGATTTTCATTTCATGTAAAATTTCAATTTTAAATGAAGTTCATTAAAAAATTTAAAAACCTAGACTTTAAAAAAACCTTAATAACTAAAATTCTTCTAAAATTATTTAAATTTTTTAATATATATTTAGTTGATTATTAAAAATAACGGATTTATAGAAAAATTTTAGTTAAAAACACAAAAACAAATTGAATTTTGAAGCAAATACATATTATTGGAGAAATTTAATTATTTTTAAAAGAAGTAAAATTTTTCTCAGATATGCAATTATTTTTAATCTTTTATTATTTATTCTTTAAAGAATTAAATTATTTTCACAAATTTTAGTGTAATTCTTTTATAACAATTCAATTTTTTTCAAAATAATTTTAATAAAACTCTTGGTAAAAAATTTAATTGATTTCAAGAATTGTTTAAAATTCAATTATTTTCAATGTTTGCTATTTTCATAAAATTTTACAAAACAATTCAATTATTTAAAACAAAAGTTTAATGAAAAATAAGTCTGAAGAATTCAATTATTTTCACAAGCAATCTTTGCAAAAATCCAATTATGTTTGAAAATTTACAAAAATTCTTGTCAACATTTAAATTGTCTTTATAAATAATATTTTTCTTCGACATTCAATTATTTTCAAAAATTTTAATACTTAATATTCTTGGCAGAATTTCAATTATCTTTAATATACAAAGATTTTCATTGAATTTCTCGAAAAATTAAATTATTGTTAAAGTTTTTTTTAAATTTGTCTCTTGTCAATAAATAATAATAATAAGAAACATAATAATTATATGTTGATAACATTTTTTATTAAAATTTAATTTTAAGAAACATTCAATTATTCAATAAATTGTTTATTTTTAGAGTTAAAGAATTTATTTCTTGTAGAATTTTCAAATAAATTTCAGGAAAAATTGTTTACTATAATTGAATATCATATTCAAAAATATTTATTTGAAAATTCTACTAGAATTCATTTATTTAACTCTAAAAATAAACGTTTTATTAGATAATTGAACTTTTGTTTAAATTGAATTGTCATGAAGAACTTTATCAACAAATTTTTAAGTAATAACATAAAAATTTGAATACATTTCTACGCAAACATTCAATTTTTTTCATAAATAATAAAAATTTTTACAGGAATTCGATTATTTACAAATTTTTAAATAAATATCTTCGCAAAAATTCAATTATTTTTATAAATATTTACATTTCTACCGTGATTCAATTATTTTTATAAATAATAAAATTCTTTTAGGAATTCAATTATTTTCATAAATAATGAAACTGATTGCAGAATTTAAATTATTTTTAATGCAATTTTAATAAAATCCCTCGAAAAATGTAATTATTCTTAAAAATCTTATTAAAATTCGTCCAAAGAATTTAATGATTATATTATTTGTTGATAACATTTTTTAAGAGAATTTAATTTCAAGAAACATGAAATTAATAAATTATTTATTTTCATAGTTAAAGAATTGATTTCTTGTAGAATTTTCAAATAAATATTAAATTAAAAATAATTTGGAAAAAAAATTTTTGATTATAATTGAATATTATATTAAAAATTTTTTATTTAATTAAAAATTCTACGAGAATTCATTTATTTAACTCTAAAATAAACATTTTATTAGATAATTGAACTTTTTTTAAAAATTGAATTGTCATGAAGAACTTTTTCAACAAATTTTTTAATAATAATTGAATTCTATTAAACATTTTTAATAAAATTTTTTCAAATAATTGATTTCTTCGAAAAATTTGATGAACATTTTGTATATAAAAAATAATTGAAATTCCGACAAGAATTTTATTAAAATTTTTGAAAATAATTGAATTTTGGAGAAAAATTTTATTATTTATAAAGATTATTTAAATGTTGAGAAAGAATTTTTAATTATTATTGTCTTTCCCTTAGAGGAATGAAAGATAAATAATAAATTTTCAATTCACAAAAGAAAAAAATATTCAACTAAGCGAAAAATAGAATTATGCTGCAAATATTTTTTTTTAGTAGAAAAAAAATGAAATTCCTATTCACTGTGTTTCAGGTACAATGGTGATTTCTGGCAATATCGATTCGTTGATTGATTTTTTCTCCTTCACGGCATGGATATTTTACGGTGGCGCAATGCTCGCATTGCTTGTCATGCGAAAAACGCGACCAAATCATCCTCGACCATACAAATGCCCATTAATTATTCCCATTCTCGTACTTGGCATTTCAGCGTACCTGATTGTTGCCCCAATTATTGACAAGCCACAAATCGAGTACCTGTACGCTGCTGGCTTTATTGGCGCAGGAATATTCTTCTACCTCCCTTTCGTTAAATACGGATACGTTCCCAAATTTATGGGTAAATATGAAATTCAATTCACCCACCAGAAAATAATAATCATAAACTATGAAGACACCACGAATTCGAAAAACAAAACTATCAATTTTTTTCTATTTCTAACAATAATTTTATTTTAAATAACTTTAATTTAAAAAACTTTCCTTCTGAATTAAAAATTAAAAAAATTAGTAAAATTAATTAAATTTGTAAAATTTTCATAAAATTATTACTTGGGAATTATTTTATGGAAATTTTACTTAAATATTTCTAAATTAATTCAATTTTAAAAGAATTGAGTTTTTATTTTTTCATAAATAAATCAAGTTCAAAAGGTTTCAATTTGAAATTTTTTAATATTACAATTTTTAATAAATTTAAATAGAATGTTTTAAAAACTTGGATTATTGCAAAATGTTAATAATTTAAATTCTTCTTGAAATTTGTTAAATTTGACAATATTTAATTAATTTTTAAAAATAGTTGTAAGAAGAATTCCAAATGATTGCAGAAATTCCATTATTTTTAATTGTAATAAAATTCTTCTTACAATAGTTCAATTATGTTCAAAATTTAAAGAAAAATTCCCATCAAAATCACAATTATTTTTATAAATAGCCAAATTTTTAACAAATTTAATTAAAAATTCTTAAAAACATAGATTATTGCAAAATATTAATAATTTAAATTCTTCTTGAAATTTGTTAAATTTGTCAATATTTATTTAATTTTTTTAAATAATGACTTTATAGAAAAATTTTAGTTAACATAACATTTAAAAAAATTGAATTTTTGAAAAGTTACAAATGATTAAAATTCAATTATTGTCAAAGAATTTTCTCTATATATCTAATTTTAAATTAATTCCTCAAAAGGATTAAATTATTTTCGAGTTTTCAAAAAAATTTGTTTTTAACAATTCAATTATCTTCACTATGAAATTTCAATCAAAATCCTCGAAAGAATTGAATTATTTCCAAAAAGTTGAATAAAATCTTTAGTAACTATTCAAATGTTTGTCAAAATTTGTTTAGAAGAATTTAATCATTTTAATTTCAATTTCAATTAAAATCCTCGAAAGAAATTAATTATTTCCAAATATTTCATAAAATCTGTTTATAAGAATTCAATTTTATAATTTGTAAATTATAAAATTACAAATTATAAAAAATTACAAAAAAAAATAAGAATCAGAAAAACTTAGATTATTGCAAAATGTTAATAATTCAAATTCTGGAAATTTGTTGAATTTTTCAATATATATTTAATTAATTTTTAAAAATAATGACTTTTTAGAAAAATTTTAGTTAAAAAAACATTTTAAAAATTTGAATTTTGGAGAAGTTAGAAATGATTGTATAAATTCAATTATTTTCAATAGTAATAAAATTCTTCTTATAAAAGTTCAAATATGTTCAAAATTTCAAGAAAAATTCCTATAAAAATCAGACAATTATCTTTATAAATAACAAAATTTTTCTCCAAAATTCAATTATTGTCAAAGAATTTTCTCATTTCATTTTCAATATCTACTATTTTAATAAATTTCCTAAAAGAATTCAATTATTTAAAAAAAAATTAATAAAATTGAACTCAAATATTTAATTTTTTTCATACATGAAATAAAAGCTGAAGAGTAATTCAATTAATAAAACTTTTTTATAAATTGCATCCCAATAATTAAAATTAATTTCATACAAAATGCATTTTTTATGAATTAAATTATTTTTATAAATAATAAAAATTTGTTTTAGGAATTCAATTATTTTCAAAAATTATAAAGCTCATCGTTGAATTTTAATTATTTTTAGAATATTTTTAATGGAATTCTTGAAAAAATGTAATTAGTCTTAATAATTTGATTAAAATTCGTCAAAAGAGTTGAATTATTTAAAAATTTGTAAATAAAATTCTTTACAAGAATTAAATCTTAAAAATCATTCAATTATTTAATAAATTATTGATTGTTGTATTTAAGTAATAGAATTAAAACGAATTTTTTATGAGAATTCAATTTTAAGGATTTACTGAAGAATTGAATGCAATTCTTCAGTAAATTATTAACTTTTGTATTGAAATAATTGATTTTGAAAAGGGTTCATACTAAAATATTTGAAAATTTGAATTTTCTATACTTTTAACTGGCAATTTTTGAAGAATAATTTTTTTTAATAATTTGAAATTACATCATTCAATTATTTAATAAATTATTAACTGTTGCATTTAAATAATAGAATTAAAACAAATTCCAGAAAATAATAATTGAATTGAAATGATGAAAATAATTTTTAAGATAAAAATAAAATTTAATAAAATTTAATTGACAAATAATACAATAATTATTGTAATTTGTTTATTTAATTTTTTAAGTTAGTGACAATGTTCTTAATATAAAACAAAAATACGTTTATAAGTTTTATAATTTCAAAAAGCTTTGAATTTCAATGTTTTGAAAAATCTTAATTCCTATGGAAAAATAATAATTAAAAATATTTATTCAAGAAAGAATTTATTGACGTTTTCGAATAATTAATTAATTATATTAAAATTTTATTCTTTTCAATAAATTCTGATCAATTTGGAATGTAATTCTTTCTAATTTAATTAATTCTATTAAAAAACAATTCCTGTTAATATATTAAATTATTTTATTACTTAATTTTAATTAATTTAAATTCCTATCTTTGCAGAAGGAGTAAACGCTTTTCTCCAGATGTTGCTCGAGGTGGCGCCAACGGCAGCCGCTTTTGACTGATATATTAAAAGGAAAAAGCTCACAAAGTTTTATAAAAAGATGCCAAATCATTCCATATTTGAAGGCATCGAAAATATAGCGCAAACGATGCTTATTTTAATACAAAAATGTTTTTTGACAAAAAGACGAATAGAGAGAAAGAGAGAAAGATGTTATTGTTTCACTTTGAAATGAATCAAATCGATATCATAAAAATAAATAAGAAAAAGAAATATATTATTTTATTACTTGTTGTTCTTCCTATATAGTGTACAATTATACAGAAAAAAAATGTTACTTGTTAGCAATAGTTAATTGGCGTTATAGCAACAGCAACAGAAAAATTGATAAAAAAAAATAAATAAAAATTTTTAATCCAATTTATTTTCTTACCACTAAATTATTAATCATCAAAATCAATTATTTTTTCCTTCATAATTTTCGAAAAAAGATTTTTTGAGAATTTTTGCAAAGATCTGTAAAAACAATTGTTCAATTAATAAATATATATTAGAAAATAAAAAAACTTGAGATAATTTCGAGAGAAATTTAATTATTTCCAAAAATTCATACTATGATAATTCAATTATTGTCAATTCAATTCGAATTCAATTCAATTATAATTATTTTGTAAAGAAAAACTCAATACTTGAAATACTAATTTAAATTTCAATTAATTTTGAAATATTAAAGTAAAATTATTATTCAGTAAATAATTTCAGAGTACGAATCATAAAAGTTACTAATTTATTAATTATTCATTATCATATTTACAATAACATTTTCCCAAAAAAGTTCTTTAAACAAACAAAAAATCACTCCCTTCGAACTGTCCCATAAACTCCCAATATTCCCGAATCCTTCTTCACTTTTCTCCGTGTTTTTCGTTTCTTTAAACTGTCATCGACTCCTGAATATTTCTTTGTCTTTCGCTTTGCTTCCTTTATTTTTTCAATTTCCTTCTCCTTCAGAATTTCCTTATAATTTTTCCTTCGATTCTTTGGCGGTCTCGCTCCCAAACTAATTGCCAGGGCAATTTTCGCCTCCTTCGCCTTTGTTTTCTTCAGGCCGGACATTCCAAATTTCATCACTTCAAATCTCGCTCGTTTCATTTCAAGTTCTTGCTTTCGTTTTGGATCTAAATCATCTTTCTCTTCGTTAGATGTGTCGAAAATTTTTATCGACGATGACGACGACGATGATTTAATTTCCGTTGATTTTTGTTTCTTCTTTGGCGCTTCATAATTGACGATTGTGAAATTTTTTATTGCCTCTCTTGGATTTTTTGCTCCTCGAGTCACGATGAATTCCTCCATTTTTTTAGAAGCTGAAAAGTCGTAATAATGAAAATAATTACAATAATAGAAATAAAAAAAAGGAAAAATAATAAAAATGGTTCAAAAACAAAAAAGGAAAAATAATAGAAATAGTACAAAAATAAAATAGGAAAAATAATGAAAATAGTACAAAAATAAAAAAGAAAAAATAATAAAAAATAGTTCAAAAATAGAATAAACGAAAGGAATGAAAAAAAACAAAACATAAAATGTTTTCAAAGATAATAAATAAATAAATAACAAAAACGTTATAAATAATAAGAAACGAATTATTAACAACGAATACTTGATTATTTCTTATTAATTACTTACAAAAATTGATTAAAGAAAAAAATTAACGTCAATTATAAATATTTTCAAATAATTTTGAGGTTAGATTTTCTCTTAGTTATTGAAACGTTTGAAACTTTATACGCAAGTTTAGAATATTTTACATATTTATAAGTTATTAAAGCTAGAAATTCAATATTAAATATTAGAAAACACTTTACTTACTTGTACATTGATTGAAGAGGGTAGAAATCCGGAAATTAATAAATATTTACCACAAACAAATTATTTATGACAACCACGTGATCGATCACAAAATCAAAGATGGCGCTGCTTTCAATATTTAGCGCACGCGCAAAAGTGTTCGTTTCTGGTTTGACAGCTGCGACGCTCCGTAATAAATAATGAAGAAGAATTTATTTTAATCATATGAACAATTAAAGTAAATAATAATTTTACAAAGTGATTGTCAATTTAAGGCAAAAATTGCCTGTGTCTAAATAATTTTCGGAATTATTTAATCCAACAAAATGGGGGGAGGAGACTTGGTGAGTTTTTCTAACCTATAAAATAATTTTTTGCTCTAAATATCCTTTTTAAATGAATAAAATTAATAAAATCAAATAAATGCATTATTAATTTAAATAAAATTAAATAAATAGACTAAAATTTAATTTTTCATTATTGAATTAGATTAAATTTAATTCGAAAAATAAATGTTCCTGACAAAGTTGAAGATTGGCATTTTTAATTTGCAAGCAAACATTAATTTTTTTATTTGTTTATCAATTATTTTTCTCTAAAAAAATCGGTTTGATTTACAATTATAACTAGCAAAACTAAGCGCGAGTGCAATTTTCTATTCCATTTTTATTTTCAAAATCTGCTTTTCCAAAATTAATGAAAATTCTTAATTTCTTTAAAAAAAATTTTTTCTTACGGTCTTTTTTAATTATTTGAACAACTCGTGAATGCCAAAATATTTCTAACAGCAACTTGAATGAAAATTCAAAATTTATTTCAATAAAAGTTGGCGAAATTTACGATTGTTTCAATTTTTTTAAATTATTTTCGGAAGTAGAAGTATTTTCAAAAAAATTTTAGTTTCATTTTTTCAAGAAACAATTTAACGAAATTTCTGAATTAAAATTTTCAAAACTCTAATACTTTTTGTTTAATAAAAATTTTAGAACATATTCATATTTATTTTTCCCGAGGAATTAAAATTTCAAATAATTTCAATGAAAAAACTCATAAAATGTAATTATTTCTAAAATTTCCAACTTTAATTCATCCAAAATTCAATTATTTTTTCAGAATTTTTGAATAAAATTATTGAAAAACTTTAATAATTTTAAAAAAAAAAAATAATGTTATATATAATTTTTTAAAATAAAAATTTAAAGTTTTTGAAACTTTTTCGTCCCTTAAATTTTCGAAGGAACTTAATTTCAAAACCTTTTAAAATTTAATTAACTCCTAAAATTCCTGTATTATAACGGTTTAAATATTTAATTATTTTTTAAAATCTTAACTGACTATAACAAGAATAATTATTATTATTTCTCCAGAATTTGAAAAAATCGTGGCATCCATCGACAATGAAAAATATGGAGAAAGTATGGAAAGCCGAGCAAATGAGTAATCAAGAGAAAAAGAGAATTGCCGAATTGAAACGTGAAATTGAAATGGAAAAAGATCGCGAGGAATTGACAAAATTTGCCATGGATCACGGGACGATTGAAAAGAAAGATGACAAAAAATTAGATTGGATGTATAAGAAGCCAAATCAAACGATTGACCGTGAGGAATATTTATTGGGCAAAGAAATTGATCAGAATTTCGAGAAAATTGTGCAGGCCGAGAAGGATGTTGCTCTAAATAGAGCTCCAAAAAATCACGTCGAACATGGTAGGAAAAAAGAATTATTTCCAATAATTATGAAATTAACTAATTCAGTTAATTTATTAACGAATTCAATTAATTAATTAACTAATTTAAATGTAAATGTATTCACTTAATTAATTATATTATTCAATTAAATTAGATTTGAAAAATTAAAACGTAAATTTAATTATACAATCACTTAATTAATATTTTCAGAGTGTATTCCGCCATCTCTGCGATATTTTTCGGGAACCGAACAAGTGGATCTTGCAAGAAAACAACAAGAAGATCCTTTATTTCTAATCAAGAAAAAAGAAATGGAAACTCGTTCGCAATTATTGAAAAATCCCGTCAAAATGAAACAAATCAAACAATTGGTGAGTTAAGAGAAATATTTTCCTCTGCTTAAAATTATAATTTAAAAAATAAAATTAACATATATAAATTGAATCATACAAATTCTTTATTCTTTCAGTTGGAGGCGGAAACAAAGAAGAAGAAGGAGAAAAAATCGAAGAAATCCAAAAGACAAAGAAGTGACTCCGAATCGGACAGTGACAAAGAATTAGACAATTTACTCGCCGAAAAGTACAAAAAATTGAAGAATAAAATATCAGAGGAAGATTTAATGAAATCCGTAAAAAAGAGGAAAAAGTACGAAAGAAGACAGAAACGAAAAGATTCATCCAGTGATTCCGATTCTGATTCAGATTCCGATACTGATTCTGATTCCGATTCAGATTCGGATTCAGAATCAGATAGTCACTCAAACAAACGATCGAAGAAAAAAGAGAAAAGATCGAAAAAACCCAAAGACTCAGAGACGGAAAGTAGTGACAGTGAGTCAAAGAGAAAATCGCGGCGAAGGGAGAAAAAAATTGAGAGACGAGGGAAAAACAGAAAAACCTCCGATTCTGAAAGTTCAGAAAGATCGTCAAGAAAAGTGCAGAGGAAAACAAAGAAACAAAGAGATTCTGATTCGGAACATTCCAAAAGAAAAGAGACGAAAAAATTGCAGAGAAAAATGAAGAAACGAAATTCAGATTCAGACGAAAGTTCCGCATCGGAGAGAAAGGAAAGAAAGAAATTCGAGCGAAGAAAGAAAAAATCACGTGACTCAAGCAGTGACGATAGTTCGGATAGTGAGACAGAGAGAAAAGCGCGGAGAAAAGAGACGAAGCCGGAAAGAAGGAAAAAAAGGGACGAGAGTAGTGAATCGGAAAGTAGAACTCGGAAACACAAGAGAACGAAGAGACGAGAGAATAGTGATTCAGAGAAGGAGAAAAAAAGCAGGAGACGAAGAGACGAAAGCATTGATTCTACAGTGAGAGATTCATCAAGGAAACACAAGAAACGAAATTCAAATGAATCGGAAGAATTCAGATCTTCGAAATCGAGAAAAAACGATTTCAACGATTCGGAATTTGATCGACGGGACAAAAAACGTGAGTCCGACAGTGATTGTGATAGAAGACACAATCAAAGAATGAATAATGGAAGATCAAATTTTGGATTAATGGTAATTTTTTTTTACTAATTATTATCGTTACTAGTAATTTCTTTTTTTTTGTCATTTTTCTTTCTTCTATTTTAGAAAGCGGATGGAACGAAAATGGCCATAAATCCACGAAGTTATTCGCCACAGAGAACGAGAACGACGAAAAATGAGGAGAAAAATGAGAAACGATGGATTCCGCCGAAACGGCAAAAACTCACCGAAGAAGAAAAGGAGAAACGTCGTTTAGAAATGATGGAGAATGCGACGTGGCGGGAAAAAGATCGCGAGGAAAAAATACGCCGACAAATGGAGGAATTGAAACACGAGGAGGAAAACAAGAAATCGTATAGCAAAGATTTTGTCAGGTGAGAATTTCAAATTTTGTCAATGTCAATTTATTTACTGCTTGCTTTTCATTTCGATTGAGTATCAAAATTTACTTTTTTCAAATATTTTAATATTTTAATTCATTCATTTGTTCATTCAAATTTTCCATTGTTACAGATTCAAAATTCTAAAAAGTCAATTGTTCAGTATATAAACAATTATTCTTGTATAATATATTATTTTCAAAAATAATAACATTCTCTGGAAGAATTCAAATTATTTTCAATTAAATTTCTCGAAAGAATACAAATATTTTTTAAAATATTTATTAAATTTGATTATTTTCAATAATTTTGATAAAATTCTATTAAAAATAAAATTCTTCGGAAGAATTTAATTATTTTTCAAAAAATTTTAGTAAAATTTCTATCAAGAATAAATTGAAAATATTTAAAATAAATTAAAATTCAATTCAATTCTTTTCAACAATTTTGATAAAACTCTTTAAAAAACAATGATTTTAAAGACGTTTTAATAAAATTATTCGAAACAACTCAAATTATTTCTAAAATTTTTACAATAATTCTTTCAAAAAATGTAATTCAATTATTTTTAAAAGAATTTTAGTAAAATTTCTATCAAGAATAAATTGAAAATATTTAAAATAAATTAAAATTCAATTCAATTCTTTTCAACAATTTTGATAAAACTCTTTAAAAAACAATGATTTTAAAGACGTTTTAATAAAATTATTCGAAACAACTCAAATTATATCTAAAATTTTTACAATAATTCTTTCAAAAAATGTAATTCAATTATTTTTAAAAATACTACAATTTTTCAAAGGAATTGAATAATTTTCATAAACAATGAAATTTTTCGGGCGTATTCAATTATTTTTAATGCAATTTTAATAAAATTTCTCGAAAAAATGCAATTTTTATTAAAATAATGATTAAATTCAATTATTTTTAACGATTTTCATCAAATTTTTCTTTTAAGGAATTTTATTATTTCCGTAAATAATAAAATTCATAAAAAAAATTAAAAATTTTTTAAAACAATCAAATTCTTCGGACGTATTCAATTATTTTTAAAACAATTTGAATAAATTTTTTTGAAAAATACGATTATTTTTAAAAATATTAATTAAATTCAATTATTTTCCACAATTTTTTTTCAAATTTTTTTTTTTGAGGAATTTAATTATTTCCTCAAAAAGTAAAATTCTTCGGAGAAACTAAATTATTTTCATAAATACTAAGACTCATCGTAGTATTTAAATTATTTTCATTAATAATAAAATTCTTCGGAAGAATTCAATTATTTTTAATACAATTTTAGTAAAATTTTGTGTCAAGAATTAATGACAAACATTTAAAATAAATTTAAAAATATTAACAGAATTCAATTCTCATCAACGATTATGATAAAGTTCTTGAAAAAAATTATTTTCAAAAGTTTTAATAAAATTATTCAAATAAATTCAATTTATTGCTAGAATTTTTACTAAAATTCTTTCAGAAAATGTAATTCAATAATGTTTATAAATATAAAAATTCTTCAAAGGAATTGAATTATTTTCAGAATTTATATAATATAATTTTTCTGAGTTATTCAATTATTTTTAAATTTTAATCAAATTTCTCGAAGAAATGCAATTATTTTAAAAAATATTAATTAAAATCAATTATTTAAAAAAAAACTTTTTAATTAAATTCTCGATTGAAAGCAATTATTTTCAAAAATTCTGATAAAACTCTTCAAAACAATATTCAATTACTTATTTTTATAAAAATTGGAAAAGAATTTTGTTTCAAAAGTTCAAATTTTCGGTAAAATTCTTCGTAAATTTTAATATAATTATTTTTAAAATTTTTCTATAAATCTTTTGCAAGGTTTCAATGATTTTCTGCAGTAGATTAAATTTTTGAATTTATTCAAAACATTGACAACGAAAAATTGTTTTTAAAAAATTAGAAACAATAGGAAGCAAACTGGTAAAAATTAAAAATTTATTCTGTAATTTTCCTGCAGAGATTTCATTGAGTTAAAATCAAAAAAATTGATCTGAGAATTTTTTTTCTGTTTCAGAAAACAATTGGCCGCGGCTGTTGAATTAGGAACATTGGAGTCGCGAGTGAAATCGAGAAAAAATACAATTCAACGATCAAGTCACGATATGAGTAAAAATTTCGCTCGTCGGTAACGATTTTTAAATGTAATTTTAGTATAAGAAAAAAAATTTCAATGTAAATATAAATTAATTTTACATTCAATTTGAAAAGAATTACTTTACACTTTCGAATGAGAAACATAATTTTCGTTTTCATTCAAAAACCAATGTTTTTTTTTGGAGGTAAAAAAGAAAACTTGTCAGAAAGTGAAAAATAGTAAGTTTTTAAAAAATTCGTCTTCTAGTTATTAATGATAATTAATAAAATTATTGATAACAATCTTGTTTTTACACTAATTTTATAATTTCCAAAATATAGAATTGATTTCGAAGAAGATTAATTAAAAGTACCTTTTTATGTTCTTGGCGGTCGATGTTTGCCTCGATCGCTATTCTCAATCTTTCTCGTTGATTCCCCACGTCTTCGTTTATTAAGCGGATTCCTTGGATCGTAAATTTCAAACCAATCGTCGTCTTTTAAATTCGCGTCTCTCGCCAAGACGGGATTTTTGTCCTCGCAATGAAGCGAATGTGCTAAAATAGTTTCATCAATCGCTTCCTCGGCATTGTCATTCATCGGCTTTGTCTCCGATTTTTCCGAATCCACGCCACATTGCTCCTTCATCGCGTGTATTTTGTTTCGAAATTTATTCAATTTTTGCATTATGAAATCGTCATCTAGAAGAAGAATTCAAAACATAAATTGCAAAAATTGATCAACTTTAATTTGAAAATAAAATTAAGAATCAAAGTTTAATTTGGAAATAAAATTAACAATCAAATTCAAATTGGAAATAAAATTCAATTTCGAAGAGGAAAAAAAATTACTTCTCTCCGCTTTATTCTTCTTTTGTTGCTCCCTTAATTTCTTTTTGATTTCCTCGCGTTCCTGCTTTTCACTATTTATTAGCTTCTCCCTCCCGGCAGCCTCCCTCTCTTTCTTCGCAGCTTCCTCCTCACTTTTCTTCGTCTTCTGAATTCCGCGCTTGAGATCACGAATTTCCTTTTTTATCGATTCGCTAAAAATAACAAAGTCCTTTAGTTTTAATCCAAAATGATATTAATTTTTATTTTATACATACGCCATTCGTTTTCTTTCGTCCGCGTGATCTTTTCCCAAATAATATTTATCGTCGTCGTCGTCGTTCTCTTCTTCATTCTCTTCTTCCTCGTCGACAGATTTAATTTTTTTCGAACTGGTCCCTTTTTTTCCGCTTTTCAGTTTTTCTATTACTCTCTCACTCATTTCCCTGGAAGTAAAAAAGAAAAAATATATATACTTGGATCACAAAAGAATGCCACATTTTGTAGTAATTAAAAAATTAAATTAACTTAAAAATATTAATAATTTTCAAAAAATAATTGTTATAAAAAGAATCACCGTCGTTTTTGAACTTCTTCGGGCGTTTCTTCATTGCCTTCATCGTCGCTATCACTATTTTTTCGCTTTTTACTTGAACTCGCTTGTTCTAAAGCCGGTTCTGAACTTAGTTTCGGATCATCCAAAACGTCATGGGCCGATTTACTTTTCCCACTGAATTTCTTGTTCAATTCCTTGAATTCCTCCTCGTCTTCCTCGGCTTCCTCGCCGAATGAAAGGAGCTTAAAATCCCTGCAATTTAACAATCGTATAAAAAAATGACAAAGAATACAAAATTTACGGACTAGAATAAAAATATCTAATAGAAAAATAAATTTTTTAATTAATTCATCAAATTAATAATTAATTATTAATTATTAATTATGATTTAATTTAAAATAATATTATTTTTATTATTTACTTCACTCCTTTCTTCTTCTTTTTCCTCTTCTCCTTCTCCCTCTCTTTCTCCTCGTCAATTTCTTTCGTCGCTTCACTAGGCACAATATCTTCAAATGGATTAGTCAAGACTTGTGTTTTCAAAATTTTCGGAGGATAAACTGGTCTGTCATCCTTTACAAAAAAAACAGAAAAAAAGTTATTAAATTTATTGTTACATTTTCCACTTGTATTATTTACTAAATCCTTGTAATTACAAGAAGAAAAATTGTCTTTCCAAAATGTGGAAACTTACTTTATCAATGAGACATTCCTCGAATTTCAGAACATTATATAAAGTTTCTCCTGTGACTTTACCGAAAATTGTGTGTTTATTTTGCAATTCGGGCGTTGCGGCGAGAGTGAAAAAAAATTGCGATCCATTATCGTCCTTTCCTGCATTCGCCATTGCCACCAAACCACGACGGCAAAATCGTAATCTCGAGTGAAATTCATCCTGCAATTGAAAAAAGAAACAAAAATTTGTGAATATTAATAATAAATATAACTTTTTTTAGTCACTTTTCAAATTAAGTATTTAATTACTTCGAAGTATATAAATTAAAAATTTAAATAAATTTAGTCCATAAATTAAAAATTTACTTTTTTAATTTACTTTTTTATTTTAAAATTTACTTTGAAGTTGAATATTTTAATTTCTTTGTAGTTAATAAATTAAATATTTAATTTTTTCTGGAAACAAATTAAAATAATTATAATTTTCTTTCTTTTGTATTCACATTCATAACTTTTTTGCGAAAAAAGATAAAAAAATGAAAAATAATTACAGAATAACAAATTAAAAAACAAATTTAAAAAAAAATTAATTACTTTCAGTCAGGTAAGAAAATTTGTTAATAAAATTTACTTATTACCTTAAAAGGACGTCCATAAATACTTTCACCTCCTTCTCCGGTTCCCAACGGATCGCCACCTTGGACAATAAAATCTTTTACAATTCGATGAAAAATTGTATTATTATAATAATTATCGTAGCACAATTTAATAAAATTTCGACACGCTTTTGGCGCTTCTTTTGTCCACAATTCAATGTCAATGTCGCCAATCGAAGTCTTCATCATCACCTAAAAAAAATTATTTCCATTTTTCAACAAATTATTTCTCTATTTCAATCAAATTCCAATAAATTAGATTTTCTCACTTTAATTAACTTTTTCAATTTCAATTACTTACTTTTCCCGTAGTGGGCGGTTCTTGAATGTAAATATTACTCATTTTGTTATTTTATTTATTGATTCAAAAATTCACAGAAAAAAAACCTGAAACAAAAAAAGACATCAAATAATTCGAATTATTAACAAACATAATTAAATTAATATGTAAATAAATAAATAAATAATAAAAATGAATAAATAGTGATAATAAATAAAACTCAGAAAAATAAAAAATGTAGAAACAAAAAATAAATACTTATTGTAAATAAAATATTATAAACAAATAATAATTTTAAAAAATTAAATAGAAATCGTATTTCAATTTCGTTTCCTTGGATATTGACAAAACATGAGAATTAAATCCAGTGCGCTCCACTTTAACAATGGAGGGAAAAATTCACAAAATTCTAAAAAATCCTTTAAAGCAAAAACTTTCCGAACTTTGTCATGAAAAAAATAAACAAAAAATATTAAATCTACCACAAGTTGAGAAAGAATGTTCAAATTCGAATTCAGAAGATGAAGATGAAGGAGAAGAAGAAGAAAAAAACAAAGTCGAAGACGAAAATAAAAAAGATGAAAAAAAAGAACCGAATAACGAAATAGAAAAAATTGTCTCTATAGAAAAATTCAAACCCCTATTAAAGGATATTCCAATCGAAGGACTTTCGCCCGAATGGGAGAAAAATATCAAAAAAACCGTCGAGAAATTATTTAAAAACAAGTACGACAGTCTATTCACTGAATTAATGTGGGAAATTCGAAAAAATTATCTCGAACAAATGCAAATATTCACAATAAAAAGAATTTTATTTTTCAAATCAGAAGAATGCAGGCAAAACTTGGAATTTCTCCAAAAAAAGGAATCACTCAAAAATGAATCGTTTCATAAAAATCGTTCATTACTGATGAAAAAATATTTCCTCTCCCACTCACTCGTGAGATTTATAATAAAAACCGCTTTTCTCAATCTTCCGAAACTATTTTTGAATTTTGCCCACTACCGTGACGGGGGATATTTAGAATTAATCGAATTCAACAAAATTGTAAATAAGGACATTAAGAAGGCTTCGTTAAAAATTCTCAGCCACTATTATAATTTAATAGTAAAAGTACTACCGAAATTAATGAAGAAAAATCAACAAAATCAACTCTCACGTATTATTAATTGTGCGACTCATTTATTTGCACAACAAATTTTAAATATCAAAATGAATACTATTAATCATTTGATAAATTCGATGAAAAATTGGCTAATGTGTCCATTACTAAAATTGGATTTAGTATTTGATAATAATACACTGGCACTAAGACCGAATATTTCGGAAATTTGTCACACTTTTCATGAGATAATTACTAATCTTTCCTTGATAAACACAGATCTTGTTCCTTTTGAATATTATTTTCGAATAAAAACAAAAAAAGAATTTATTAACATAAATTTACCGGAATGGTTCCTTCACGAATCGCACACTAATTTGGATGTTGTTTTGGAAAATATTTTCCAAATTCTCCAGGAATATCACTATCAGATAAATTTACAATTTCAACAAATTTGCCAACCGGAAACGAGGGAAGGAGTTTTGAAATTAATTTCCGAGAATCGGGAATTTGAAGAATATTGCTCGCAGGTAAATATTTTTTTCTTTTTCAAAATTTTGTATTTAATTATTTTTTATTACTGGCAAATGATAATATTTTTTATAGAGCAATTTAATTATTTTCCATACAATTTCAATAAGATTTCTCGGAAGAATTTAATATTTAAAAATATTAATTAAATTCAATTATTTTTAACAATTCTGATGAAAAAAAAATTCTTCGCAACAATTCAATTATTTTATAAATTGAAAAATTCTAGGCAAGAATTTAATTGTTTTAGTAAATAATAAAATTAAGAATAATGAAATAAATATCTTCTGAGAAATTAAATTATTTTTAATACAATTTTAATAAAGTTTCTAGGAAAAAATTCTATTATAATAATTTAAGTAAAATTTCTCTAACAAGTTCAATTATTTTAAAAAACTATAATTTTTCTCTAAACAATTCAATAATTGTTCCCAAAAGTTGTTAATAGAATTCTTTTATATATTTTAATTAACTTCAAAATTTTCAATTACAATCATTTAAAAAAAATTACATTATTTTTACGAAATTTGATAAATTTCTTTTAAAAAAATATAATTATTTACAAAAATTCTAATAAAACTGTTTAAAAGAATTTAATTTTCTTTAAATAATTTTAATATGATTTAAAAGGGAAATAATTAATTACAATTATATATAATAATCGTCGTGATTCCAGATTTCCGGATCTCTGTCCACACTTGAAGTTAGTTATGGTTATTCTTTTGTTTTTTATACGTTTGTTTTGAAAATTAATTTTTGTGGGTTAAGTATTAGCATTTTTTATATTTTTAAATGTCAAATTTTTCAATGTTTATGTTATTATTGTACAGTGCTGCCAGATTGAAAGAAATATAGTCAATATAGTAAAAACTTGAAGTTTGTTTTAAAATGTTGTGAAGGCTGTGTATATATCAAGTAATTATGAAAATATTTATAAACATTTAAATTAAATAATATAAATAAACCATTTTTTAAAGATAAATTATAATTTTTGTTCTTTACGTTTTTATGATTATAATAATAAATGTAATAATTATTAATTACTAAAGTAATTGTTACTGTTCCATTTATTATTTTGCAAATCAAAAAATATGTTATATTTTTAAATATAAACATTAAATTTTTAATTTCAGATTAACTACATAATTAACTATTCTTGTTTATTATTTTCAAAAATATTAATAACAGTTTTCGAAAGAATTTAATTATTTAAAAAAAATTTTTTATAAAAATCAAATGACTAATTATTTCCAAATTTTTCAATAAAAACTTTGCAAGATTTTAGTCATTTTCAGTGCATTAATTTTTAAAATTAAAAACATTGAAAACTTTTACTTTCAAATTGCGAACAGATTCAAACACAGCAATATTAATTTATTTCTTTATAATTCTTTGTGAAATTTAATTTCATTTATCATATTCTAGAAAAAATTATAACCAAAATCTGAAGAAAGTTTTTTGATTAATTTAAAGATTTCTGAAGATAAATAAGAAAATTCTGAAGATTTGTCGTTTCAATCATCTGGCAGTACTGTTATAGTGTTTGATTCAATTTTTAGCTTTACAACTATCATTTACTCTAAAGGTAAATACTTTTCTATAATTTAATGTTAACATTATTTCAATATATTGAAAAAAGTTATTTGATATAATTTACATTCAATTGAATTTTATTTTTATAAATTTCTTAATGCAGAATATTTAGTTTTTTAACTTTTTAATAAATTTTTAACTTGCAAAACTCTAAATAATGTAATTGTTAAAAATATAATATTTATTTTTCATAATTTAAAATTATTAATTATTGTCATAATAATTTAAAATAATTACTATATTATTAAAGACTACTACATAAATTTAAATTATCAAAGTATATTTTATAAAACAGTAATTTAATACAAGTTTTATATTTATATTTTTTATTACATAAAAATATTGTCTAATGTCATGTTTATTTTATGAACTTTAAACATGTCTTAATTTTCATATGTTTTTAATTAATACGTGATTTATAGAATATTCAACAAATCAATGAAAATATATCGTCAATTTTTTCAATTAAAAATATATTACATCAAATATCTATTCCCAATATTTAAATAATGTTAACATTAAATTATGGACACATACCTGCCGAGTAAATAATAATTATAAAGTTAAAAATTCAATTAAACAACCAATATATAGAATTAAAATGTAGGGGCTATCATACGCCTAAAATTTATCTGAAATTTTTTTTTCTTTGTTTCTAAAAACGAATTTAGAATATTTTTTTTATGCTTCATTATAATATTATATTACATCTTGTAATTAAATAATTAATTCAAGTTATAGTTTGTATTAATACTATAGATATTTTGTTTTCCAAAGAAATTATAATTAAAAGTTGTTAACTTTATTCTTTTTCAATTAATTTAATTTTTTGCAGTTATGGTAGTTTCAAAAGATACGGAATTTTTTGTTTAAAAAAGCTAAATGAATAATTATTTTTTTAATTTTTGGAATAATTAAAATTTTCGTAATCAAAATTATTTTGAAAATAAAAGTATAAAATATGTAACAATTTTTGCGAGATTCAATTTTCTTCGTACAACATGAAAGTTTAACAGCAGTAATAGTATTTTAACAAAATTTATAGGATTCACTTAAAATTCGTTTCTAATACGTTAAATATGACATTAAAATTTAGAAATTCAAAATAGAACTTCCATTTGTCTGACTTTCTTCTAATTTATCGGACTGGATAAACTACAGATTTCACTTTATTAAAAAAGCTTCTAATATTTTAGCGTAAAATAAATGTTTTGCTCTTTTTTCAAAACTTTGATTTTGTAACATTTAACAATTATAAATTTAATAAACTAAAATTTATTTATAAATAAAAAACAAAATTATGGGTTTAATTGTCGTGGGCGGTTTTGTTTTTCGGCCGTGTACTTGCCTAATGACATAAATACACTGAAAAAAATTATTTGATTCAATTAATTCGAATTATTTGCAAAAATTTTATTTGGATCTAATTAATATTTATTTGCTTCAAATAACTTGAATTATTTGAATCACATTTGTTTAACTCAAATAAATCTTAATTGGATCAATTAAATAATTAATTGATTATAATAAACGAATTTATTTAATGCAAATAATTAGTTATTTGAAACAATATATTTATTTTACTCAATTAATTGGATATTTGATATAAATAAAAATTATTTTATATTTATATCTAACTATTTCCGTTAGAAAGATAATGCAATTTGACTGTTTTGGCTGTTTAATATTTAGCCCTAGTCTCCCTTATATAAATTTTTTTTCTTTTTATAATCTTTACAATTTCCCTGACTAATTAAAAAATTCCCTGACTTTTCCCTGACCTATTTATTTTTCCCTGACTTTTCCCTGACCAGTGGCCACCATAGACTAGCCATAGTTCAGGTCCAGTAATGTAAATTCTATTTAAATTGAGACCATTAAGTGAAAGTATTTGAATTTAAAAAAAATTAGAAGTTCGAAGTTCGAAGTTCTTAAATCTTTTTTGTAAACTTTAAAGTTTCAAAATAATATAAAATGAAAATTTAATTCTCTATAATTGTTAACTTTTTCCACTTTTAATTATTTCAAACTTTTTGTTAGGTAATAATAATTATTTCTTTAATCATTTTTTAAAATAAAATGGAGTTTAAATTGTTTAAAATAAGCAGCTTGACACAACATTCCCGCGCGCTTGCGCGCGGATAGTTTAGCTAGTTATATATAATAATCGTCGTGATTCCAGATTTCCGGATCTCTGTCCACACTTGAAGTTAGTTATGGTTATTCTTTTGTTTTTTATACGTTTGTTTTGAAAATTAATTTTTGTGGGTTAAGTATTAGCATTTTTTATATTTTTAAATGTCAAATTTTTCAATGTTTATGTTATTATTGTACAGTGCTGCCAGATTGAAAGAAATATAGTCAATATAGTAAAAACTTGAAGTTTGTTTTAAAATGTTGTGAAGGCTGTGTATATATCAAGTAATTATGAAAATATTTATAAACATTTAAATTAAATAATATAAATAAACCATTTTTTAAAGATAAATTATAATTTTTGTTCTTTACGTTTTTATGATTATAATAATAAATGTAATAATTATTAATTACTAAAGTAATTGTTACTGTTCCATTTATTATTTTGCAAATCAAAAAATATGTTATATTTTTAAATATAAACATTAAATTTTTAATTTCAGATTAACTACATAATTAACTATTCTTGTTTATTATTTTCAAAAATATTAATAACAGTTTTCGAAAGAATTTAATTATTTAAAAAAAATTTTTTATAAAAATCAAATGAAGATTTGTCGTTTCAATCATCTGGCAGTACTGTTATAGTGTTTAATTCAATTTTTAGCTTTACAACTATCATTTACTCTAAAGGTAAATACTTTTCTATAATTTAATGTTAACATTATTTCAATATATTGAAAAAAGTTATTTGATATAATTTACATTCAATTGAATTTTATTTTTATAAATTTCTTAATGCAGAATATTTAGTTTTTTAACTTTTTAATAAATTTTTAACTTGCAAAACTCTAAATAATGTAATTGTTAAAAATATAATATTTATTTTTCATAATTTAAAATTATTAATTATTGTCATAATAATTTAAAATAATTACTATATTATTAAAGACTACAACATAAATTTAAATTATCAAAGTATATTTTATAAAATAGTAATTTAATACAAGTTTTATATTTATATTTTTTATTACATAAAAATATTGTCTAATGTCATGTTTATTTTATGAACTTTAAACATGTCTTAATTTTCATATGTTTTTAATTAATACGTGATTTATAGAATATTCAACAAATCAATGAAAATATATCGTCAATTTTTTCAATTAAAAATATATTACATCAAATATCTATTCCCAATATTTAAATAATGTTAACATTAAATTATGGACACATACCTGCCGAGTAAATAATAATTATAAAGTTAAAAATTCAATTAAACAACCAATATATAGAATTAAAATGTAGGGGCTATCATACGCCTAAAATTTATCTGAAATTTTTTTTTCTTTGTTTCTAAAAACGAATTTAGAATATTTTTTTTATGCTTCATTATAATATTATATTACATCTTGTAATTAAATAATTAATTCAAGTTATAGTTTGTATTAATACTATAGATATTTTGTTTTCCAAAGAAATTATAATTAAAAGTTGTTAACTTTATTCTTTTTCAATTAATTTAATTTTTTGCAGTTATGGTAGTTTCAAAAGATACGGAATTTTTTGTTTAAAAAAGCTAAATGAATAATAATTTTTTTAATTTTTGAAATAATAAAAATTTTCGTAATCAAAATTATAACAGCAGTAATAGTATTTTAACAAAATTTATAGGATTCACTTAAAATTCGTTTCTAATACGTTAAATATGACATTAAAATTTAGAAATTCAAAATAGAACTTCCATTTGTCTGACTTTCTTCTAATTTATCGGACTGGATAAACTACAGATTTCACTTTATTAGCGAAATTTTTCACTGCTTCAATTAATACTTTAAAAAGTATATTTAAATTAAAATGGTTTTATATTGTTTAAAATAAGCAATGTAAAAGATAAAATTTGCTCAAAAAATAATTTTTCACCTCCTGCTGGTTACCGGCTGTGGCTATTTTTTTATTAATTGTGAATTAAATTAATTTTTATGACCCAGATACTAATTGGAATTGTTCTAGCATGGTGGCCACTAAAAACAGTCAAAAAATTTCCCTAACTTTTTCCCGACTTTCCCTGACCAATATTCTGGGTGTTTTTAACTTGGTTTCTAATGAACAATAATTTAAATAAGAAATATATCTCTCAAATTATTATTAATAACTACTATTCATTTCAAACAGTTGAGAAGGATGTTTTAAGGATTTTTAAATCAATTTGTAGAAGTAGATACAATTCTTTATTTTTAAAATTAAATCTTTAATCTTAAAGTAGCTGAGACTGCGGAAAAAACTTAAATTTTGAAAAGATGTTTTTTAGTCAATAAATCCGTTTAGATGCAAAAATATATAAATAGATCAATCTTGTATAGGCCAATTGTCCTCACCAACATTTAATAAAAAAGCTTCTAATATTTTAGCGTAAAATAAATGTTTTGCTCTTTTTTCAAAACTTTGATTTTGTAACATTTAACAATTATAAATTTAATAAACTAAAATTTATTTATAAATAAAAAACAAAATTATGGGTTTAATTGTCGTGGGCGGTTTCGTTTTTCGGCCGTGTACTTGCCTAATGACATAAATACACTGAAAAAAATTATTTGATTCAATTAATTCGAATTATTTGCAAAAATTTTATTTGGATCTAATTAATATTTATTTGCTTCAAATAACTTGAATTATTTGAATCACATTTGTTTAACTCAAATAAATCTTAATAGGATCAATTAAATAATTAATTGATTATAATAAACGAATTTATTTAATGCAAATAATTAGTTATTTGAAACAATATATTTATTTTACTCAATTAATTGGATATTTGATATAAATAAAAATTATTTTATATTTATATCTAACTATTTCCGTTAGAAAGATAATGCAATTTGACTGTTTTGGCTGTTTAATATTTAGCCCTAGTCTCCCTTATATAAATTTTTTTTCTTTTTATAATCTTTACAATTTCCCTGACTAATTAAAAAATTCCCTGACTTTTCCCTGACCAGTGGCCACCATAGACTAGCCATAGTTCAGGTCCAGTAATGTAAATTCTATTTAAATTGAGACCATTAAGTGAAAGTATTTGAATTTAAAAAAAATTAGAAGTTCGAAGTTCGAAGTTCTTAAATCTTTTTTGTAAACTTTAAAGTTTCAAAATAATATAAAATGAAAATTTAATTCTCTATAATTGTTAACTTTTTCCACTTTTAATTATTTCAAACTTTTTGTTAGGTAATAATAATTATTTCTTTAAACATTTTTTAAAATAAAATGGAGTTTAAATTGTTTAAAATAAGCAGTTTGACACAACATTCCCGCGCGCTTGCGCGCGGATAGTTTAGCTAGTTAATAATAAACATGATTATTAAAAAAAAAACTTTTTCAAAAATTCGTAAAATTCAATTACTTTAAAAAATTAAGAATAAAAAATCCAATATTTTCAAGAAAATTGAAATAAATTCTTCAAGAAAAATCCAGTTATTTTAAAGAACTTTAGTAAAATTTTTGCAAACAATTAAATTATTTTCAATTCAATTTTAATAACATTTTCTTGATTTTTTGATAAATACTTTGCGCATGAATTAAATGTTTTTTGAGAAGAATTTCATGAAAATTATATTTAAAATAATTTAATTCCAGTGAAAATTTTATTATTTATGGAAATAATTAAATCCTTAAATAAAATTTTATTGAAATAATTTAATCATTACGAAAAACTTTATCATTTCTCCAAATAATTGATTTTTCCAAAATTAAAAAAAATAAGTGAATTTTTGAGAAGAATTTTATGAAAATTGTATTTAAAATAATTGAATTTTAACAAAAATTTTATTGTTTTTCGAAAATAACTGAATTTTTGAATTGAATTTTACTAAAGGTTTTAAAATAATTGATCTGTGAAAAATTCAATTATTCTTTAAAATAATTGAGTTCTTGCAAAAATGTAATATTTCTGCAAATAATTGAATTTTTACGATTTTTGAAAAAATAAGTGAATTTCTTAGAAGAATTTTAGGAAAATTGTATTTAAAATAATTAAATTCCAGCGAAAATTTTATTATTTTTTGGAAATAACTGAATTTTATTAAAATAAAATTTAAATAATTGAACTTTTCAAAAAAATTTATTATTTTTTAAAATAATTGAATTCTTGAATAGAATTTTATTGAAATAATTTAACCATTGCAAAAAAAATTTACCATTTCTGCAAATAATTGATTTATGAAAAATTTAAAAAAATAAGTGAATTTTGAGAAGAATTTTATGAAAATTGTATTTAAAATGATTGAATTCCAGCAAGAATTTTATGATTTTTTGAAAATAATTTAATTCTTGAATTGAATTTTATTAAAAGTTTTTAAAATAATTGAACTTCAGTGAAAAATTCAATTATTCTTTTAAATAATTGAATTCTTGCAAAAATGTAAAATTTCTGCAAATAATTGAATTTTTTACGACTTTTGAAAAAATAAGTGAATTTTTTAGAAGAATTTTAAGAAAATCGGATTTAAAATAATTGAATTCCAGATAAAATCTTATTCTTTATAAATGTAATTAACTTTTTGAATTCAATGTTATTCAAAGTTTTTTTTAATAATTGGACTTCTATGAAAAAATTCATTTACTTTTTTAAAAAATTTAATTTTCTCAAGATTTAAAAAAATAATTGAAATTTTCTAAAAAATCAGTTAAAATTGTATTTAATATAAAGTAAAAAGATAATAAGAATTTTATTATTTATAGCAAAGTAATTTAATTTTTATATTTAAAATTTTACTTTTTGCAAAGAATTTTATTACAATTATTGAAAATAATCGAATTCTTGTTAAAATTCAATTATCTTTCAAATTTTCAGTAAAAATGTTTTAAAGAAAATATTATTTTCAAGTTTTAATAAAAATATAATTATCTTTGACAATTTTGATAAAAAAAATTCTTTGAAACAATTCAAATATTTTATTATAAGTTGGAAAATTCTAGGCAAGAATTCAATTATTTTTGTAATTAATAAAATTCTTTTTAGAAATTCAATTATCTAAGAAAATTTTGATACAAAATTCTTCGAAACAATTTAAATATTTTATTATAAGTTGTAAAATTCTAGGGAAGAAATCAATTATTTTTGTAATTAATAAAATTCTTCTGAGAAATTCAATTATTTTCAATACAATTTGAATAAAATTTCTAGGAAAAAATTCAATATTATTCAACACTATATGTTAAAATTATTTCTGAAATTATTAAAATTTCTGTAACATAATTATTTTCAAAAATAAATTGTAATAACATTTTTCTAAACAATTAAATTGTTCTCAAAAGTTTGAATAAAGTTCTTTGTAAATTTGAATTTTTTTCTAAATTTCCAATTAAAATTACAGTAAAAAATTTCATTATTTTTACGAAATTTAACTATATTCTTAAAAAAATTGAAATTCCTTACAAATACTCTAAGAATTATTATTTTTGCAGGTGAAAATTTATTTAAAATATCAAAGCGAAGTGAGTGGAATGATTTCGAAATTCCACTACAACACAGGAATTCTAAATCAATTGCCAGCTAGAGAAACTTTAAGAATCAAAACTCAGGAATTGAAAAATATCCTCTTGGATTATCTCATCGATTTCCATTTCCAAGAGGCCGAGAATATTTGCGTTGAATTTGAAAATTTAAAAATTCGTGCACTAAACATTCCGAAAGATGCGAATTCATTGTTCGAATTAAGCGAATACATGACGCATGGTGCAAAAGAATTAGTAACCGATTTAGAGAGACGTGTTATTCGATCAATTCAACAACTCTCGTCACTTCTTGAAATAACACTTCTCACCGATCATCACATAAATTTAAATAAACAAAATATCAATTGGCTCGAAGCAATAAAGCCAATTTTCATTCAAAGCAATACACTATCGGAAGCAATGAAAAGTGAATCCGAAGACGAACTTCAGCAGCAGATAAC
Organism: Leptopilina myrica (nomen nudum); assembly: GCA_032872475.1. Lineage (NCBI taxonomy): Eukaryota > Metazoa > Arthropoda > Insecta > Hymenoptera > Figitidae > Leptopilina > Leptopilina myrica (nomen nudum). The sequence continues at coordinate 18,792,697 of CM065467.1, read as the reverse complement.
AATTCTAAACACAGAAATTGACATTCTAATTCCTGACTTTGTTATTCTTGACGATATGGACGATGCAATGGGAGTGCAAAATTATCGACAATATTTAAAATCTCTTCTAGCTAAAATGCATCAAATTGAGATGAAAATATCGCGGATTAATTTTGAGGAGAGATTATTTAAATTTCCCGAGACAATGTTTCCAAAAGACAGTGAATTACGTGAGATAATTGAGCCATTTTCGACGCTTGTTGATTTAATTTGCGAATGGCAACGCGATCACGATGTTTGGCTAAAGGGACCATTTGAATATCTCAACGCCGAGGT